>CM075809.1:74984003-75379323 GCA_037975025.1 Excoecaria agallocha | reverse complement strand
GCGTGGGCTAAATAAATCTTTTTTTTTTCTAAATATATAATAATAAAAAAGTAAAAGAAAGCACGAAACATACAGTGCCCAACTGCTACCACTTGAGCCTTTACCAAAACAAACATTCTTCTCATATCCTGTTCCCTCTTTCAAATCAATTGCTATATATATAAACTCCTTGTATTCTTCTTACTCGTCAAGAAACAAGAAATGGCCAGTGCTAGCCCTCCACCAGACTCTTTCGACTATAGAACGGAGCTTTTATCCCCTCCTCCGCCTGGGGAGGAACCCGCCCTCACAAGCGTTCCTTCATGGCGACTCAATATGGATCTGTTTCAGTTGCATCAACCTTCCTAATCTCGGCGTTCGGTCTATTTACTCTGCTTTCAGTAAGCGTTTCTTTCTTTTGCTTTCCATCCGTTGAATTTTATATATATAAGAATCGTAATATTTTTCCTTTTCGGTGATCGTTTAGAGAAACGGAAATGAATAGCAGAATATTACAAGAGACAAGAAAAGCTTCTTAAAGAGTTTGAAGAAGTGGACTCTTTCACTGAGCTTGGAACTGTGCCTGGGCTTTTGACTGAGGTTCTTTTCTTTCTTACAAAATTAAAGGTTATTTGGATTGGATGATATATAACAAATGAATATGGCAGAGTGAAATGAAGGAAATGCAAAGGAATGAGAAGATAGCAATATATGCATCAAACGTAGCAAACATGGTGCTGTTCATAGCAAAAGTCTACGCCTCAGTTGAGAGTAAATCCATGGCTGTGATTGCCTCCACAGTTGACTCTCTTTTAGATCTGTTGTCCGGTTTTATTCTTTGGTTTACTGATCATGCCATGAGATCTCCCAATCACTATCGCTACCCTATCGGCAAGCAGAGGATGCAACCTGTTGTATGCTTCCCATATCCATTCTTCGCTCTTTTTGTTTTATAATTAAACAATCGTATGTTCATATTTTCATTGTGCAGGGAATAGTGGTATTTGCATCAATAATGGCCACTCTTGGTTTACAGATTCTGTTTGAATCAGGAAGAGAATTAATCACCAAGGTAAAACTTGTTTAGATGGAATCTTCCACGATTAACTTAGCAATGAACTAATTTAGAATGTGAAAATGCACGCAGACTCAGCCAGATAAGGATCCAGTAAAAGAGAAATGGATGGTGGGTATAATGGTATCAGTGACAGTAATAAAATTTATACTGATGGTATACTGTCGGAGATTCAAGAATGAAATAGTAAAGGCATATGCACAAGATCATTTGTTCGATGTCATTACTAACTCCATTGGTTTAGCTGCTGCTGTTTTGGCCATCAGATTTTACTGGTGGATCGATCCTATTGGAGCTATACTAGTAAGTCATTTCTTTATTTATGAATATATTTCTTGAACAACAAATAAATAATAATAATTAAAATATGCAGATTGCTTTGTACACCATAAGCAATTGGGCAAAGACAGTAATGGAGAATGTGTGGGGGTTGATAGGAAGAACAGCACCGGCAGAGTACATAGCAAAGCTGACATATTTAATATGGAATCATAACGAGGAGATAAAGCAGATAGACACAGTAAGAGCATATACGAAGTAGATATTGTATTGCCTGAGGATATGTCTCTTTCTATGTATATTAATAGTGCATTTAATATATCTAACTGTAATTAATATATATTACAATTATTATATACGAAGTAGATAAAGCAGGTACAGTTACAGGTGATATAGGGCAGTGTTCGTTAAAATAAAGAACCCAGCTGGGAGGAATCTCATCATCCCATCATGAAAATTTTTAAGTAGTCATTTATTTGGTTGACACCAGCCAATAAGATGCCCAAATTAGCCTATGACTTCGGTTCGTATTATATGTATAATAACTAAACAAGATAACCGGCCTATCAGATCAAAAATCCGAATTGCGAAACTAGAATTTATAGTTAAATGGAGTAAAAATATAAGTGATACTTAAAAAATAAATTAAGAAAAAGAAGGTAAAAACAAAATTTTGAAGGGACAAAACTATTTATTTAACACACATATATAAAATAATTTCAAAAAATAAGGGGGATTGCCCCCTTGCTTCCCATGTGGCCTCGCCACTGATTACAACCATCTCATTTGGCAATAATAAAACAAGGACATTACCTCTAATTAACCTCACTTTCCATACTAAGATCGTATGTATACAATAATAACGGTTCAGTTATAAAAAAAATTATAGTAAGATTAAAATTATTTTGGCCAAAAAATCACGAATTTAAGTAACCAACTATAAACTTCAAAAATAATATCTTCAAAAAAGAATAATAATTAAAAGCAAAGATAAATAAATCTAGTATTGTGCATACATATTATATATAATAAGGTTAAAGAACAGAGAAAATGAACAAATAACGGGCAAATTGATTAGACAAACAAAATGAATATTTTAATAATTTAGTCACCACACTTTTATTGATGTCTAAAAAATTGAGTATTTCTTCTTTTGTCAAGAAGTTCTGGCATATAATATTAATTAAATAAAAAAAGTGATCGATTTTAACCTAAAAATGTAATTAGTAAGTAAAGTTTGTGCCCCTCTTTTGTTGTCCTTTTGACATGCAAAAGGCCTTCATGAAGAGGAGTGCAATAGTAATAATCTTTTTTTTTTTTTTCAAAATGGAGTTTATCTTGTAGTTGGCTTTAACAATGCTGATGCTGTGATGTGGAATGCCACTGATTAGCTGATATATTGTAATATAGTCTCAGTGGACAAAAACCACTAACAAATACCTATGTTCGAATTGTGTGAGAAAAAATTGTAAAGGATTGTATTCTATTTGGGCAATTATTCTTGGGCTTTGGGTACTTTGCAAGGCCTTGATATGCAAAATTGGCACCCAAAGAAATTACTCTGCTAGCTGTTTGTTGAGACTCTTTTAACCAAGCCAAACAGTAATTATAAGCTTATAGAAAGAATCTCAAAATGTCATGTGAAGCATTTTGACTCATTTCATTTTTCTTATTAATCAATGACTTTCATTTCAGGCCCGTCACAATAAAGCAATCTCTAGGGACACTTGGTCTCAACTATTGGAATTCACAAGGGTAAGATCCAGAGCATCAGACTAGATGCTTTTTTGTTTCTCTCTCTCTCATGGAAAGATCTCTTTTAATTTTTTTTTGAATAGCAAAAATAAAAATATTATTAGTCAGTACCATGACAAAGAACCTCATCCTTAAGTTCTATTGCATACAAGTCCAGCTGCAAAACAGGAGTTTCACCAGTTCATTTTTGGCCTTGAGAAAATAGTTTGCCCCTTTAAGAAGGGTGGTGATGGTTAACTCCCTCTCATGCTACTTGAGAGGAGTGGTGGCCTTCGTGATTCTTCTCAATGAAGAGTCAAACAGAAATATTTTGATGGATTTTTACCGTCTTACAAAACTGTGGGAGTTCTGATTGTCACATTGTCTGTTTTCTTTAAACTATGCAATGGTATTTCAGTGCGCCAAGCTTGCAGAAAAGGATCACTTGTAAAGGAAAGCACTTTGTCATCTGACATCATGCAACGATGTTTATTGTGCAAATGCACAGTGTAGGATTCATGATAGACCAATTACTAGACCTAACCCCATTCCATAATATCTTTATCCTGGTACCACTAGCTTTTTGCCAACACAAGAATGGCACGAGGAATTATTGCCACATGGAAAGTTTAAGTACCGGAAAGACTACATAAAACCTACCAATCTCAAAAGGAAATTCTTTTGTAAACCACCCCTCAAAATTTGAAGCAATGACAAGTTGCTTTGAACTAGTAGATCCTAGGGAAAGTACAGTAGTAATGTCAAGGAATTAGGGCATGGGCATTCGTAGATCCTAAGGGAAGTGCGGTAGTGCTTGCATGTACGAATGGTGGTGTGGGATAGCAATGGTATGCTATTGGTGCTTTTCATATGATCGATGTTCAAAAGAATCTAAAAAGATAACAGTTTCTGTTAGTATCAAAAAAGGAAATGAGAACTGTATGGCATGTAGGCTTGATGAGCCTATTCCACGTGACAAAAATGTTGTGAGATCAATGTTGAAGGAAAGTTCAAAAATATCAAAATTTTGTTGTTTTCAGTTTCTTGAAACAGTACAACTTTAGCAAGTCCTAAAAAGGAAATGAGAAACTGTTTGGCATACATAAAATGAACCTGGTTAAAAACTAGATGCTTTTGTAATTGTTTGTTGACAGAAAAGGTTTTTTCAGCTCACATCTATGCAGTTTGCACTGCAGCATGCACACCTCTCAAATGATAATAAATATAGCCCTCTACTCTCTCTGTGAACCAATGGAAGGATAAAAACTGTTGTGTGTCTTCAAATAGCATATCTGTTTGCCTGTATATTTATTTTATAGCACACATTTTATAACATTTTTGAGCATTGAAAATCGTAGTTAATGTGTTGTAACAAATGTTAATAGGGTAGACTTCATTTGCCTAAAGACTTTTAATCACCAGGAGACCTCTATTTATTCTCATACTATGTTCATTTCTTTGATGCAAACGGTGGACCCTACACTATCAAACTATGATGCGGAGGGGTGCTTGGCCGTACCTTATTGATGAGTTTGTTGAATACTTGAATGAGAATGGCATAATTCAGAGGGCTCATCAATCAAATGATTGGAGCTTAAAACGATGATGATTGTGTGGAAGTGCTGAATATTCTATAATCGTTGTATTGCTTGGACATCTTTTCTTTTTTTCCTGACAAAATAATAAGACCCTAAAATAGCTTCATATACGATGCGAACTGTAACTGAGAAATTGGTTTGGTGCACACGAATTTCGACTAATGGGATTATCCATATGGGCATTGTGGTAGGAATGATGAGAAGTTGCCTTTGCATTCTTTAAGAGTGTGTATGTATTATTGATTTCTTACTCGTCAAGAAACAAGAAATGGCCGGCGCTAGCCCTCGAACAGACTCTTTCGACTATAGAACGGAGCTTTTATCCCCTCCTCCGCCTGGGGAGGAACCCGCCCTCACAAGCGTTCCCTCATGGCGGCTCAATATGGATCAGTTTCAGCTGCCTCAGAGGCCTCAACCTTCTAATCTCCGCGTTCGATCTATTTACTCTGCTTTCAGTAAGCGTTTCTTTCTTTTGTTTTCCATCCGTTGAATTTTATATATACATGAATCGTAATGGTTTTTCATT
This sequence comes from Excoecaria agallocha, assembly GCA_037975025.1. Taxonomy (NCBI): domain Eukaryota; kingdom Viridiplantae; phylum Streptophyta; class Magnoliopsida; order Malpighiales; family Euphorbiaceae; genus Excoecaria; species Excoecaria agallocha. The sequence continues at coordinate 75,374,132 of CM075809.1, read as the reverse complement.
CTCGGTAATCGTTTAGAGAAACAGAAATGAATAGCAGAATATTACAAGAGACAAGAAAAGCTTCTTAAAGAGTTTGAAGAAGTGGACTCGTTCACTGAGCTTGGAGTTGTGCCTGGGCTTTTGACTGAGGTTCTTTTCTTTCTTACAAAATTAAAGGTTATTTGTATTGGATGATATATAACAAATGAATATGGCAGAGTGAAATGAAGGAAATGCAAAGGAATGAGAAGATAGCAATATATGCATCAAACGTAGCAAACATGGTGCTGTTCATAGCAAAAGTCTACGCCTCAGTTGAGAGTAAATCCATGGCTGTGATTGCCTCGACAGTTGACTCTCTTTTAGATCTGTTGTCCGGTTTTATTCTTTGGTTTACTGATCATGCCATGAGATCTCCCAGTCACTATCGCTACCCTATCGGCAAGCAGAGGATGCAACCTGTTGTATGCTTCCCATTTCCATTCTTCGCTCTTTTTTGTTTTATAATTAAACAATCATATGTTTATATTTTCATTGTGCAGGGAATAGTGGTATTTGCATCAATAATGGCCACTCTTGGTTTACAGATTCTGTTTGAATCAGGAAGAGAATTAATCACCAAGGTAAAACTTGTTTAGATGGAATCTTCCACGATTCACTTAGCAATAAACTAATTTAGAATGTGAAAATGCACGCAGACTCAGCGAGATAAGGATCCAGTAAAAGAGAAATGGATGGTGGGCATAATGGTATCGGTGACAGTAATAAAATTTATACTGATGGTATACTGTCGGAGATTCAAGAATGAAATAGTGAAGGCATATGCACAAGATCATTTGTTCGATGTCATTACTAACTCCATTGGTTTAGCTGCTGCTGTTTTGGCCATCAGATTTTACTGGTGGATCGATCCTACCGGAGCTATACTAGTAAGTCATTTCTTTATTTATGAATATATTTCTTGAACAACAAATAAATAATAATAATTAAAATATGCAGATTGCTTTGTGCACCATAAGCAATTGGGCAAAGACAGTAATGGAGAATGTGTGGGGGTTGATAGGAAGAACAGCACCGGCAGAGTACATAGCAAAGCTGACATATTTAATATGGAATCATAATGAGGAGATAAAGTAGATAGACACAGTAAGAGCATACACATTTGGCTGCGATTATTTTGTGGAAGTAGATATTGTATTGCATGAGGATATGTCTCTTTCTAAAGCTCATAACATTGCTGAGTCTCTTCAAGACAAACTCGAACTTCTGCTTCAAGTTGAACGAGCTTTCGTCCATGTCGATTTCGATTTTAACCATCCTCCTGAGCATAATAATAAGCCTAAGCGTACTTGATTTGTATTTCGATTATTTTACTTTAATTATGTGTTTAATTTTGTATAAGATTTTGTATTATTGCAAAATTAATCAATTCAGTGATTGCATTGCAGATGTCACTTTGCACTACTCTTATTTGAATACAATTTAGCCTTTAAAGTAAATTTATATTACATCATTTTATTTAATTATATAACAATATTTATATGTACTAACCGATTAACTTTTATCTATATTATTTTTATTATATATTGGTATTCAGATTTTACTTAATAGCATTTAGTTATATTTTTTTATATTTTAGAGTTTATGCTTTAACATTTAAAATTATCCAAAATTTTATATGACTTAGAATCAAGTACGTTAATTTCCAACAAATATCAGATTTATTTTATAATATTCGCTATTAATTTATTGAACATGAATTTTAGCTAGTAAATTATGTTTGTTTTGTGATTTTTTTGAATTATTTTGTACATTTGAAATTGAATTGAATTTTGCCTAATTTTTTTATACTTTTATGTTATAAATTTCAATGATTAACCGAAAAATATTGATTAACCAAATCGAAAAATCAAAACTAACAAACTGGTCAATTGAATGAACAGATTAATTAGAGGTTAATAAAAACATAAGCAAAAAAAATTAACCATGTCGTTAATATCGATTTTTTAAAATAACTAACTATTAATCAGTTCATCAGTTTCGATTTTTCTATTTGCCTAACTAATATTTTTCAGTTAACCATTAAAATTTATAACATAAAATTATAAAAAAAATTAGATAAAATTCAGTTCAATTTCAAATATGCAAAGTAATTTAATATAAAAATAACGAAACAAACATAATTTACTAGTCAAAATTATTTATATAAATTAATAGCTAATATTATAAAATAGATTTGATATTTATTGAAAATGAATACGTTTAATTCTAAGACAAATAAAATTTTATATAATATTAAATATTATAACATAAACTCTAAAATATAAGAAAACATAATTAAATGCTATTAAGTAAAATATTAACATGAATATATGATAACAAAATAACATATATAAAAGTTAATCAGATACTATATATAAATATTACTATATAATTAAAGAGAATGACATAATATAAATTTAATTTAAAGTATTATAAAAATTTTATAGAAAAATATAAAAAATTAAGATATAAAAATAAATTTATATTTTAAAATATTATTTTATGTAAATTTTAGAGAAAAAGAAATAAAAATAATTGAAGATATAAAAATAAAAATAATATATATATATATATATATATATTAAAAAGTAATTAAACCGGCCTGTTAACCAAACTCATCGGTTTTTTCAGATCGTGGATCGAAATCGAAAACTGAAAAATTGAAGATATAAAAATAAAAATAATATATATATATATTAAAAAAATAATTAAACCGGCCTGTTAACCAAAATCGTCGATTTTTTCAGACCGTGGATCGAAATCGAAAACTAAAATATCTCAAATTTACTAACCGAAACTGTAACTATTTGATTCGATTAACTGAAAACTGATTCGATTTCGAATCGATTTTTCGATTAATCATTTTTTCGGTTTATTTTGCTTAGCACTAGTAAAAACAAATACTTTGATAAGAGTTTTAACTTTTAACTAAATTGAATCTCTTAAAATTGTAACAAAGCACAAAATAACGTTCTTTCATATTTTTAATAAAAATTTGAAATAAAATAGATAAAGTACACATTACCTCAGTTTAAAAATCCGGTGACACTACCAATAATACCTAATTCTTTTTCAATTTATTTTGTATATTTTAATTAGTTATGCTTGTAAATATATTTTCTATTTATATAGATAATTTATTAAAATCAATTATTAGATTCGAATTTTGTTTAAACAAAAGAAAAAACATTAATGAATAAACATTATTTTAATTTTTATTATAAAATAATTAAAATTTGTCAATTTGTTTGATTTTGCAGGGAAAACTTCATTTTGAACAAAAAAGGAAAAAATTTCAATTTATTATTATTTTTTTAATTTTATGCCACACAAGCTGCCACATCAGCTTTTTTAATTATTTTTTTTGTTGGCTTGATCGATAATTAAGAAAGAAAGTTTGTTAATGGAATTGATAAAGCGGATTTTGGCTTTACGTGTAAGAAGGAGAGCTGGCAGTTAAAGATCCAATCGGATGGAAGGACCTGTAAAATTGAGTGCCCGGTCGGACCCGGGCTTTAATACTTTGAAGCTTAAGTTAGTAGCTTTTAGAGAAAGAGTGCTTAGAGAGAGAGAGTCTCGGATATTCAATACCTGGAGCCATAATATTTTAAGCTATTTATAAGAGTTCTTTGGAGGGGTATTTGAGTATTTTGGGGGTGATAACCAGCAGTCAGAGTAGGTGAGCGGCGATGTGACAGGAAGTAGGTGGAGAGTATGGGTGTTGGCATATGTCAGTGGGCTGATAAGACATGCTGTCCCATCAATCCGATCAGACATCATACTTTCATGTGCTGTCTTTCAGCTCATGCTTTGCCTTTATGCTACTGGGCTTGGACCCTGTCAAATGTTGTTGGACCACACCGATTGGGCCTTTGGGAATGTATTTTTCATAGTTATCACTTATCCCCCCTCCAACGAGTCCGACCGGGCGATGTATTATTTTAAAGATTTGGCAACTTTGTATATCAAGCGCCCAGAAGAGATAATTAACTCACTTGGCGTCTTGGTGACGTTCACATGTTAGGTTTGAATTGAACTTTTGGCGAATAAGTTGATGCACCTCGCTCTTTTAGTCCGGAATGAACGTCGAGCCTAACAGAGGGACTTATCTTGTAAGTAAATGGATTCCACCTTTTGCATCTTCGTCTATGTCAAGCCTAATGATTGGGAAAATACGGACCGATCGGCCAATGCCCTTAGTTGTTTTGTGGAGATTGTCTTTTCTAGGAGTATTCTAGCCAATTAAAGGTGATGGACCGCTCACTCACCGATCGATATGAGATCTTGTCTCGCATTTTCGATGGTGGGGGTCTGATCGGGGAGGAGGATTTGATCGGACTCTTCATATATTGTCCGCTTTAGGCCAGAGCCCTCACGATTTTATTTCTGGAATCGATTGGGATTTCTGTCGATTAAAATAAGACAAACGTCCTGCAAACGAAAAGAAAAATCTAAAAACAAATAAATGAAAATGTACCTTTTCTCTTAACAAGCTTGGGCCATGCCAAGTTTGGTATGAGCTTCCCTTCTTCGGCATTTCTCGTGCCTACACCTATCTTTTTGAGCATCAGATTAACCACATCAAAGGATCCTTTTGGCGGGAGCTTTCAAATTGACTTGAATCTGATAAGTCGTGCCTATTCATTTCAACCATCATGCATTTATTGCTGATGCACATGCCGAGGGCGATGCCTCATTTTTTGAAACCGCCATAATGACTTGGAGACACGTGGCAGTTATTCAATCATTGAGGCATTTGGAGAGTTCTAGAAGTTTTGGCGGCTATAAATAGGCAATTTTTTAGGTGACTTCTTCATGGTTCTTAATAGAGCTCTGCCAAATTCTCTTTGCGAAGTTCGCATTTCAACCTCTTTACGCAAAAAGTTTTTGAGCTTCCCACTCCGAAGATCCGGAGATAACATTTCTCACAAGAATATTACATTACCCAAGTAAGTGGGTAACTTCTACCTTTTAATTTTCTTTATTTTTCATAACATCATCATATTATTCCTCCCCTACCATGAAAAATGGTTGCGAGCAACAGTTATTTTATAAACAAGGTTTTTTTTATCACTGTGGAATCACCTTTGTTCCACTATTGTGAGTTGCCATGACTCATTAGCGTAATTTTAACTTGATGTCCCTATGACTAGCCAATTATATCACATATTTTTTATTTCTCTACCAATTACTAAGGGTAAAATATTCTAGTATTTCATATTTACCATTTTATGCCATAATTCTCATTTTTTTCACACTTTTCACATTATGTAATTATGTAAAGTCTATGTATCAACCTCAATATTTACCAATTACCATTTCAACATCACATAACATCATAATTTATCAATTAACATTATTTTCACACTATTTTCCATTCAGCCAACATGGGTGGACATTCACCCTCACATCTTTTTTCATCAAAATTCATTCTAATCATACTTTTCAAGTGTGAATTACACATTTCTAACATTTATTCAACATAATTTCATTTATTACCCTTTATTAACATAGTTACATAATAGGTTCATGTGATAGTTTTAACATCTAACCTTGTTTTCATATATTTTAGCGATACTAATTCACTAATTAACATCTAATTCCACTTATTTATCACCAATTTTAATTAATTCATAATTTATATGCATAAACCCTAAGTTATATAATCATAAACAAATAACATAAATTAGTTTAAGTATCTACATACCAATTTCTCCTTTGCTCCTTTTATGCTTCTTTATTCTTTCTCTTTTTTCCTTCTTTGATCACTTACTCCTCCTTGTTCCCTTCCTATCTGAATTCACATGGTACACAATCCATCAATTTTTTTTTCAAATTTTTTGTAATAAATGGTCCATTTATTGATGGGCGAATGACAGGTATTGACCCCACGCGTGGTGGATTCACAATTTATTGCCTTGATCCACTTGGCTACATCTGTCCCTACCCTAAATTTCAATTTTCATCCATGATCAAATTTTTTTTAAACTCCCTCCCTTCATCTATGACTACAAATAGGCTAATACGCCTTGTTGTCGCTTTATTAGTAAGTAAGCTTCACTCAAAATTACATAAAAATAACTAATTACCTTAGTTCCTACTAAAATCTAAACTTACTTGGATATTTCCTTCTTTTCAATTTTCTTTACTTTTCTTCTCACAAACCATTTGCTAAAGGTAGAAAGGATGCCAACTATTTGATTTTTGGTGATAATTTAAGTAGAAATCAAGCTTTTTATTATGAGAGAGAAAGCGAAAATGGTGGCTTAAGCATGGAGGAAGTTTTAGCCAAGGTAAAAGGAAGAAGAAGAAGAAGAAGAAGAAGGATTCTTGGTCCCAAAAATCTAATTTTTCCTCTCATATACTCATTAATGAGTGGTTAAGATTAAGTCAAAATACTTTAATCTAAGGGCTCACATTATGCCACTTGTCATCTCTTTATTGGTTTCAATATTTTCTTGTCAAATTTCTATGAAAATTAATCCAAAAATATAAAAAAATATTCCTTTAGGTGTATTTAAATTTTTGGGTCAAAATGAGATTGTTTCAGAGAATTTTCAATCCAGTGATGCCATTATCGATTCAGTAATTCACTTTTTTTTTTATCTCAACTAAATTTTAATGTTTTACTTCTAAAAATTCAACTAAAGTATTTTTAAAGGTTCCCCATAATAAAAAAAATTAGGAGTCCCAGGTAGTCAGCTAATAGAAAAATGATTCAATGTTTCTTTTGAAAATTGGCATTATCTCATTTACGATTGCACTGGGCAAGAGATCTTAAGGCTTAAGATGAGAGGTAAAAGTTTATCATTTGATCTAACTAAGAAATCCTATTAAAGTAAAGTTAGCACCACAAAAATTTGGCATAAAAGACTTGGTCATTGTCATCTCCAAAGAATGTTAAAAATAAAAAATCTTATATGATGAAAGGTTTATTGATGCTTGGTGATTGTTTATCAAATTATTTTGCTTGTCAATTTGATAAACACATTAGAAAGCAATTTCCTAAATTAGCTTAAAAAGGCTACCAAAAGCTATAGTTTATTCACACAAATGTTGCATGACCTCAACCCCATCACTCCAAGGTAATCTTTACTACATTATTTTCATTGATGATTTTACAAGAATGTGTTGTTTTTTTTTTAAGTCAAATCATATATGGCTAAAGTCTTTTGGAAGTTTAAAAAAATGGTGGAAAATCAAAGTGGCTACAAAATTCAAATTTTGAGGTTGAATAATGAAAAGGAATACACTTCAACATAATTTTATTTGTTTTGTTAAGAAGTAGGCATTGGGACATCAGCTCACAGCACTATATACTCCACAACAAAATGGAGCTACTAAAAGGAAAAACATATATGCAATGGAGATGGTCTATTGTATTTTGCATTTTGGGCAGAAGTAGCTAACACAACAGTATTTCTACAAAATCACCTACCAAACAAGGCTTTAGAAAATAAAATTCCATTTGAAGCTTGGTATAGGTTTAAACCTTCACTAAGTTTTCTTCAAGTGTTTGGTTGTGTGTGTTTTGCTCATATTCCACAGGTTAAGCATGACAAACTTGAAAAAAGCCAGTTCTAGGCATATTTGTAGATTACAACCCTTTTTCCAAAACTTACAAGGTTTATTTTCCTTCCACATAAAAAGTAACTATATTTAGAGATATACATTTTAATAAAGATAATAAAGATGAGAAATGGGACTCGAATACCTTACAAAGAATAAAAGAGTTACAAACAACCTACCAATGGTAGAATGAATTAGAATATGAACTTTCAGTTAAAGGAACAAGGCTACTTTTAGACATCTATCAAAGGTGTAGTGTGGCATTATACAAGCTTTGGCCTTAACAAGGCTAAAGGGCAAGATGAATGACAGGTAACTTAGTAAACCTGATGCGCCTGAATTGACTTAGTTGCCAAAATAGTTTCAGCCAACATATGAGATTATTAGGCCATAATTTAGAAATAAAAAGGCAATACTTTTAGGTAGTTTATTTTTTATTAAGTAATTTTTATTTTATTTTTCTAGTTCGGATAGAATAAAACTACTTTCCTTCGTTTTAGGATTTTGAAGAGAGAGATGAGATTAACATATCATTTTCTTCCTTCCTTTGTGTTTTTTTCTTAAGTTTTGTAATATGAGTCTTGGACTTTAGTTTTCAATTTATTTTGCAATTTGTTCATAGCCATGAGTGGCTAAACATTTTATTTCGGTTAACGTTAATCCAAAGGCAGGTTTCAACCCATTATTGTAAGATTGTTCCATTATATCTTTCTTTTTAATTTATGTAGTATTCATGTTATTTGCTGTAATTTAAAAAAATCTCATATCTTTACTGTAATTTAGAGAAATCCTATCTTTATTGTTATTTATTATTTGTACAATAAGATTTTGTTATTTATTTAATTAAATAACATATAGCTAATTGATGAAATTAAATCCATAATTATTTGATAGATTCAATAATAAGTGTTAATTAATGTAACAACACTGAAAATGGTTGTTGTACTAAGTAAATATGTGATTTGGTTTGAACCAATTTATGTTGTTGTATTAAGTAAATGCGTGATTTGGTTTGAATCAATCGTGTTAAAAAATTAATTGGTTTAGGTCGGATCTTTCTATTCCATAAATCTATCAGTAGATTGAATTCTCTTGCTAAGAAATGGTTAATTATTGGTTAGAAGTTAATTATACTTTTACTTAATTGGTCTATTAATACGAAAAGTTTTTTTAAGCCAACGACTATAACCGATTTATTATATAATTTTGAAGTTATTTTTTCACCTATGATCGGTAAAATTAAATTATGTGATGCGAATACCTTAAGTTGAAAATTTTCATCCATTGATTTTTGCTTTAATTAATTTTTTGCATTTTAATTACCTATTTTAATTCAGTATTTTTAATTTTTAGTCTATGAAATTCTTTGATTTATTTTTATTTGTTAAAATTTTTTTTTGTTGCAAATTAAATTAAAGTTAATTTTTATGGATTCGATTTTCACACGTTCTATTTGTAATTTCTTTAATTAGAAAAATTTAAAATTATTTTTGATAACTTTGACGCTCATAAGTTGAATTTTATATATCTAAAAAAAATAAAATAGAGAGGTTATATTGAAAAAACTTAAAGAAGAGAAGGATCCGCTTAGTGCATTTTCAATCTCAAAATATAGTCTTCCGTGGCCACGTTTAAAACCACTAAAAATCATTGCAAAAAACAAATAAAAATAAAAATAAAAATCTCCCATTGTTTCTGACAGTCAGAGACGATCTCTCCTTCTCTATCTCCGTCTCCATGAAAAGCTAAAACCAAAGATTCCGAAATTAAAGAAATTAATTATGGCTTTTCTTCTACCAAACCTCTCTCCTTCTTTGCTTCTGAATTCCAAATCCTCATCGTCGAAAGAAAGGGAAAAATCAATCACTCACCACACCCAAATTCTTCCTTCTCATTATCAATCAACCGCTGCTCCAACTACAAAACCCACCATTACTAACACTTCTCACTCTCCTGCTACACCCCAATATGCGCAGGATAAGCACCAGCACCAAGGAGACGACTTCTATGTCAACCTGGGCCTAGCTGTGCGGACTCTCCGTGAGGATATGCCCCTCTTGTTCACCAAAGACCTTAATTATTATATCTACAGGTATTTTCTGATTTGGGTAACTACTATATGCTTGAAATTCTACTTGCTTATATATAAATTTAGGAAAAAAAAAAGTGGAATTTTAAAGATGGTAATTTTTGTTTTCAGGGATGATATTACTTTTCTTGACCCGTTGAACACATTCACTGGCATTGACAAGTATAAATTGATATTTTGGGCACTGAGATTTCATGGGAAGATGTTGTTTAAAGATATTTCCCTTGAGGTTTACAGAATTTGGCAGCCTTCTGAAAATGTGATATTGATCAGGTGGAATTTAAAGGGTGTACCAAGAGTCCCATGGGAGGCTATGGGACAGTTTCAGGGCTCATCAAGATATAAATTGGATAGAAATGGCAAAATTTATGAACACAAAGTAGATAATTTAGCCTTTAATTTTCCTCAGCCACTTAAACCAGCAGCATCTGTGTTGGATTTGGTGGCTGCTTGCCCTGCTAGTCCTAATCCTACATTCTTGTGGGGCCCTGTGGACGTTTATTCATCGTCCTGGGTGGAATTTTATCGTGCAGTTAGACAGACTTTGGATCAACAAGAGTACCAACTATTGGTTCAAGATGGCTTGTTAGCTTGCTCATAGTTCCTGAGGTCCCTTGAGACGTGCTGTATATGGAGAATTTTGATTAGTCAAATATGTATTTTACTTTTAAGAACTACGTAATGAACAAAAATAAATATTGGGTTCGATAGGAGGTAAGGGTAAAGTGTATGTCTATACATAGGCAAAGGTGCTAAATACGCGTATTCTCAATTTAAGTGAGGATAGAGAAGTTCACTTTTTATTGGTTTAGTTCATATAGGTTACATGTGCTTGTGTACTGAATCTTCTGTCATCACTTCAATAATAGAGTTCTTTTCCTCTTTTGCACTGACAGTGCTATTCAAAGTTATAATTTTGTATTTCTGTCTGCACTTTGTGATTTCTGAACATGATTCATCCTTTTGTTTATCCACTTACCATATTTGATGTTGTAACAAAGAATCCTCGGAAGATTGGATTGTATTGAAGTCTCTAAGTTTGTCAGTTTTGGCAGCTCTAGAAGTCATCTCAATTTACTGATAAACAAATTGTGCAGCATGTATGGAGATGAAGGAAAAAGCACTGCAGGTACATGTTCTATCTATAATTCGAGCACTTCTGCATTGTTCATGACATGCAATATGTTGTGTAATTTTTCTTTTTTGTTTTTGAAGCAGGCTTCTCCCTTGTACTGCTGCAAAAGTATCACTATTGTCTCAAATTGTAGCATAAATCATGTCTCAGTTATCAATGTTTTGTGTCTTCTAGGCCCAGGTACGATATAGCTGATTTATTATCCAAAATATTCCCAATGGCCTTTCAATACTATTCGCAATTTGCAGCCCTGTGACAATATTTCTCAGTCATATTCCCTTATTGGATGCCTTCCAATAGCCTATAAATTTATCTGCTATGGTGAAAGAAGCTATGAGTATCTGTGTAGGAATTTTTTTAAGAAATAACTTCTCCATATAGCATGTGAATGCAATCAAATGTGGATCTCCTGATAATGTACGCTATATTCGGACATCTTATATGTGAGCATTTAATATTTGATTCTCTATGAATACTGCATAACTCATTTGGCTGTTTTTCAAATATTCATAGCAGGATTACTCAAATATATGCCTATGATCCTAATAATGTACGCTATATTCGGATGCATACATAGATGAGCATACATAAGACTTCCTATTACCAAAGTCTTGTCATTCTTGGGGCATTGACTGAGGTTAAACTTGTCTCATTTAGCAACACGGGTATCTTCTGGTTTGCAGTCTTTCGTCCGATACTTGGTAAAACTTTACTCCCACTAAACTCATGGCATATACAATCATTAACTATATTCATCTCAAAACCAAAAGAGATAATAAGTTTTGATGAAATTTATGATACCGTTGACATGCATTTGCTCCTGAGGTTGTTGAGTTTGCTCTTCATGAGCAATTTCTTGATTATGGATAGGGAATTCATTAACATTGTTTTATCTGAATTTTAAACAATGTAAATGAATGGAATTGATCATTGCCAATAGAAATGGTAGAAAGAGAAGCCAATAGGACCACAAGTTGAATTAATTCTCCTTTTAAAACAATGCCATTCTGATTCTAATTTACCTTGTCTCGTTATTGGTGTCTACAATTTACTTTCTAATAATTTCAAATGGCTAGATTCTCTTCACTTTGTGCTAATTAAGCAACTAATCCTTGCAGTCTTAGGACCGATGAAAATTAAAGAGCAGGACCAGCAGGATTGAAGTACTTCAAATTAACTGGAAATAAGCAGGTGAAATTATTAAAATTGGAAAGAACTCAAAAAAAATAGATTAAAGATTTGGACTATTCGATTTTTTTATTGGGTCTTTGAACTTTTTAAAATTATTAATTGGGTCCTATACTTTTATTTTATTTCTTATTGAATCTTCTCGTGTAGGGGTGTGCAACGGTCGGTTCGGTTTAATAATCGAAAACCGAATTTTTAAGATTTTAATCAACCGAACCGAATTTATAGAATAATCTAATTCAAACCGAAATAAAATTTTTGACCTGTTTGGTTCGGTTAACAGGAAAATCAAAAATTAAAACTATTTAAAAAAAATTATGTCTAAAAATTATACAAAATTATAAATCATAATATACTAAAGTAAAAATATCTAAATTGTATAAAATAAAATTTCAAATTAAAGATAAAATTTCAAAATATATAATAAATAATATAATAAAATCGTTAAATAGTTTTTTTTTCATTTAATTGATTTTCAATTTAATCGTTAAAATTTTAAATTATTATCTACAAAATAGATATTAATAATTAATAAATACACTCATATAATTTACAACTCAAAATAAAATAATTTATATGTACAAAATAATTATTCAATTAAAAAATTTAAAAAATTATAGGATTATATAGAATTTCGATTCGATTCGATTTTTCTACGGTTTTTTTTTCAAAAATCAAACCGATCCAAAAAATCAAAATTTTCTAAAATTCAAAATTAAAATTGAACCAAGAAATCGAATCAAATTAAAAAAATTGATCGATTTGATTTGATTTGAACCGAAGTTTGTTCATCCCTACTCTGGTGTTCCTTAAATTTTACAAATTTATGCTTTGGCCCTAAATTATTTTCTTTTTTTCTTGGAACTTTTTCTCCATTTTAAGACACATCTAAAAGCTATAAAATTACTCCAAAATGTTCTAGGCAATGCTCTGATGCCATCCAAATCAAGTTTGCTCTACACAAGAGATTTTCACTTTGGCGGCAATGTAAATTATAAAGCTACTCAGGAATCTTTAAAATTATTTTGAAGATTGGATTCTAAAGTGCCTTATTTCCCTCGATTCTTTTACTTGTTAAAGTACCAAAAACTTGTAACAAAGCCTAAACACTCTTTGTTCTTGAGAAAATAATTCTCAAACTTGCTTTGTCTTTGAGTTAATTTTCCTAAATGTTCTGAAAAACTTTCCACACAAATTTAAATTTTTAAAAGGTTTAATTTAAAGAATTAATGCAATCCACTGTAGTATTTAATAATCCTATTACCGGATCATTTTCTTCTCCGTGATCTAGATAAAAACAATCAAGGAATTGATAATAACTAGACATCAAAATTATTATTTTTTTATTATAGTTCTTCCAAAAATCTAATAGTAATTTTGAATACACAATTCTCATTATGATTAGTTTTGTGTATTTCAACAATTTATCTATCACCTAATATCAATTCTCTTTAAAAGTACAATACCTAATTCCTATTGGTAAAATCTATTAAACACAATTTTTTACAACAATTTTAATATTAGGCGACATAAGATTATAAATAGTTGAATATATACCTTACTTATGAAAAGAAATCCACGAAGCTTCTGCAAAGACTATAGATTTTCTTCCCTCTAAGAGACTTCAAAGGTTAGAAGGTTCTTTTATGTTATGGCTGCTTTTTTTTTTTTTTTTTTATGGGTCTTACTGTAATACTCATTCCTCGCATACCATTTTGGAGATTATCAAGAGACATTGTAGCATAATGTTTTTAAGATGTAAAACTCATATGTGGAAATTCATGTGTTATTATTTTTACTTCTTCAAATTGAGTGCTGAAGGATATTTATAGATACAATAACCAATGCCTCTAATAGTATTTTCCAGCTTAAAAGTTAATCAATAATTAAAAAAGACATACTAACTACTAGTTTTGGTCCTATTATTCAGCTTTATATAATATTGCACAAGATTCCTTAACTTAAAAAAGCAATCCTATCAATCTATAAGATTTAGGCATGTTGCAATCCCACTAATCTAAGGCTGACATTATTCTTGACATATCACTCCATTATTGCTCTCTAATTCGAACATCCCAATTTAGTTCATCATTTTATTCAAGTTTTAAAGGTTTTAAACTTGAAATCCAAGCTATGATTTTTTTCCTTTAGCCTTAGAAGTAAATCATATGTCTTTTACTTACCTCAAACCATTCCTTAAAGTTATGTAGACAAGGAATATCTTTATACTGGACAGTAACAAAAATTCTACCCTACCATCTCTAAAGATACACTGTTCTTCATACTAACTTTAAAAACTGACTATTAACAGTTTAAGGTTCCATAAGTCTTCATGCTGAAACAAGATGCAAAGCCCATAGTTGATAAGGATAATGAACTTCACCATTTGAAATGAAACAAACTTTTGTTACATCTTTGACCATGTTTGTCTAGGGATGTGCAAAACCCGATTCGACCCGAACAACCCAACCTGGAAATAGCATTTGAGTAGGATTATTAGGGTTATTCGATTCGGGTTGGGCTAAAGAAATAGGAGAGCTTTGGGGTCGGGTTGGTTTTAAACCTCTATAAACCCGACCCAACCAAAGTATATTATATATATTATAACATGTGTATTGCTCCGTAGGATTACATTTGGTTTAATGTTTCAAGTGCTGAATTTATGTTTTCATGGTCCCGAGTTCAAGACCTAGTGAAAACAACTTTTTTGTGATATGTGGCTTTATTATATTCCATTTATATTTTCACTATACCCATTCTTCTTCAACCTTTTCCCTTTCTTTTTTGTGTTCCATGGCTCTCTCTAATCTTTTTTTCAATTCTTCTCTCTCTTCCAAATAAATCAAAATCCCTAAATTCACTCCTTACCATTTTTATTTCCATAGATTTTCCCTTTTTAATTTCACTCTATTAGTTTAAATTTAAGTTTTAAAACTTTCAAATCCCTAATTTTCTCATCTTTCCCTTTTTTCTATCTCTCACAAAATGAAGTTTTTTCCTCTGTGTCATCGACGATTCTTCTTCTCACGAAGATTCTTTCTCTCATGATTCGCAACTTGGATAGTCATTGGAATGAATTAATTGTCGCTACTGACAATCTGTTGATCTCTGTAATTGCTCTGTGGATTTTGCTCTCTTCTTCCCTATTATCTTGCTCTGCTATGCTTCATGCATTTTTAATTTTGGTGTTCTCTTTCTGCTTTGGATTATGTAGGGGATGCCAGAAGTAGGCCTAGTTTATTTTATTTTAATTGAGTGCCACTGTTTGGTAAGGGTAGGTTTAGTTTCTAATTGATCGGTGTCTAGCAAGTATACTAAATCGGCTAAGTAATATAGGAGAATATATTTAAGACTCCAAGAATATCGAACCCAAGAGAACAGGGATTGCTAAGTAAATTATCTATAATTGAGTGGAATTAATCTAAGATGTTTTCCAAATTTGAATTGAAAGGAGATCTAAGCTAAATTTGTAATACCCCTAATAGTACCCTAAGAGAGGTAGATGATTATTTTGCATAAGACAAAGGTTAATTATATGATTAATTAAAGGAAAATTGTAAATTAAGGGTATAATTGAAAAGTTAAAGTAAAAGTTTTATGGTAGAAATGTACTAAGTGAAAGGTTAAAGATTAAAGTAAGAAATAAAAATACAAAGAGGGACTAAAATGAACTTTGCCTAGATTTTTGTTATCAACCAATAGGAAATAAACATTTGTGAGGCAATGAAAAAGAGAAGGAAAAATCTGATTTCTTTTACTTGGGTGGCCGGCCATTCTTGGCCAAGAATTCCCTTGTTTTGTTCTTCTTCTCTTCTTTAGTGATTTTTTCTCTTCTCCTCAAATTCTATGAAAATAAAATGACTCTCCAAAGAAGGTAAAGGTTGTAAATGGTAGAAGAGAAGGATTTTTACAGAAACTTAAGGCTAGGAGCAAGAAGAGATGAAGAGCAAAGATAGAGAGGATGAAGGAGAAAGATAAAGAAGAGAGAGAGAGAAAGGTAAAGCTTGAAAGGTTAAAGCTTAAAGAGGTATGGGAACTTAACCCTACTTGTATATGTGTTTATTATGAATATGAGGTTATATTAGTAATATATGATGTTATATTAAGTGAATATCATGAAAAATAGAGGTTAGACTTGATTAAAAACTGAAATGGAAAGTTTTGTTGAAGATAAAGGAAAAACTGTTTTAGGGTTCATTGGACCAGTCTTTACTATTTTAATGATATCTTGAGTTATAGTGAGTGGAATTGAGAAATTTTAGTTGGATATGAAACTAGACTCACAGATCTTCATTTCTTATGAAGAACACAAAACCTGAATCAAACTGTAGGGTAGAGAAAAACTTGGTTGAATCCGGGTCTTGACTGCTGCCCTGTCACTGGGATCATTCTTCGTTTTTTATGAGATATCTTTAGATTTATAGCTTTGATTGAGATCATTTTTGATGTTTTAGAAACTAGAAACATAGGGCCAAAACTTTGTAGAGACAACTTTTTCAGAAAAAGTCGTTTGGTACGCCTAAATTGAGGTACAAGTTGATATTCTTAACCAGTCTACAGGATTTTGTGAGTAGAAGAAGTGTTGTTTGGGCTGTCGCCCTTTGCCGCAAGCGTGACACTTGCCACAAGCGCAACAACACATGCTTGTCCCCTATATTTGCCTATTTTTCTCCTTTTTCTACTATAATATACTATTCCCCATGTGTTGTTACTATAATCGGGCATAGTAGACCTTAGAATACGAGTTTACATGAATGATAAACACGAGAATGTACCACATTCAATTTACATATACATAAATTATATATTGAAATGAAATATAAAGGCAATATTTGTGAAGCCCAAGAATAACTATTCTTTCTTAAAACATATAGTTTACCTTAAATACAAAGTATATGATAATGTTCAACCATAAACATATGAAATATATAAGTAATATAAAGATAAAGTTATAGTAATTGATATATGAAAGTATTTACTTGAATATGGTTGGGTTATATCGATTATCTGCATATGCTTTTGATTGTGACATGATAGTTAAAGAATATTATCTCATTGTTTGATTTATCATTCCATATGATGAATTGTATACTATGAATCAAATGATACATGAGATATGATTATTTGCCTGCACATAAAGACTCGGTTGTGGATAGATAGGCATGCCTATAGGGTTATAGTTGCAGCTACTATAGTCTGACTCTTATGAGTCCACAGTTTGTCTCTATATGAGACCATAGTTCTGGCCCAATGGGTCCACAGATTTGATACCTTCGGGTATTTATATATTGATACCTACAGGTATCCACAGCACCCGTTATCCACACCCATAGGACTTTAGCAGGCATTTCACAGTATGATCCATCTTTATACAGTAATATTATATGATTAATTATGTTATTTGAGTTATATTATAACTCTTACATGTTGATTATAATATCTTGCCATTATTATTGTTTATTGTGTGCTTGAGAACAATCACTGTGAGTGGTTGTTCATATATATATTGTTCCCCACTAAGTTTTATAGCTTAGCACGGGTGTTTATCCGAGTAGGTACTTGCAGTCAAGATATTTTCTGTTTGGACAAGAGCTGCTAATGTAAAGCCAACTCTAGAGATAGGAGAGAGTCAATTATATTTGTAATTTATTTTCTTCTTGTATTTATTATGTTGTACTAAAGAAACACTAAATTAAGAGAACATTTTAATTGATTATATAGAATATTAAATGTAATACTTTATAATTTCTCATAGTATATTGAGGTGTGCATGTATATATAATAATAACAACCAACAGGACTATAAAGGAAATAAATTATCCTATGTAAAAGAACTTATAGAATGAAGAGTTTGGGTGGATTAGTGTGGTCCTTACAAAATTAATAATTAAGCAAATCAAGAACTAAAATTAGAGTACAATAAATTAAATACAGAGCAAACTTAAATAATGAATAACATCTATAACTAAAATATTTTTGCTAAGGGACTATCCTTCTCACCCTTTACTGATAATGACTTAAATCAAAAGTAACACAAGTTATTATGAAAAACCAGTAAAATAAAATAAATATCTTATTCAAAATATCATTCTAGAATACTTAACCCTCAAATTATGAATAATTTAATAACTAGCATGCAAATCCGATTTTAAACTCCTAAACCTTTGTTGGATCCTCTTACGAGAAATCTAACTCTAGCCTATCCTTAATTCAATTCTTAAATTTAAATCAAGTTATGAATAATAAATCACTACCTCAATTCTCAGAACATAGTCATACATTGATATAAGTGAAATAAACTAAGAACATGCAAATCACTGATCAAAAATTAAATTAACAATTAATTATCTATTTAATAGATCAAGCATCAATTCAACCATAACCAAAGATAAGATTCAGCCTAAGAATTAAGAAATAACATACTTGCATTAAAATTAAGCTTAATTTAGAGTCATTACAACAAAAGTTTGAGGATTCAAGTTTTCCTTAGCAAAAGTAAAGAATTACTTACCGTTCATGATTAAAATGAATAAAAAAATTAAAATAAACAAATACTATACTAATAAAGTTTCAAGCTTGCTCTTGATGTCTTCACAAAACAGCAGAAAACTAAGAAGAAAATAAAACTAGGTCTAAATTCTAATGTACAATTGACTATCTCAAATCAAGTTTAAAAACTTAAGAAAACTCATTCCCCTTCATTCTGGTGTTTTTGCTGGCTTAAATATCATAGAGTGAAGAAATCAGCTACCACTTAACTTCCTAATCCAGAAAAAGTTGGAGTTTATATGGCCCCTATAAGTTTTGCGTCTTGTAATTTCTTTCACCTGATACTTATAAAAGTTCTTGGCTTATAAAAAAAATAATCTGCTGATGAAGTCATTTTGTGTATTTTTTGTTTTGATTTGTTTGTGGATAATAGATTAGTGAATTTTTTTAGAATTGTTTTTTGAATTTTGTGTGAATTTTTAGATTTGTTGTGTTTGGATGTTCATAAACCCAATATTTTTCCTCTCTGCCATTACTTTTTCTCTTGAGTTTCCAATTTTCGGGTTAAAATGGATTGTTCGATCAGGTCTCGAATTTATTTCGGATTATTCAGTCGAGACCCGTAATATTTATAGGGTCGGTTTGGATTATAGATATAGTGAAAGTTCGGATCTCAGGTTATTTAGGGTCGTTTCATATTTGACCCGAATCCATCCGATGCACACCTCTATCTTTGCCTAACTTGTACAATTCCTAGAACTAACAAACATGCATAAATATCTTTTAAGTGAAACTTGAATATTTTTTCCAGTCCCACTTCAATAAAATAGATAACATGTCATTTTCACAATTATAATAATATCTTCTTTGATATTTATATTTTGAAAACAAAATAAATATCGCTAAATAATTTTTGTCTTAAAAATATTTTTTATTTTCTGGATTAGAATGCATGTTTGGATTAAAGTCTTAATGCATTTAGGGGATATTGTCTTTGAATGATTATTGTAGTGTTGTTTAAAAATATTAAATAGTCGTATAATTAACATAAATATAATATTAAAATAGTGTACTAAAATATTAAATACTGAAATTGTTATTAATTTTTGTTCTCTCTTGCAAGGTCAATTATCAAAGAATGATGTTTACCATTTTTTTTCTATGAAGAAAGCCACAAACTATCTTCTTTAGATTTTACAAAAGTGGGATTTTCGATTTTAACTATTTCTTTTAGAAAAAAAAATCAAATTTAACTATTATTATTGAAGAAATCATTTTTAAATTAAATTATCCGAATAATTTTTATTATTCACAAATATATTTTTTGTTAATGGCATGTTAAAATATACAAATGGTATATGAGAGGTAGAGATTAGGCTCCAGTCCCCCTTACAGAGACTAGGTCCTTTAGCTCATGAGCCCTTAACTCGACCAAACTTGTTCGACCTGGGCCCCTACCTCGGTTCACGTGGCTCGACTTGAAACCCTGCCCTTAACTGGCTTAGGCTAGGCCTACCTTGCACAAACGAGCCCAATGAGCCCTTACCCTACCCAGACTAAACCACCTGGCCCAAGCTGCCCGACCTACCTAACCTCTATCCTACCCTGCATAAACCAGTCTACCTAAGCCCTTATGATGCAAGCATAATCCAGGAACATCAGAATATGAATGAGTTCAAGGATAAGCTAGCATTTCCAGACAGAGTAGTGATAAGATCAAGAGCAAAAAAGTTTAAGAAAACACTAAAAATATATGTGGGCCAAATTGTGGAAGGTATGGATATTTAAGAGAGAATGGGGTTGAATTATACCATATCCAACCCAATGGAGCCGAATGGATAAGAGAAGATTTAAATGGGCTTGATTAAATATTTTAAGCTAGTATAATAGCTTTGAGCAACCCAAATACATGTAACTTAGGGTTATAGACTTATTTTATTATATTGGACTTATTTTGTTATGATTTGTTTTGTTGGATCTTAATCTAGCTAAATAGGTTTATTTAAATGAGTTGGGCTTCAATTAGCTTGGGCTCATTTAATTTAAACCTTTAGTCTTATTGGATTGTATTTTAGAGTTATTTATTTTGGGTTTTAGTTATTGAGTGGGAGATCCATGTTTAAAGGCCTTTTACTTATTTGGGTTTTCTTATTTTTTTAAGAGGGTATAAATAACTCATTATAATCATTGTAAAGCAAATTTTAGAATTAAAACATTCATTGAGTTTATCTCATAAGGCTTGGCCAAATTCCTTAAGGAGAGGATTTGCTTGTCTTCTTCTTTGCATCAAGAATTTAGTCTTATCAAGGTATTTACTTGTGGAGAATTCTATTCTTGCTTTTAAATCAACCTGATTATATGCATTTTCATTCATATTATTGGTTGGATGTTCATTAGGGTTGAAGATTTCTTTTTATTCATGTTCATGCCAAAGTGTATGTTTTAGGGGTTTCTGGTTCTCTAACCTTGGGGTTCCGCATCATTTGTTATTAAATCTTGGATTGGGATAAATTCTTATTTATCTTGTATTTATTTTCTGTTATTATTGTTCCTTTTCATTAATAAGAATTTATCGCAATCCAAGCTCTGATAGCAAATGATGTGAAACCCTAAATCTAAACAACCTAAAACCTTTAAAACATACACTTTGGCATAAACATAAACAAAGAGAAACTCTCATCCCTAATGAACTCCCAATCAATAATATGAATGGAAACACATATAATCAAGTTGATTTAAAAGCAAGAATAGAATTTGCCACAAGTAAATACTTTGATAAAAATAAATTCTTAATGCAAAGAAAAAGACAAGAAAAACCTCTCCTTAAGGAATTCAGTCAAGTCTTGTGAGATAAACTCAATGAATATTTTAATTCTCAAAATCTGCCTTACATTATTTATAATGAGATATTTATACCCTCTTAAAACCCAAACTAAATAACTCTAAAATACAATCCAATAAGTCTAAAGTTTTAAATTAAATTGAGCCCAAACTAATTGAAGTCTAACTCACTTAAATAATCCTATTAAGCTAGATTAAGGTCCAACAAAAGAAATAATAACAAAACAAGCCTAACACAATAAAATAAGTCTACATGCCTAGGATATGTGTATTTGGACTGTCCAAAAATACTTTACTAGCTTAAAATAATTAATCAAGCTCATTTGAATTTTCTCTTATCCATTTAGCCTCATTGGATTAGACATGGAATAATTCGGCCCCTATATGTATTTAGTGCTTTCTTAAACTTCTTAGCTATTGAACTTATCACTGGTCGATCTGGCAATGCTACCTCACCCTTAAACTCATTCAACTTTTGATATTCCTTGGTTGTGCTTGTATCATCCTACACTTACCCTTACCTCTACAAAACTAGGCCTACCTAGCTCGGTTTGAGCCTTTACCCTACCCTACCTCTACCAAAACTAGGTTGGCTTAAGCCCCTCCTTATGACCCCCTACCCCTAACCTGCCCAGACTAGGCCCACCAAACCAAACCATACCCTGTCCAGATTAGGCTCTTTATAGAACTTAAGCCCCATCAAACCAAATTCTACCCCTGTCCGGACTAGGCCAGGCCTGAGCCCTAACCCTATCTCGCCCAAACTAGGCTAAACTAGCTCGGCTTGAGCCCCTACCCTGCCCAGACTAGTCCTTCTTACCCCTAAACCTAAAACCTAAAGTATTCAAAAAAAATTAAAAAAAACGTTTGCAAAATTTTGGAATACTACTATGGCTATGAATTAAAGAAAATCAATAGAAAATTTTGCTATAAGAAGTGTAAACGAAAATACTAATAAAAAATTCATTTTAGAAGAAAAAACTAACATTATTCTCGGAAAACAACATTCTCATCAAATTGAAGAACTAATGGGAATTGCCAAAATAATCAAAAACAACATTTCCAAATATAAAATATAAACTCTTGAAAAGAGAAAGAAATAAAAAAAATAGAAAAACATCAATATCAAACATATTGAAAATGAAAACTAATATCAAGCTCTAAAATTCAATATTACATTCATACAAAAAAAAATCAAATTACATAAAAAAAGAGTTAAAATAAATTTCTAATCTATTTGGTTCCTGAAAAACAACAATAAAAGAAAATATAGTCAAAATTTACCTTAACTAAATCCAAATTGCCCCTATAAATCATATGGGTTTTCAATATTTTTAAAAATTGAAATTGTAACACCCTTATATCATTGTACCGAATGTACAGTGATCAGATGTCACAACCGAAAGACGATACCGAATATGACTACACTAAACAGTCAGCTAAAATTTCTTTTCTTAAATCACAAATACATTCATACCATAACATACCCATAAGGTAAATATAAATATAATTAAATATTACACAAACACAATTCATACGTTATATATATATATATATATATATATATATATATATATATATATATATATATATATATATATATATATATATATATATATATATCATGTCATGCCTATTATAATCCTTGAACCCTGCTTTGTTCTTGATCACCATCGTAGCATCAGCTATCCATGCATCGAAATGTCCAATGTTGGATACGTATCCCAAACTTTCCACAAAAAATATCATTGACACATACACATACATGCATGCATACGCATATAAATACACACACGCATGCTTTCATGAGCATTATTTAATATTAACTATTTATTTATCATTTTGATGTGCATCCCACATTCATGCATACATGCATTCAACATGGAAAATTGTTTCACTCATTCAGTAGAATAAAATTATCAGTTTTATCCTTTAAAACACATCACTTAGTGTAATTGCCATTTTTATGCTTATCTTTCAGTGATTTACAATATCAACCTTCAATTATAATTAATTACTTTAATGTTACTAATTGAACTCATTTATGCACTTCATTTACTGCTCATTATACAATTTACATTTTGATTCTTAACATACTATTTTCTTGTCACTTTATACTTTAATACCAATTCTTTATACTCTTTACAAATAAGTTCACTCACATCCCATTTTCACTTGGGAATTAATCGTCATTCTCTTATTCATTACACAGTCATTTAGTCATTCGGATATATAGTCACTGATTATGTCATTTGGACATTTATCCAATTGTTTACTTTAAAAGAATCTTCTTACTTTTACCACACTTACTATTGAGATTTAATTTTTTTCTTCCTTTTATTTTTAATATATGTTATGATATGAACAATTACGATTTAGTCCCTATTTTCACTTAAGTGTAAAAATTACACTTTAAATTCCTATCTTACCATAGAATGGGGTTCATTCACAGTTTCATCTTTCAATGAACGTTTCACTTGCTAAATTACAATTTAGTTCTTGCACTTTCATTAAATTATAGTGGTGCTTTCTTTTATCATTTATTTACGCTAATGCCACTACTTATCTTTACTTTCACGCTAAATTTCTTATTTGACATGTAACTTATCATTTTATTTCAAATACACCACTTTATGGCAAATTATATATGGGTCCCTAATTTTTCAATTAATTACAAAATTGTCATTTTTACGTCTTATTTACAATTTTGCCATTAGTTCATTTATTTTCACTCCAAATCTATTATTTGGCATACAAATTATCAATTAGTCCCTATTTTATCATTTTCACGTCAAAATTTCATTTTATTCCTCCAAGACTACAAAATTTACTTTTAAGCTATTCTTTCACTATTTGATCATCTTTATTTATACATTCATAATTTTATCACTTTTATCCATTAAATTTATTATTTGGATAAATTATCATTTTGATCCTAAACTTTTTATTTTCTTTCATAGTAGTCCTTTTTTACTCTCATTTTCATTTGCACTTCACTTTTTTGCATTTTTAAGTCATTTTTACCATTATACCCCTAGTACAATCTCTGTAGAAATCTTCAGATCGGATATACGGGATGTGGATCCTATGGACCCACAGCAATGTAATAGGGGACAATCCCAAAGGACAAATCCATCTCAGATCAAATCAGAATAAAAATTTCAGAACAGAAACTATAAGAGATTATTACGATCTTACCATAGCAAAACAAGTCACCATGACTTACTCTACGGTATGGATGTTCCTATAGCTAGCCAATCATATTTTGAACTAGATTTTAACCGTCTGACCATTACTAAGGGCAACAAAATTCCTTACTTCGTTCAGAATCACTTTTCATATTTCTAACATTTTCATTTGCTTTTTTATTTCAGTACACAGTCCATTCGATTTTTTCTTTTCATTTCAATACACTGTCCATTCAATTCTTTCTTTTCATTTTAGTACACTGTTCATTCAGTTCTTTCATAATTTTTACACATTTGACTTTTTCACTTACTTTTGTATTTCAATACATTAGCCATTCAATTGTTCCATCACCTTTGCTCATATTATCAATTATCTCCTTATAATTCACAATTATAACTTATTTTATAAATTATTTCACCATAATTCAATAATTTTGTTTCAAACATAATAAAAATTTTATTTTCAAAAATATTTATATAAATTCCATAAATTCTAAATAAATTTATGGACACTTTTTTCATGTTTAAATTTATTTTAGGCCATTAGTCATCTTATACCCATACATTATACCTCAGTATATACTAAGGGTTCATTTTCTTATTTGTTATCTTTATTTTTGATCCTGTTAGCGGCTTTAATTTTAATATTTGCAATCTACTTATTTAATTTTCAGTCTATTTACATTTTCTTTTGGTCCCTACTCTTTTTATTCTTTTACACAAAACTCATTACAATATTATTATACAATTATTCATTATCTTACTAACTTAGATTCTTACTGCTATTAATATTTTCACGTCATTTAACTTTATTTATTAATAATGTAAATTCTAATTCTTAACATGATTTAATTTCTATTTAATCCCCTGCAACCCCTTAAATTATGATTTTATCCTCCACCTTTATTTTTGTGTATGGAATTGTAACACCCTTATAACACTTAACATTGTTTCGGTACACCGCAGACCAGAAAATTTTTTTTCCTCAACTTATTCTTTCAAAAATATAATCTTATACTTAGCTATAAAAACAACAATCCGCCGATGACTTATAACTATCCAATTCACTATGCACTTAATAAAATTTTTACAATATAACGGCTAAATATTGCTCTAGCCTCTTGAAAAGCAAACAATGTCCACAGCCTCTCAGAGGCACAATAGTCATAAATTATTATATCAAGCATTTATAATCTTAACCATTCATCTAAATATTTCACATACATTCCATCACACCAAACGGGTCTCACTTTACATCACAAGGTTTGACATATTACAATCCAAAATATCAACTCCAATGTATTTAATTACAACATACAAATCCATAAGTATGGTACTTAGATATACATGCCACAAAAGTTTAAAACTCCACTTTAATAAAAAAAAAGTCCTTCAAGGAATATTCTTGCTCCCACTCCTGCAAACCTGCACGCAGTCACACTACGCGCTAAGCACTTGACATGCCCAGTGGTGACTAACAATATAAATATTTCTAAAATTCCATTTATAAAGTCTCATTATGCAAAAATTCTCCATTTTAATTTTTCAAGCAAACTTAAATAACACTTTTCTTTTCAATTAACATTTTAAATTTCTAATACACTTTTATTCATCAAAATACTCATTTATTGTCAAATTATATATTTAATTAATACTTTTACCTTTTTATCAAATTAGTCCATTTTTCTCGCTAAATTACGAATTTAGTCTTTTTATGCTTCTTTTTAACATTTAAACGATTAATTAAGGTATTTAACTTTAATTTTACACTTAGTTACACATTTTTATACAAAATTATATTTTAGTACTTGTTGACTATAAAACTTCATTTTAACATATTTTAACCATTAATTGGCTGTTTTATTCTTAATTAAGCAATTCTAAATTAATTTGCTTAATTTTTACTCTTTTGAGAAAAATTACGATTTTTCCCCTAAACTTTTTTTTCTTTCAAATTAGTCCTTTTTTACTTTTAATTAACATTTTTCACTTCTCTTTCACATTTTCTCATATCATTTTCATTATGCCCCAAGTTCTGACCTGACAGAAAACTCCAAACCGGATACACGGGACATGGACCCCACATGGCCACAACAGAGATAGAAAAATGACCCCCAGAGGGCTAATTCTTACAAAGTAAAGAACAAAGACAAAGCAGCCATGGTGATCAGAGATCTAATCCATAGCATAGCAAGTCGTCATGACTTGCACCGTGATACAGAGATATCCCTATGGCCAGCCAATTATATTCTGAGCTAGTTTTTACTGCCTGATTATTTCTAAGGGCATTACTGTACATACTTTTATTCAATTTCACTTATTTTGAAGTCTTCATAAACTTTTTCATTTCAGAATTTTTATCAAATGACTTTTTCACTGACTTTTCAAATATAGTAAATTAATTTACCACTTTTTACCCTTTATTGAATTATTTCTTCATAAATCAATAACTTTCACTTATACTTATTACACAATTTATTTTAAAAATACTTTAATATTGCACATAAATTTCTTAAAATTTTATATGCACACTTTTCACCTTTATTATAATTATTTCTTCATTTTATTGAATGATATTCCTATAATTCAATATTTTTCATTGAACATATTCAATATTATAATTCTCATTTATTCATATAAAGTCCATAATTTCCTTAAAAATTTACTTACACATTATTTCACATTTACTACTCAAATTTGCTTAAATCATGAATTATTTCTTTATAATTCATAAATTTTACTACTCACATAACCATTTATTTAACTAAAAAATTTCCAAATTAATTCCATAAATCTTTTAAAAATTCATAAGCATTGATTATAATATTTATAATTAATTTAGGCTATTATGTAACAATTTCATGCAAAAATCACTATTTTTCCCCTAAGGGAAAATTCAGCCATAACCCTAACATAGCCTTAAAAATTTTATTCTTCATTATAATCATTCACATAACATCAAACATGTTTCAATTTCAATTACCCTATCTCACTATAGGAATGTCACTGATACACAGTCCCTCCTTTCCAGTTTCAATCACATAAGCTAAATATGTTGTACACCCTTTTCTTATCAACCGATGTGCTGCAGTAGCTGAAATCACATTTGATAAGAAATCTTATTGTTCCCTATTTACAGTTATTTTTGTTCCATCCTGGGTCATTAAGGTAATTTGCTTTAACCAATAATCTACTATAGCCTGGTGAGCATAAAGCCAATCCATACCCAAAATAATATCAAATTCTTGGAAATGAAGGGCTATCAAATCAGCAGGAAAGGTACACTACCGAATACTAATAGGGCAGTCCCGGTATATTGTATCAACTACCACACTGTGCCCTAAAGGATTACTAACCTGAATATCATCTTATAATCAAAACATCTTAGTTCATGGCATGTATATACATAAAGAATCCAATCACTCAATCAAACTTAACTTCTCATTTTTTCGACCTTAGAAATGCCTAAACCAGCTCTAATACCACTAAATGTAACACCCAATAGCCGGACATTGGTCCGAGTACCGATGTCACATAACATTGCGGTGGTCCATAAATTATTAAATTATCCATCTGTAACATTCATTATTTTAACCATTTAGTTATGGGTCCCACATTCTAAAATATCTTATTAATTAATCTATAGAAATTCGAGCAGCATAACGGTTGAAACCCAAATTCTGCCTTCTTGCAATAGCTACAAAATACTCCTAAAATATTCACAAATATCCAACCCAACCTCCAACCCAACCTCCACAATCTAAATAAATACACCACAAGATCAGCCAAATACAGAACAAAAATCATTTCCAAAATTTTACATATAACTATGCATATATACAGTACAATTCTTGTGCTTATCCCATCTACTTATTTACAGTACATAACAGATACATATAAGTCCAAAACTATACACAGTCTCTAAAACTAGTCATGTTGTCCTATAAGGCAACATCCATAAGTACATGTTAACAAAACCACAAAAATGTTGGATCCTTCTAATATTGATTTCCTTCCAGCACGAACTCAGTCTATGTCTCCTGTGTGCAGTACAAAATCACACGCTAAGTACAAAAGTACTTAATGGTGAACATAAACTTAAAACCCCAGAATTTTACTACAGTTCATTCACATATTCTTCATAATTGTAACTCATTATCTATTTTTCATTGGTTCATTTCATTATAATACAAATTTTTATCTCGATTAAAGTCTAGATTTTTACTTTTATTGACAAAATTATTGATTTGCCCTTACTTGAGAAATTCATTCTCAATTATAGATTTTCAAGTTTTATTCTCAAATTTTATCACTTTAAATTTGAATTTTACACTATAGGGATAAATTTTTCACTTTAGTTCCTAAAGTTTCAAACATGCACTTCTGTCCTAATTTCTTTGTTTATCAGTTCTTTTAGGCTTTTACCTTTATTTTTCAGTACACTTTTGTCCAAATAGTAATTTATTCTCACTTTTCAAGTTTTTCATTTTCTTCTCATACAGTATCTTTTTATGCTTTAATTAATACAATATTTTAATTATCTTGCCCCTAGTATAGCATGAAAATATATTACTAATTAGGATGAGCGAAACTATGGACCTTATAAGTTCCAGTACTCCAGTAGTATCAATTACACACATATTATTATTCTTATTATTATTATTTCTTTCTTTTTTTTTTCTTTTTTTTTCCCAAATACTCCAATACAAACGTGAAACCATATCAAAATTACCACTATGCAAGTCGCCATGACTTGCTACCGTGGTTACAGAAATATCCCTATGGCTAGCCATGTACATCCTAATTTCTGATTTCACACATAATACTAAGGGCAAAAATATAATTACAATTTAATACAGTTTATAATAATGCATAATTACCAATTAAGGGTGATAATTAGTCTACATTATTAAAAACAATCTCAGTGTTTCAAATATACCAGTTTTTCAATTAAAATCATACAATTCAATTACAATTATTTTATTTATTTATTTTATTTATTACTTTCTTTTTCAATACATGCTGCTTACATGTCATATAAATTAATTATATTCTATTTTGCATTTATTCTGATTTATATATCAAAATTTCATAAATTTTCTTAACGTTCCTATTCGGTTACCTTATTTCAATTTTCCTATAAATTATATTTTCTACACAATTTAATCAATAAACATAAAGCCATTAATTTTTATTTATTTCAATTTAATTCGAAAAATTACATTTTAGTCCCTAATTTTTTTTTAGTGACCAAATTTTTCCTAAAATTAAACTTGTATAAATTTTAATTAAATACCATAATTTCACTAATTTATCTTCTAATTGAACAATTTCAAGTCTAATTTCATAATTAATTCGTAATTAATAATTAACCTAATTTTTTAAAGTATATATACAACATATATATTGTGAAATTAAAGAGTTTAAAATTATTCACTTACCAAATCACTCAACAATTTTGTCTTTTTCCTTATTTTTGGTTGGTTTGCTTCCCTCTCCTTGCTCTTCTATTGGCAGCAAATTCATGGCCAAAATCACCATAGATTAAGTCAAATTTTTGCTCAAATAATACACACAATACTATAATCAATAATTAATTACTCTAATTATCAAATAAAATTACATTTTTCCCAACTCACCAAATTATCCACTTGAAGAATTAGACTTTATTCACCTTCTTTCACCACCCATAGCAACCAAAGGTGAAGGAAAGCAAGATAAAATAATTTAATTGAGATGATGGTTGAGAAATTTTGTGAATTAAGACTTAAAGAAACGAAGAAGAAGAAGAAGAAGAAGAAGAAGAAGAAGAAGAAGAAGAAGAAGAAGAAGAGGATAAAGCCACAAAAAAATGAAAAGGAATGGCCTTTTGGTCAGCCAAAAATCAAGAGATAAAGATCTCTTAATGCCCATTAATTGGTTACCCACTTTAGGACAAAAATAATTAAGTCCTAAGTGGGTCCAATGCCACATGTCACCATTTAATTGGTCAATGCACTTTTAGTTGTTAATTTTTGATAAAAATTATACCAAAAATTTTTAAAAATGTTAATTAGGCCAAGCTTAAAATTTTGGATCAATTCGAGGTCGTTTCAATATCAAACTAGCCCCGAATGTAAATTTTAACTAGTCCGAAAGTTAAATTTTTAAAGTCTTCAAAAAATTCATTTTATTATTCCAAAAATTCATATATATAATTTCTAGTCAATTGGTACAATCAGAATAATTTTATGAAGTCCAAGAAATATTTTTAAGCCAGTCAAAGTTCCTAGTCAACTATATCAGTCCGGTTATTTATTTTATTTTTCCCTTTTGAAAATCTATTTGACCTCAATTTCAGCCCAAATTATAGCACCATATTTTTTATGAATAATACTTTTCAATGGTGAAAAAAAAATTTATGGGCCCATCGGGTGGCACTATTAACCTCGAAAATTACTATTCACATGATCGGCAATTCCTGGGGGTTTACAATAAGCATTGATTATAACATTTATAATTAAATTAGGCTATTATGTAACAATTTCATGCAAAAATCACTATTTTTCCCCTAAGGAAAAATTCGGCCATAACCCTAACATAGCCTTAAAAATTTTATTCTTCCTTCTAATCATTCACATAACATCAAACATATTTCAATTTCAATTACCCTATCTCAATTTCATTAATTAAATAATTTACCAATTTTTTTTCCCAATTACATAAAGGAAATTAATTCAAATAAATAAAAAATACTTAGATTTATTAGTCACATACCAAATTATCTTGATCAAGAGTGCCTAGTCTTCCTTTTCTTTGCCCTTATCGTTTGAAATCCTTCCTTCACCTTCCACACCTAAATAACCAGCCCATTAAACCTTAGTTTTCTTCATTTTATTGATCTCAAATGCAAAATCCAAGCTCAAAATTATAAACTACACCTCAAAATTCATAGGAAAACACTAAAGAATTAATTTAAATCCATAAATTTCTTAAATTCCAACTTACCCTATTTTCTTTATCCACTTGATTTCTAGCCTTCCCTTACTCAAACCATTTGATTGAGGCTACTAGGGTAATCTAGAGAGATGGAACTTGAGTTGTCATGTTGGAAATTATGAGAGATTTGAAGTGAAAGAAGAAGAAATCAAAGAGAGGAAATGAAGAGCAATGGTTCGGCCACTTAACGAGAGGAAGAGGAAGCCAGAAAAATCTAAAAAATTCTCCAGATTTTCTCCCTTTATATACCTCTTATTTGGGCCTAAATATGGGCTTAATCCATGGGCTTAGCCCAATTACAATTTAAAGCCCATTTTAGGCTATTTAAGGCACAAACCAATTTCTCCATCTTTCTCACTTCAATTCACTTCAAAAATAATTTTATCAATTTTATCACATCAAAAATAGCTAGCAAGCAAATTTTTGGCTCAATCGGAGTCTGTTATCGGTCTGATTTTAACTTATCAGTCCGATTCGATAACTGCCGATGTCACCGAAAAATTCCATTCTCATCACTAAAATATTCTAAACAAAAATTCATGTAGGCATGCAAAATCTGACAATTTTTGGAGTTCTTATACTATTTTTAATTATTTACACAAAATCAAGTCACCTTCCCTACTAGAAAAATTGACTTGATATCTTTTTCGTATTTTTGACCTTTGAAGGCCGATTTAACCTCAATTTCACTTCAAATTTCAACCCCGGACTCCCAATTACCACTACTTTCCGATGGTCCAATAAAATATTTTTGACTTTCGGGTATCCTTTTGGGCCTGAAAAGCACTATTCACCATCGAAAAGTACTGTTCACGACTGACCCGGTGTTAAGGCCATTACAGGAATTACCATTGTTTCTTTCTTTTTCACACTTAAACTTTTATATAAGAGAAAATTATTGTTTAGTCACTTAACTTCATTACTTTAAAGTTTTATCCCTCTAGTTCACTCTTATTTACAAAAATTGTCATCGATTTTATACTTTATACATTTAATTCATTATACTTTTATGAAACTACAACTTAGTCCCTAGAATAGTTGAATTACCATCTTATTCTTTTTCCTCAATGTTTTGCAAAATTACAATTTACCCTTAAACTTTCAATTTCTTTCATTTAGGTCCCTTATCACTTTAACTATATCATTTTCCATTCTTTTCATTATTTTCATTTCATCTTATGTTAAAGACTATTAAAATGCATTTATTATTAATCAATATTTGGCATATTCCCTAATTTATTTTTAATATACATCCAACCTAATATAATCTAATTTATTTTAATCATCTTTATAATAATTTAATTACTTAAATCACTCACTCTCATGTTCATTATCATATATCCATATTTAATTAACATAAAAATCATAAAATCATTAAAAAATCCCTAAGCATGCCATTCGGCCATAAAAGGTTTTCCACTTAAATTTATTTTCTTCTACAATTAAATCATCCAAAGTATCATTTTTAATCTTTTTAATCATTTCTATAGCAATTATTTTAATTATTTATGCATCAATCATATACATGCATAACACACATAACTACAAATCAAACTAAATCAATGAAAATTAGGGGATATTGTATTCACTTACCTTAGATTCACTTCCTCCACAATTTAATCTTCCTCTTCTTAGCTTTACTCCATCAATCGTCATCATTTCCTTTAAAAATCCTAAATGATCAATTATGTAAAGGTATAAAACCACCATTTTTTTTACTTCAAAATTAAATCTAACATCACAAATGAGCTCTACATACCTTAATCTATCTATATAAACCTTTAAATCAAATTGTAGAGCTTGCATTCTCAAACCTCATTTTTGATACATAACTTGATAAATCTTAATTTTTCACTTCAATTACTCTAAATTGAGCTTAGATATGATCATCATGTGAAAAAGAAGCCTTGATTTGCTTGAAAGAGTAAAATTTGGTAGGAGATTTTGAGAGAAAAAAAAATGGAAAAATTCATGAGAAAATGAGAGTGGCCAATTCGACCATGAAGGAGATGGGAAAAAGTTGTGGTGATTTCTGAAAGCTTTCAGATTTTTATACTATTTATAGGATTAATTTGGGCTGAGCTTGATTTAACTAAAATGATTGGACCTAATTTAATCCCAATTTGATTTTTAAGCCCATTTAGTGCACTCTAAATTATTTCTCTCTTTCCAAGCTCAAATCTACTCAAAGTCAACTTAATAATTCTTAAAATAATAAATTAAACCTTCATAAAAAATTTTAGTTCAATCGAAGTCCATTTTTGATCTGATTTACTCAAATATGTTCGATTAGCTAATTTTCGATGTTAACGTAAAATTATTTTTCACTATCAAATAATTATAAATACCAATTTGAGTCCAATTGGAATTTTTTGTAAATTTTAAAGATCATTTGTTATTTTTAAAAATTCGATCAAATCCAAGATCAATTGATTTCTATTTAAACTGAAATCATTATTTTTCTCTTACTTCATATGTTCAAACCTTCCTAAAAATACTTTCATAATTCTTAAAATATATTCATTAGACTTCGTGAATATTTTTGAGTCAATTAAAAACTACTTTTCGATCTGATTTATTTTTACCAGTCCGATATACTAATTTTCAAAGTAACAAAAAAATTAATTTTTCATTATCATATAATTATATTCATCAATACAAGCGCGTTCATATTTTTGGATGATTTTTTTGAGGTCCATAGCATATTTTATGGTCTATTCAAACTAATCATATTTCAAATTTGAGTGTGATTTAATTTCCTAACGCCTTTTCGAGATCCAAACAACCTCCATTTGACTTGAAATTTGAACCATAAATTTCTGTTGACATACTCTTTTCAATGATTAAATAAAATATTTTTCGATTTTGGAAGAGGCTATTCACTCCGACGTCACTATTCACCATCGAAAAATACTATTTTCAACTAACCCAGTATTTGGGTCATTACAAAAATAGCATAATTCATATTTCCAAAGTTCTTATATCTTTATCTTTAGCAGTAAGTAAAAAAGACAAAAGAATACATGGAAGATGAATTTAGGAAAAAGCATTATTTCGTCCCTAAACTTCAAAAATTACACATTGGATTCTCCAACTTTTCGTGTAGGATGTTGAGTTCAAATTGAACGGTTTTGATAAAAGTGCATCTCACACAATGTTAAATACGTGTGAACTCGATTTAAAATAGATGTGGGACCCACTTAAAATTAAAATAATAAGAATGTTTCCATATAAGAATATTTAAACAAAACACACCGTTTGAACAAGACCTTCTAGGCTAAGGCGTGTTCTTTCAAGCAATTCATCAAACACTTTCCAACACAAATAAATCTCTGTATCAATTTCTAGCATCTTTAATTTTTTCTGTATCCAAACAAGGAATTACTCCTTTGAGAAGCATTTATCAGAACTAGAAGAACAACAAGAAAAATTTCTTTAATGATGATGTGTTTGTTTTGTTGCGATTGAAAAGGTGGCCAAGCAGACTGAGGTAGACCCAGAGGATGTAAAAATGATCTTCCATTTTTATATCCTATAAAATTTCTTCTTCTCTGTTGATTCCAGTACTATAATACAAAAACCAAACAAGATCAGTTAAGCATTAGCTCCATTTCATTAACAAATTTCTTCTAATTAAACATGGTATTTCAATTTTACCTGATTTAATAAGGAAACGCCAGGCATAAAGCTCTGGCTTGTGTAAAATCCAGTGATATGATCTTTCACTCTGTTTCCAAGATTTCTTCATCGATAGTTGCTTCTATGATTCACTTTATTGCTCATGTTTAACGGGAAAAAATCATCAATGGCATAGGCACATATCAGGTCCAATGACCCAGCCATGACCCATTTCTTCTATTAAGCCCACACCGAAGAATCCACTTGCCTCTTCCTCTGTTCTTCTCTCAATCTCACCTATTTTACTATAAAGCTCATTCTAATTACCTTTAATTTACATATTGTTTCATTTAATTACTTGCTCAAGTTCACATGTATACATACTTAAAACATATTTATAAGTAGTTCATTATAAGTATTCTATATTATTTACATTGAGCATATTACAAAAATAACTAAACTACCAAAATTTATCTTCGCTTGCTCTTCTCTTAATGGCTTGCAGATGTTGACTTGAAAATTGGTTCCTCAAATCTACACATGTATACCTACACGAAAAAAATATCCATGTTGAGAGATGGTTTAATAAGGAGTAAAACAATGCAATTAACTTCTTATCGAAGTCTCAAATTCAAAGAACATCATAGCATATTTTTTTCATGTTAAAAAATATATACACTTATAACAATAATACATACATTAATACTACCATAAGGCACTAAAATACTTACATTATTGATCACTTATCATTATTCATTAATCAAATTATTTTCATTGCCTGAATTTCCATTAATGGTGGATACGGGTACAACACTAGATACTGGTAAGCAGTATCAAATACTAGAAAAATAAAATTTTTGGATCACTAGATATCGATAGGCATCGAAATACTAGTCACCTTTCGGTGACAACACTAGACACCTTTCGGTGTCAGCACTAGCAGCTGCAATCACTATCCCCTTTATAGGCATGTCTATCTATCCACTACTATGTGAAATTCAAGCTTCAATAGATCACTAATTACTCAATAATAGCACTCTTTGATACATTAGAAACATAGAGACAATACATACAATAAAGCATGCAACAAAATCACTAAATAATTTTTATTCACTTACACTTCAAATACTCTAAAAACACACTTTAACATGATTATCATTGTAACACTATGTATATTATGTGTTATGTTCACTCACATTCGTCACTTTGTACAAATTCTTATGTTTTAAAGCTTAGTCTTTAACTTTACTTTACTAATTTATTATGTTCTACATTTATTTTATGTCACGTATTACTTTTGATTTTATGTTTAAAATACTCTAAAAATGTTCGAAAATGTTCAAGTATGCTTTGGTGACAATTCGAAGCTTAAAAATCAAGTTTAGGGAAGAAACAGAGGATGCTCACAGTTATTACTTAATAGGTACTAACCATGAGATACTTGTCATTTGGATTCTGGAATGGCTTACGATCATTACCAAAATGGTACTGATCATGAGGTCCATTCTTTCCAAATAATTACTGAAGATAGATTTTACTAGTTCACTTGTATATCATTTTAGACCTAGTAAATGATATTTTCAGGCAAAGTGGTTTTCTACAAAGTTGTTCTACTATGTCTCTAGTTTCTAAAATATCAAAAATCACTCCATTCTGACTTATAAATTTCCAGATATTTATAAAATTTCATAGGCTGCTCCCATTAGCGGGGCATTAGACATCCTTCAACTTTAAGCTAAATTTCAAGGGCTTTAGAGATAGAATCAAGTCTCTGTTTCTCCTAAAAAGTTGTAAAATATCTATTATCTTTTATTTCCAATTGGAATCACCTTAATTATACATCTACAAATGGAGTTATACCCTTTAAATTAAAATCGATTCAAGTGAACCTTAAATAAATTTCCACTATTTCAAGTTCTAAAGCACAAATCATCATTCTCATGCAAAAACAACAATATCAAATATTTCTATCATCAATCACAAAATAATTATAGCATATAAACCAACTTGAATCAAATAAACATATAGTATAAAGAATAAAAACTCTCAAATCTCTTAAGCAAGCTCCAATCCTTGCTTTATTCTTATTCTTCTTCTTTCTCCTTACCCTTGCTAGATTCTCCAAATAAACATATCATAAATACACATCAATATCCAAATTCTATCTTTGATTTCAGTTCCTCGTGATTAGAACAAATAGAGGATTAAACTTGAACCAAAAAACCTATAATAACTTACCTTAATTTAGCTAGAATACACAAATCCTTTTAAAATGAAATTTGTGAGTAAAAAGTGGTAGGAAGAAGAGGGAAATGGCCAAAATTTTTTAGCCATAAGGTGGTAGGCCAACTCATTAAAGAGAACAGATTTTTCCTCTCGTTTTTTGCTTTCTCTATATTTTTCTAGAAAAAGATACATGTATGCCTCTAATTGAGTCACTTGTTTGGCAAATATAAGTTTGCACTTTACTACCTCTTATTATCTTAATTACTAATTACACATTTCATTTACTTATTTTAATACATTCATCCACACTTCTTTAACAATAATACACATTTATCCCTAAATTGATAATTTATGAAATTACCCTTCACTTTCGCATTAATATCGATTACGTTCCGATTACATAATTAACAATTCTTTTATACTGAAACATTTTCAATCTATCTCTCCACTGTACGCTAATCCTATTATGGTATGTTTTGGGGCTTTACATTTACTCTCCCTCACTCCCATTTACTCTTCTTCTCTCAACACTTTTTGCAATCTTTCTCCTGCAAATTCTCTCCAATTCTATTGGCTAACTTTCCTTTTAGCCTTCTAGGTTTTGTGATTCACTTTCTATTTTCATGGTAGATAGATAAGCAGAAGAACCTATTTGCTGGATTTTTTGAGGTAGAAATAGATATGCTTCTCATCATCTCTTCGTAAATATTATATATTTCTTGGCTTTTTTTCCTTTCTTTATCAAACCACAATGTAGAATTTGTACCCTTTCAAGTTTTAGGGTTTTTCGACTTTCCACACATCCCAAACACAACAAATTTTCGTTTTTTTTGTTTCTTTATTGAAATTTCCATCTCTGTTTTCAAATTTTAGCTCAGATTTGAGATGGAAGATAAAATAGGTGTCTTCTTTAAAAGATGGAGTGCGAAGAGTAGCTGCCTCCATTAAAGTAGTGACCAAGCTTTTCTTGTAAGGCTTTGGAGAAGCCTCTAGTAGATGGTTTAGACGGTTTAAAATCCATTTAGATAAGAACAAATAATCTGAGGTGTGGATTTTTTTAGAGTATTTTAATTTTAAGTGGATCCTACATGTATTTAACATCGCATGTGATGCACTCTTGTCAGAACCGTTCAATTTGGACTCAATGTGTTTCACGCGAAAGTTGGAGAATCCAACATGAAGTTTTTGAAATTCAAAAATCCAATATGGAAAAGTGTTAAAATTCAGGTGCGATGCTTTTTTCCATGAATGTACTCTTAGCATCTTGTTGTTCTTATTACCATACACTTCCGAATTTGAGAAAAGTTGTTAAATCATAATAATTTGAAAATGTTGTGATTAGTCAAACAATACCGATACGTGCTTAATACATTGAATTATGTGTAGCATATTGAATCAAGAGACTACAACACCAAGACATCATGCAAAGTATTTAACAAGATATAATGGTCCAAGAGCGAAATGTTATCCTTTCTCTATAATTGCCAAAGTTCACCAAAATATTAAAGATATATTTTTAATTACAGAGAACTAAAAGCATATATAGTTATTGCAATTGGGTCAAGAAGCAAATAATCATCAACTAAGCAGATCACATGTATACTTACCGAGCAGAATCTAGACAGCCACAAAAGTTGAACTGGATAAATCCTTTTGTAACAATGATCAATGGTGTGAAAAAGCAATTAATTAATGATAAAATGAAAAACTGATCCTTTTAATTTAACTCAAATTCTAAAATCTGCTAACCCTAAGAGCAATCACTGCAAATAAACTCTAGTCCAAGAATCTACTAATTGCAATTTTCTTCTCCTGCGCCGGAGGCCGTGGCCATGAGAGAGAGAGAGAGAGAAACAGGGAGAGAGAGCTTTAGAGAGAGAGAGATTTTACTGGAGAAGAAGAGGAGAGACGGAGAAAGAAAATAAAACAAAAAGGAAACAGATATTTCGTAGATTAAAATGTGAAGCTGATGAAATCAGCAATATGTGGGCTAGCACGGGGTCTGTGCAGCAATTGCCATGAGAAAGAGCTTTAGAGAGAGAGAGATCAACTTCGATCTTCCTCCCGTTACTGTTCCAATCATCCTTTATTATTCCAAACAAAACAATCATATGACCTCAAAAATGTCAGTGTTACTAAAAGAATATTTATCTGCAGCCTTAGCCTATTATTACCAACTTACTAGAAGGATCAAAAACAATCTTTCCATTGATTGTAATGATGAAGGGGTATGCTATGGTGAAGCCAAAGCTAACATCTCTCTTTCTCTCTCTCAATATCTCAACGAACCCGATATCCCGTCAATGATAGCTTGTTGCCAAAAAAGACTAACTAGTATGAACCAGATCCTACTACATCTTATGTCATGATACAAGTAACAATCTTTGAATGTGGTAGCATAACCATTGGTGTAGTTGTGTCACACATGATCATGGATGGAGCTACGTTAGCATCGTTTCTGAAATTTTGGGCTGCAATTGCATGCAAGTCAAGTCAAGATATGACACCTCCTAATTTTGATGCTCCATCTATTTTCCCACAACATGAACTATTTCCTAAAGATGCAAAAGTGGGATCTTTGGCCGAATCATTTCTCAAAACTGGGAAATGTGCTGCAAGGAGGTTTGTGTTTGATGCATGCTCCATAGCCAATCTTAAGACTGAATTAGTAACTTCTTCAACTAGGGTTGAGGTAGTGTCTTCACTTCTTTTGGAATGCATTGCAAATGTTGTCAAGGAAAAATCAACATCAGGTATTGATAGGCCCATCGCATTCACTCAGACTATAAATTTACGGTCAAGAGCCACACCACCAATCCTAGAAACCTCATTTGGGAACCTCATGTGGTTAACAAGTCCTTTATGCATGCCTAAGGAAATCGAACTAACTAGCTTGGTTTGCAAAGTGAGAGAAGCATGCAATAGCGAAAATCAATAGTGACTTTGTGAAAAGTATACAAAACGGAAGCGTAAAGAAGGTATATGAACTGATTAAAGAGAGCGGTAGAGATGTCAACACCTCGTCAGAAAATGAAGTGAACTTTGTGGCAATGACTTGTTGGTGCAACTTAGGGTTATATGATGTTGATTTTGGATGGGGAAAACCTATTTGGGTAACTTGTGCTCAGCTGATAATGCAGCTTCCTTTGTGAATTCATTCATTCTTATGGATGCAGCAAGAGATAAAGGAATAGAAGCATGGATGAAGAGGGCCTGACACGGTTAGAGAAACATACATAAATATGCCTCTCTCAATCTAGTCCTATGGAATATTATTAATATCATTGTAATTTTATCATGTTGATTATTAGCTAATAAATTACCAATACTTATATTTTTCTTATCTCAATTTGCCAATTCATCAATATATTTGGCTAAGTGTGGAAATATAATCAGTAACATCCTTTAATGGCATCAAATTTGGTATCTCAATTTAGCACATTACAACCCATAACAGTTGAAAGCAGTTTTCCTACCTTCTCTGTTCCTAATTTGAACAACACTCCTAAACCATCAATCTTAGATTGTAAATTTTCAAACTTTGGCTCCCCTTTTCTTGCTTATATATACCTAGTTTATTTATGGCATGTTGGAAATTATATGTTCACTTTTCTTGCTCTGCAAAATAATTCTTCTACTGGCTCATTGCTATATAATGTAAGCAAAATAAATAATTCAGTAGTTTCAAAGCAGTACTCAAAATGTAGGAATATAACTCAAACAATTCCAAAATATTATTATGCTATGAAAAAACCACAACTTTATCTTTCCTATTCAAATATGCTATTAAAATTAATACGACAGTAAATAAGCAAATAAAAATATACACGGAAAATAAGCTGAAAGTCATCTAAATTTGCCACATATGTAATTATAAAATATTATTAAATTTCTTGGTATTTGACAGTTTTTATTTGATTATTTTAAAAATTTTAACATTATATATTTTGGTAAAATACATGCATACTTTTCAATCGGGTAAAATTGGCCAGCAAATATGCAATATTTTCAATGCCTTCCCTTTATTTATTTAATGAAACGGAGTAAGAAAGCGGAGATAGAGAGAGAATGGGGGCAGTAGGCATAACATCAGAAGCTCAGGTGAAGGGATTGTTATTAATATCATCATCAGGAAGAGGAAGGGTTCGAAACAAAAGTTAAAACCAATTTATTGTGTAAGCCGATGATTAAGAAGCCTTCCAATCTCAGAATTACATCCACTTCTGCTCCCAATTCTTGTATCAGAGGATTGGATGTTGATGAGATTAACAGAAATTGCAAAAAGTGGTTATGGAAGGCACAATTCTCCATTAACTACTTTCATTCCCATTCTGATTCTTCTCCCCATTCTCCTCTTCTTCTTGTCCATGGCTTCGGCGCCTCCATTCCTCACTGGCGCAGGTTTAATCGATCACTTTGTTTCTTCATTATTATTTAGTGCTTGTTCTTGTGATTTCGATAAATTGCAAATTAACCACATAATCCTTATCTACATTTCTATCCACTGCCCATTATTAATTTTATTAGTAAATAGTAAAGTAAAGTTGATTTTTTTTTAATGTCAGAAATATTGGGATATTTTCAGAAAATTACAAAGTGTATGCAATTGACCTGCTTGGTTTTGGTGGTTCGGATAAGCCAAAGGGATATTCATATACAATGGAGGACTGGGCTCAGGTATTTATCAATCAAACTCATCAAAATTATTTTGGTTTGATGGTAAATCTAAAATATGTATGCATACAGTTAATATTGGATTTCTTGCAACAAGTTATTCAGAAGCCAACTGTGCTAATAGGCAACTCTGTTGGAAGTCTTGCTTGTGTTATTGCTGCTTCTGGTTGGTCAATTTGCATTACTTTTATCATTTGCAACAACTCTTCTTCTTGTTTTATCACTTAATAAATAAATATGTTCCCTTCTACTTTACATGCAAACAAGAATCCAGTGAAACATTGGTTAGAGGGCTTGTACTACTGAATTGTGCCGGTGGGATGAACAATAAAGCCACTGTTGATGATTGGAGGATTAAGGTTTTGCTGCCATTGCTCTTCCTAATTGATTTCCTGTTGAAGCAACCACTCATTGCTTCCATAGTTTTTGAGCGTGTCAAGCAGAGGTATGTGTGTACGTATATAATTCAACAGTAGTGGAGTACTTTAGATAATGCTCTTGACACTCATTGCTTCCATAGTTTTTGAGCCTGTCAAGCAGACCTATGCATATACATATATAATTCAACAGTAGCGGTGTAGTTTAGATGATGTTCTTGACATTCATACATGGTTACTGGGGCTGTTGCAGAGATACTCTGAAGAACATTTTATTGTCTATTTATGGAAATAAGGAATCTGTGGATGAAGAACTAGTAGAGTTACACGTAATTATCTATGGTTTGCTTGATTAACCGTATAAAAACTGAAACATTAATGTGGTTTTAAGTCATCACATATGCAGATCATTAGAGGACCTGCAGATGATGAAGGGGCAATTGAAGCATTTGTTTCGATCGTGACAGGGCCGCCAGGGCCAAACCCGGTGACTCTGATGCCGAGAATATCAATTCCAGTACTGGTTCTATGGGGGGATGAAGACCCATTCACACCTATTGATGGGCCAGTTGGTAAATATTTCTGTTCGTTGCCTTCACG
This sequence comes from Excoecaria agallocha, assembly GCA_037975025.1. Lineage (NCBI taxonomy): Eukaryota > Viridiplantae > Streptophyta > Magnoliopsida > Malpighiales > Euphorbiaceae > Excoecaria > Excoecaria agallocha. The sequence goes on along the minus strand of CM075809.1, from coordinate 75,331,139 downwards.
GTTATCAAATGTTAGTCTTTATGTATTGGAAGGTGTTGGACACTGTCCCCATGACGATAAACCTCATCTGGTCCATCGCAATTTGCTTCCGTGGCTTTCTTCTTTATCATGATCCTCGTCAATTCTCATTCTTTTCCCTTCTGTATCTATTACATAAAGATCACACTTTTTATAGTTGTTGCAGTTTCCACTTTCTAGACTCGAGTTATACTTTGATTTGTTGGTGACTGGATGGACAATAATAATGTTTTAAGCTCCAAATTGTGAATGAATAACAGAGGAATTTATGCCAATACCGATGTGAGAATTGCTTTAACACTATTCAGGAATTGAATGAATTTGCGGACTTTGCATGTTATTCGTTGGGGGGCACTTTCTAGTTTGAACTTTCAACGTCACAACCTTAGATATAGGGGTGTGCGAAGATTGAACCGAATTGAAGTAATCAAAAATTAATTTTTTAAAAATATAACCAATTGAATCGAATACTAACCGAATCAAAATTTTCGATTCGGTTAACTAAAAAATAAAAAACTAAAATTATTTTTTAAAAAATAAAAAATTATATTTAAAAGTTATACAAAATTACAAATTATAATACACTAAAATAAAAATATTCAAATTATATAAAATAAAAGTTCAAATTAAAAATATAATTCCAAAATAAATAATATAACGAAAACTATTAAATAAATTTTTTTATTCTATCGACCTTAAATTCAATCATCAAAATTTCAAATTATTACCTAAAAAATAGATATTAATAATTGATAAATATACTCATATAATTCGCAACTCAAAATAAAATAATTTACATATACAAAATAATTACCTAATTAAGTAAAACTTCAGTTGGTTTGATTTTTCTACGATTTTCTCCTTCAAAAACCAAACTGAACCAAAATAACCAAATTTCTCTAAAATTTCAAACCAAAACAGAATCAAAAAATTGAACCAAATTAAAAAAAAAATCAAGCTTATTCAATTTTTCGATTTTAACCAAAATTTGCTCACCCGTACTTGGATATTTGTCCAGTATTATCGAGCTATGCATATAGGAGGTAATGAAATATATATATATATAAGGATAATTACAAGTTTTTTTAAAAAAGAAATGTCTAATTACAAATAGACAATTCATTTAAAACAAACAATTCTGTAAATTCATTGAAAAAGATAGGGCCGGTTGCTATTTTTCTTTTGTTGATATTGGCATTGGTATATGTATATAATATTATTTTGTTGTTAGATAGAGAGAATAAAATAACTTCTGCAAAGCAAAATCCCATTATATTCTTATTAATATTAATAGTCTCTCATACCTATCCATAAAAAATCAATTTCAGAAGTTGAGCATCCTCGCCTTCAATGCTCTTCGTTCCTTCTGAACAGCTTTAAGAGCATAATAGAGTAAGATCATCTACCCTTTCCCACCAATCACGCTAACAAAATTTAAATGAAAAATCACAAAGCTACAATTATCGTTATGGTTATTTATCTGCACTGTTATGAAGTAAGCTTTGTTAGGCCTTTTAATCAATGGTGTCTCCACTTCTACTTTTAACATTTTATTCAGATGTATCCCATCCCAGAAAATGAGCCAAAGAAACTGAAGGCAAAGGTCTTATTCTACTCTTTCTTTTTAAAACAAATTGAAGACGAGAAATAATACCATGGGTGAGGGCCAGACTGGAGGAAGTGTCGTCAGCCAGACGATCAGCCTAGGCATTTGCTAGAACTATCCTTAATTCTGAGTAATTTGTCATTTTCAGAAGATCGTTTGCTTCTTGAACCCAATAACACTCCATTGAGTTGGGTTTCCATGGTCCTCAAAAGATTGTTTCAGTATCATAAACAAGCCTGAAGCCTTCAAGATCCATCTATAATTATAAACAGTGACGCTGAAACATATGCACAACAGCTAAAGATGTACAAAAGAGAAGCACACTATATGCAACACCAAGCATATAACAGAATACCCTCCCAAAACTACTCCATCATAGCCTAGTACCTGTCAATTTATGTTTTAAACCAAAGTCCCCAGCTCCACCAGAAACAGCTCTCCATCGAATCTCAACCCAGATACTTCAGCAGGCTGAATTAAGCCATCCACCATTCCACCAAAAACATATATGTAACGCCCCGATTTATCAGCACAGGCTTGATGGAATGACCTTCCATTGGGTATATAACCCTTTGTCTTGAGCCTTTTCCACATATTTGTCCGCATTGCAGTTGGCTGCACTTGACTTGACAAGACTGAATGAATGTCTAACACCCAAAAGTCATCTTTCCTATTTCTCTGTGAGTCTTCACCTCCGTAGATTAGCACTCGACCTCCTAATATTAGATTAGCGGAGTGACCAACTCGTGGTAGGGAAACTCCTTCAGGTATGCTGTGCAATTCGTAGAAAATCTGTACCCATTTTAGTTGTTCTTCTACCATCTGCAAAAACCAGACATCATTTAGCACCTCATAGTGCAAGCCCCTCCCACCAAACAAAACCATCTCATTTCCTCCAATGCATGTTAATGAGTGCCCTGAACGAGGTGGAGGTGACGGTTGAATCACATGTTCATTCCATGTTCCAAAACATAGGTTTTCTGAAAGTTCCAGAATCCAGGTGTCACCCAATCTTACGCCATTCAGCCCAATTCCCCCCTGGATAACCATCTTCCTTTGACCAATGCTACAGGCACCATGGGCCCCTCGTGGTGGTGGTGCATGCGATTCAACATTGAGAAGCCTCCATGAGAACAAGAAAGGGAAGTTGTCGGTAAAGACTTGTCCAATCCATGTGTCATTTTGACGGAACCCCCGGTCATTGATTCCGCCAAATAGAACAAGATTATGTCCAATGACAACACACGTATGCCCAAATCTCCCACTTGGACCTGCAGAATCAATTTTCTGCCACTCAAATTTCCTTGGGAAGCCATTCCTTATATATGCCACCCATGTGTCATCAAGATGGCGCCCTACAAAACAATAGAAGGCATAGTCCTAAAAATCAGAATCAGAAGAAACATAGAGACCCCAGCTATGGAGTGGAACAGTGAAGAGAACATTCCAATGCTTCTAGTTGTCAAAAGATTGCAAGAATTTTAAGCTTAATACAGAGTGATTATTCAATAAAGTCGAACAATATCCATAAGCTCTGTTACTCGGACTCGCCACTTTGCCCTACCGTACCAGTGTCGACACGACACGGGACACGACACAAGATCTGTGTCCGACACAAACCTAAGAAGTTGGACACGACAGCTCCATAGCTTCGACAGATTAGAGAGAAGAAGCAGAGAAATCTAGAAAAAAATAACTCAACGGCGAGTCTTCTTACCGGCGAACCACGTCAATCCAGAGAATCCCAACAGGACGGCGAACCACGGCAGGAGATTGACGAACGGCGGCGAACGGAAAATCGAACAGCGGCAGGCAAACGGCGAACGGCATCTTTGAAGCGAGAAGATAAGAAAAATAAGATGGAGAGTCGGGAAAACCTAAAGAAAAAGAAAAATTACAGCAATGGGCCAAGTCAATCATGGGCCAAGTCAATGTTGGAATATAAAATATTAAATAGGCCCAATTACAATTCATTAACACATACATTGAAATTGAAAATTAAATAGGCCCAACTGCTTTATTGTTGTTGGCTTTGATTATATTTTTGGATATTGAAAGTTTATCTAAATTTATTATTATAATATTATATAATTTATATTATTTATAGCTTTAATTTAATTATTTTATATAACGTATCCGCGTATCCGTATCTTAAATTTGGATCCGTATCTACGTATCTTCTGTTTAGAAAAATTACAGGTCCGACACGTGGATATGTATCCGTATCCGACACCCGTACCCGAGTCCGAGTAACATAGTCCATAAGAAGCACAAATGATCGTAAGAAGATAGCATACAAGTTCGCACATGATAATAACTATCTCAGACCAGGACTATCACATAGATGTGTAGACTACGCAATGGATTTTGATAAAGCCTAGAGAGACAAAAGTGAAAAATAAAAGAGAATGGAAGTCTGATTAAGAACCTGTTAACTAAAATAAAGAAGTTATTATAGTCAAAACAAAAAATGTAACGAGGATGTAAATTGACCATAAACAGTTTTAAAGTTCAGAAGGTCAATGAAGCAAGATATATAGGAGCAATTTCCCTGTAGCAAAGAAGTGGTTATAAGTAAAACATTCTAAGGAATGCTCGTGCAATTTCATTCTAAAGTGAAGGCCGCTATATCAATCATGCATTAGCTTGAATCAATGTAGTTTAGAACCTAGGATTGAAGTTCTCCTTCAAATGCTTGTGTGGCACTTTGCCTCACAAGTTCAATTTAATATATTCCAGATATTTCAATCCCTCGTAGGACTTGGATGGAAACATGAACGGAGGGCTTATTGACCACAGGCAGACACCCTACCTTAGACATAAGGAATACTGACTTGCCATAGTACTAATAAGAACTTAATCTTGTGGTACTTAAAATACTAAAATTGCATCAGTTTGATCCTTCAAGTAGATGCCATGAAAAGATTTACATTCGCTGTTCAATTAGGAGTAATAGTGTGTCTGCGAATTGAGACAGTTAAAGAATTGAGATTTGGATATCCCTCCATGTCCATTGCCATGAAAGTGACAATCCAATCTGTGGCTCTATTTATAATGAATTGAATAATGAAAGTTTATATGCAACTGATGAATGAACATATATTTAATGTTTGAAAGCCAATGTAAAAGATACTAAAAACCAGAAACCAAAGATAAGACAAACCTCCCTCACAGCCACCGCCAAACAAAACCAAGCAATCAGAGATGAAATTGAAAGAGTGGGAAGCCCTAGGGTTGGGAAACGAGGATTGAGTAGATGGGTCGCACAATTTACGGCAAGAAATGGAATCAAGGTGAGACAGTTGCTTGTATAGCCTCATCCATGACAAGGGTTGAAAATTGAGGGAAGACTTGAGAGCATCAACAGAAGTGGATCCCCAATCTCTCCTGCAAATGTCTTCCCATAAAGAATCAGAAGATGCTAAGGATTTGAATCTCTTGCAGGTGATGGAGAAGGAGATAATAGAGTCTATGGGGAGGAGAAGTAAGATTGAAAAGAGATGATCTTGAGCTAAGTTCATTATTGATGGGGATGAGGATGGTGATCTGGTGGTATTATTGGTTTCAGCCATGAACAAAGAAGAAGAAGAAGAAGAAGAAGGAGAAGGAGAAGCCATTAACGGAGATTGAAAGAAGAAAAGCGTACTCGGAGCAGGGAAGAGTGAATTATTGAACCGAAAATACAGAAGGGGTTGGTTTTAGTGTTTTACTGAAGGATGGTGGGAGTAGGCCCATTTCATTTGTCTGGCATTTGATATTATGGATCTATCACCATTTTTATTCATGTTAATGCTTCATTCTGCACACTTCCTGCTTATGTCACTTAAGGCGGCCAAGGACAAAAATATTATTCGAGTTATTACATATTACTGGGTGCATAATCTACCGTCAGATATCGAGTGAATACATATAATCCAACGGTTTGAATGGGACCGTTCAAAGCCAAAACAGAATTAAGAGATAATTATGACAAAAGTTAAGACATAAGATGTGATTTTGGTGGAAAATTAAGACATAAAGATTTGATTTTGGTGGCGTGCGGTTGAAGCCTCGGATACGTCTCTTTGAAAGCCAAGTGACCAACTATTTGCGCTTTAATCAAAACACTCAATAAATAGGATACCCTTTACTATGTCTGTCGCACTCCCGCATAATCCAGCACCTGATATAGCTTTCTCAATCACCAACAAATCCTCTGTTTTCACTCTTGAATCTTTTTATATATAATAATTACTACATATACATATCATGAAATACAATGTGCCCACAACTCAACAATCAAACAGCAGGCCACATCATTATCAGCCAAGCTCAAGATGCTTGGTCATTCTACAAACTCTTCATTATGTTTATTAACCAATTCAACCACAGGTGAGAGACAGAGACAGAATCAAAAGAGTCTGCTTTATAGTTTATATCTACCCTAATCAGCTCACTGTATCTCAGACATCGCTAACTAAAAACAACAAACTTTTGAGTAATTTGATTTCTTATATTTGGAAAACGATACAAAACTAACCCCAACGCATCATCCTTACTGATGCTCTCTTATCCTAACATAATGAGCCAAGACAAAAAATAAAAAGAAAAAGAAAAGAAACATCTTGTACCGCCCAATTCTTATTTCTTCAAATTTTGCACTCGGCCTTCGTTTATTAGTTTCCATAGAGTAGCCTTAGCTTCCTCCAATGTTTCCACTGCTTGCCCATCTTCAAATGATAACCTCTGTACGTTGAACTACAAACAACCCAACCAAACCCATAACTTCCCATTGCCATCCTAAAAGAGAATCTGAAAACAGAGAATACAATAATGAATGAAGTGTTGTTACCTGTGCCCCTTGACGGACTCGAATATCAATGCCTTTGCTGTCTATTGATATTAGAGCAGCATCATCTACTTCTGTTTCAGTGCACATGAATTCTTTAAGGGGTTTCGAGAATATTGCATTGAGTTCCTGCAGCGGATGCAAATTCTAATCCCATCAAACCCAAATTTTAAATCCTGATAAATTCTCATCATCATGACGGGAAAGTTGTAAGAAAGTTGTAAGGAAATGTAAGCCAAGAAGAATTGAGATCAGTATATACTTTAAACCTCGTCAATATGACTGTGTGGGCACCTCATCTAAGCACTCTAATGCAAACTGTGGCCAGTTAGGAAGATTACAATCTATACTGCAGCCATTTGGTGTGTTAAGAGCAGCTTTATGAACATAATAATTATATTGAAAGTTGGCTGTGATTAAAGCTTAACCAGCAAAGCTTATGGTCAGATCAGGCTTTTTTAAGTACAAGCCAACAAGTTGGTGAGTCAAACTAAAACCTCAAATTTCTTTCCTCTGCTTTGATTCATTTCATTTCCTGAAGACACAGTAGAATTATACTATTGGTTGTGTCTTTTGAATGATACCTTAAAAACTAAAATTAGAAATTTTATATGACTTGATCATTCATAAAGGAAAGAACTTTGAAATGAATAATTCATTAAGAAAAAAAAAAGTCTCAAAGATAATCTAACTATTAAAAATCTACAAAGACTTTTCACCTTGAGATTTTGCTCTCCTCCATCAACGGCAATTTTATCAGGTTGAAGGGCCTCATATTCCTTAACGTCAACCCAAGCAACAGTTCCAAAGCCTCCAATAAAATATATGTCACTGGCAAATAGTAAAAATATATTAGTCGTTAGAAATCTACAGAGATTTACAGAAGTATGTACTCATGGGCACAACAAAAGATTAAGCTAAAATAAATGCATATGAGGGCAACACATTGATAAGGATCCAAGAGGGCTATCTTATGCCATTGAAGAGGGGCAACCTTATGACTTTCAAATGGGTCAAAATGGAGTTCAAACACATAAATATAAGATCCAAATGTAATTGGGGCATGCGCCAATTACATTTGGATCTTATATTTATGTGTTTGAACTCCATTTTGACCCATTTGAAAATCATAAGGTTGCCCCTCTTCAATGGCATAAGATAGCCCTCTTGGATCCGTATCACACATTGTTTGCAAAACATGCAGGTCATACTCAACTCATCAATGTCAATTAAGCAAAAAATAGATAGCTTCCAAAAAAAGTGAAAAAAGACATGGCTAGGCTGATGTGTTATCCTCCAACTTGCAGTGTCTTCTCTCGCTCCATGCTAAATTTTCACTTATCAAACAAATAATAAAAGTAATCATAAAATAAAACTAAATTAATGAAGTTTTCAATCAAAGTGAGACAATTTCAAAGCTTTGCAGTGTAGCAATAATAGCAGGCAATCCAGTTGTAGCGGTGTGTCTGTGTGTGTTCTTTTGAAAAATACCTATTTGCTCTTAAAACAAACAGCTATAGAAAAGAAAGAGAAATAAACTTTGGTAATCAAAACACGATGTATGTAGAAATGATTTTTCGAAACAGTGATGTGCAAAACTAGATTCCTCATTTATGAATAAATGGGTTGAAAGTCAAAAATTCAAGTGCAAACATATATCAAAGAACAATAGGCATAGAGTTTTAATAAAGTTCTGAAAAAAAAAAAGACACAGTAAGGCTTTCCTTAACAATAACCATAATTAGAGCTCTAAAAAACTCCTAAAACCAAATAACATCAAGTAATTCATGTCTCATGCTATGTTCTCCAACCTGTTTTTGTGCTTCTTCAATGCATAGAATATAATGAAGCTATCCAAAAGAAATAAATAAGAGACTTTCAATGACCATGCTGAAAGTACATGAGGAGAAATTTGCCCATTCTTCAAATGTAAATAGGGAAAAGCTTATATAAATTCCTCAAATATAAATAAAGAAAGCTTATATAAAATCCAATTGCACTACATTGCCCCAGAAATAAACCTTATATTTTGCATCCTAAAATAGTAGAAATTCCCCCACTGTTGCGAAGGCCCTTGTTGATGTTTGGCAATGTACTGCTTATGAGCCCACTCCTATAGGCAGCAAACCAGATAAAAAAATATTCAAACATATCAATAACAACATCCTTTGAAGAAGAAAAAACAATAAAACAGCAGTGAGCAAATTTGAACTCGAAAAAAAAAAAGTTGGAGGATTGCCATTTGCAACGCACTGAAACAAACACATAACAAGCAATGAGCCCAAAGAGAAGAAGTGGTAGGGCTCACGGAAGCTGCAGAAACCCCACACACACATAAAAATATTAAATAAATAAATAAATATATCGTATTACTGAGTGCAGAATGGGTCAATAAAATTCTTTAGACACTACCACAAATCAGAAAAGGATCCATGTCTTCTGTTCCATTTGCATTCAAAATGAAATGAAGAAAAAACAAAGAGGAGCCTAGTTTACTTTTGAACGAGAATAGGGAACTAACAGGTGAGAGAATAAGGAAGGAGGAGGAGGGATGTGAAGGACATGATGATAACAACTCAAAGGAGGAAAACCATAAACAATAATTTGGAAATCACAAAACCTGGCTTTCCATTGCATGTTTTGTAAGCATTGTGGAGGAACTGTAGAATTAAAACAAAGTGCAACGCTTTTGCCAAACACAATGCAAAATTATCACCCCCAAAAAACACAAAACTTTAAAAGTAGCAATACATGCACCCTAACCTCATGGAAAAATGAGCATAACGTTTGGGTAATACCTGTTCATTTTCTGGAAGTGGGAAGACATCACCAAATATTGTTACCCTTGCATTTGACAAGCCACTCCATCCAGGTATCTACAAGTTCTAAACTGTCAGCATAATCTATTAAAGGAGAATTACTAAGTCGATTTTTTTTTTTTCAGAATATGACATTCTTATACTAACCTGCACAACAAGCGTGCATCTTGGGTCTGCCAACAAGTTTCTCGTGTGGATGGCCAATGGAGAAAATGAAAATATTGGATCTACAGATTAAGAACAGAAAATATGAGAATACATCATGTTAAAACAAATAAATAACTATTAAATAGCCTACTAATTTTTGAAACTGTTTATAATATCATAGTTATGGATCTCATACTGCCCCAACAGGACAAAGCCATTTAAAATGGTTCCTATACATATACCAACTTTTTTGCCAAACAAAACAAACAACTTAAAAGGTTCTTATAGTTCCAAAAAAAAAAATCTCAATGAGTATGCCAATCACAAGATTTCACAGTCGAAGTTTCTCATACAAGAGAAAAAAAAACTATATTTATCAGCAAAATGCTCAACATTTGAGAACTTACGCCCCATTGGATCTGGTGCAAAATCAACCAGGGAACCAAATGGATATCCTTCTCTTCGGTGATGCATTTGAGACATTACAGTGCATAGATGAGCAAATCTAGCCTAAATTGGAGAGCAAGATGGTTTAGAACTTTATGTTGCGATGAACTTAATATATTACAAGAGAGAAAAGTTATGGAAACCAAGAATCGATAGCCTTCACCTGTTCCATTAAATTGCGTACAGCTAAGGCTGGTCGAGGTAAGCCATGGGCCGAGGTTGCACTCTGAACTCCACCAGAAATTGGAGTTCTAAATAACCCAGCTCTGGATCCTCCACCACTTCCACTTCCATGCTGGACTGTCTCTACTATTTTTTCCACACTTTTTTCACTACTTTGATTGTCTTTTACATTATCCTGCATAATATGAGAAAGCCAATCAATACCCATTCAAAGTAACCATGAGGAAAATCCACTAGTTGTAACATCATGAAAGAGATTTTTCAGAATATGGCCAAAAGCACACATTAGAACCATCATAAAAGAATTAATATCCCAAATAGTTAATCTTCATGCGTATAAGGACCAGAAACAGTTAAAACCAGTAATACAAGATTATGAATTTCTTTGCGGGCCCAATACTTATTGAATTCGTACTGTCGCCACCAATATTGGCATCTAAGCAAACAAAATACTTCAGCAAAACTCCACACTCTAATTACCATTTCATGAAACTGAATTTTTCAACAAAAATTTTGCCAGCTAAAATCCCCCAGCACGATCTAAACTATGTCACAGAGGACTCTGGAAATAAGTCCAAGTACTTATAGTTCTCATATAGATTTATTTTCAATCATGACATTTTGTTCAAAGAACAGTCACAGCCTCAAAAAGTCTTTTTGGATTCCAAAATATACGATTTCTCACACATGGTTTCAAGTACGGAAAAGTATCAGAATGAAAACCCAACATACAAAGAAATACATATAAGAAAATAAGATTCGTCATTGCAGATTATGCCAGTACAATAAAAGCTAAACATAAACAAAAAAGATTTTGCCTTTTACAATACTGAGGTTGCTCCGAATAAGGAATTTGTAGCTGAATCAGAATCATAATAAGATATAAAGCTAAAGAAAAAGAAGGGTACCTGAGGCAAGGAGAGAAAGTCATCAGAAACAAAGCCAAACCCATTATTCAAGGGCCTCTGGTCTTCGTCTTCCCCACCCGATACCTCACATGTGATAGCACGGGCGCGAAGTCCGGGAAAACGAGAAATTTGGGGAAATCTGAGAGACCCAATTTGCTTATTTAAAATCTTACTTATGGAAGAAGAATAAGAAAGAGAAGGATAAGATGAAGATGAAGATGGGGTATTATTGATAACTGGGTAACTTTCTGGGAATCTAGAAACGAACACTGAACTAGATAGAGATTCCATTCTCATTATAATTTACAGGTTTAACTCAACTTTGATTTTGATCGAGGGACGAAGAAAATAGGTTTTTAGGAGGGTTTGTGTCTGTTCTGAGCCACGCTCTCATAGCCGCCAAAACCACCAAACAAATATGCGTATTCTTCAATAATATGCCCGCACTCTCCTATTCCAACACCAGAACAAAAAAAGGGGTAATAATAGGTAAAAAAAGTAAAAAGTAACAACCCCAAATTATTAATTAATAAAAATGATTGCACTCTAATCAAGTGTTGCAAATTAGTTTTTGTTTTTCTATGAGAAATATTAGAGTAAGTTTTTATCAAGATACAGAATAATTTAAAATAAATTAGATTCAATTTACTCTATATACTCTAAAATATTTAACTCTAATTTGCCAGCAACTACAAGCTAGTCTATAATTTAAAGTATATATATATATATATATATATATATATATATATATATATATAGTAACTACATTGCTCTATATTTATTTTAAATTAATCAAATAATAGAAAGTAAATAAGAGTAAATTAAATTTACATTCTATTGTTTACTTTATTAAAATAAATTAAATTTCCCTTCAAGTTATTCTCATCCAAATAAGGATTTAATGATTTAAATTTTCAGCTTTTAATTTTGTCTAAAATTAGTGTACCCCTTAAATATTATATTAAGTTAATTAAAAAAAAGCAATTTTAATTTATGTCCTTTCACAGGACAAGCAATGATGCTAATTGACAAGGCGTTGAAACCTATATCTGAAATGAGGAAGAGCTGGCTAGGCCGTGCCAATCGGATGCTTGGACTGTGCCGATCGGATGCTTAGATCCTGCAAGAAATAGTGTCCGATCGGACCAGACGTAAGCACTCTGAAACTCAAATTAGTAGCTTTCTAGACAAAGAGTCTTAGAAATTGATGCCTGGAGTCACTGTGCTTTGGACTCTTTATAAGAGATAAATGAGGTATACTTGAGTATTTGGAGCGTGATAACTGGCAGTTGGAGTAAGTGAGTAACGAAATGACAGGGAGTAGGTGAAAGACATGGATGCTGTCTTATATCAGATGATTGATAGGACATGTTGTCTCATTAGTTCGATCGTACGTTATACGGCCCTTGTCCTTGCTTCCATCTCACACTTAGTGCTCCTTGCTAATGGGCTTTGAGCCCTATCGAGTGATACTGGGCCGATTGTCTGGGCCCATAGAAATACTTTTTCTATATGTGTCGATCGGATGCTTGGATCCTGCAAGAAAGAATGCTCGATCAGCTAAGCGTAAGCACTTCGAAGCTAAAATTAGTAGCTTTCTAGAAATAGAATTCTTACAGAGAGAGTTTCAGAGATCAATATCTGAAACCATTATGCATTGTGTTTTTTATAGGAGATAAAGAATGTGTATTTGAGTATGTAGGATGCGATAACTAACAGTTGGAGTAGGTGAGTGGCGAAATGACATGGAATAGGTAAAAGGCATGGGCGCTGCCTTATGTTAGATGACTGATAGGACATGTTGTCCCATCAGTTCGATCGTACGTTATGTGGCCACTGCCCTTGCTTCCAGCTCATGCTTGGTGCTCCTTGTTAATGGACTTTGGGCCCTATCGAGTACTACTGGGCCGACTGTCTTGGCCCATAAAAATATTTTTTCCGTGATTATCACTAATAAAATATATTTTTTTCTTCTTATCTAGTTTCAATTTTAAATTCTAATAAAAATAATATTTTTGCCACTAAAAGCAACAAAACATTAGATTGAGTGTAATAAGAAACTCTATTGATTCGGATTTAGTTCGATCTTTTTTTTATTGCTCTTTTATTTCGGTTGTTGTTTTGATTTTTGGTTTATAATATTATGAGTTAAAAAAATAGTACTTTTTTTTTTGCTAATTTCTTTTGAAATGCTCTAATAAATATTAAGTATATAAAACACTATAAAGTATATGAAATACTTTTTAAAAAATAAAAATCAAGTTTAGTGGTTCATGCGTTACATACTTACATATATTTTAAATAGATAAAAATTGCATTTAGCCATTCATACGTTATGTATATTCTTTTTACATTCATTTTATATTGTGTGACATATACATCTTGAAAAATGACATAATTAATATTTTTAGCAAATTTATTGATAATTTTGAGGAGATTTAATATATATTTACAAAAACTAAATATATCCCAATTAGACAAATTAAAAAAATATTAAAAATTAACATCCTTTTTTTTATTATTTTTTTATACTATAAAGGACGAACCAATTCAATTCAAAGTAAGTAACAATTTTAAGTTTTCAAAGAGTGTAGAATTCCATTGAGCTGGAATTTAAAATGTAAAATTCATTTAAAAATGAATTAATTGTGTGAATTTTGAGAATGCTAAAATTTAATGTATGTATTTGAATTGAAAAGCATATTATTTTCGAACAAACTTAAAATTAAAATTCAATGGTCATTATTTTTTAAAATGTCCTTAATGTTATAATGATAAATAAATTCATAATCTTCCAGTTCTTCAAATTAAACAAATATTTTAATAAATGTGATTATAGCAATTTTGAATTAAGGACGGTTAATTATAGTAATTTTGCAATCATCTGCAAATATGTTTTATTAAGTAAATGTAAAATATCATATTAATTAGCTAAGACAACATTTGGACACGATACTGGATTCCAAAATTGAAGAAGATCAGTTTGGGCGTTTCTACAATGTCAAATTACGGTCTTTTGAAATTCTTAAATAAAATTAATGAAAAAACACCCCTCTCCACATTTCTTCTACTGGTGATGACCACGGGACGGGATGGAGATTTCCCATCTTCATCCCTGGTAGGATTACAGAGAAAAAATTCTTCCATCTCTGTCTCGGTGGGGATCTCCAGCTCCGATCAAAAATATTTTTTTTAAAAAAAATTCAGTCATATCTCAAATATAATACTTAATAATTAATTATAATTGAAATACAACATTTAATAATTAAAAAATCTAAATTTAATCATAAATTAAACTAACATAAAATTTAATAATTGATAAAATTGAAACTAAATATAATTTAAAACTAAATTATATAAATATAATTACTAAATTTTGGAATGAAGACCACAATTTCCACCCCGTCTCGAATTCTAAATTGAAAAATAGTTTTTCTCCATCTCGGCCTCCATAAACAAAATTGTCAGAAATTTTTTGCTCCATTCGTGGCGATTTTTCGTCCCATGATCATCCTTATCTTTTACCAATCATGCTACTAGAGGTGTGCAAATATGAGCTTTTTTTTAATTGAGTTTTTAATCTAAATAGGCCCATAAATTAAATTAACTTATATTTAATAAAATAAAACCATTTAATATAACTAAAATTAAAATAAAATACATAAATTTATTATATTATGTTCATAATAAATATTATTCAAAATCATATTAAAAAATATACTGCTAAAATAATATTTAAAAAAATTCATTAAGAATTCTCCAATAAAAAAATTCATATAAAAAATATAATATGACTTTTTAAATATATTATAAATCCATTTTGACACAAAATTAAAAAAAATAAAAATATTTAGTATTTAATAGGCCTGGCAAAATATGCCCACACCCAAAATTTTATCCAAGCCCGCCCAAAAAAATTGACCTAAGCCAAACTCAAACCCAAAAAATGCCCAGTGGGCCAAATCCAAAAGTTACCCACATCAAACTGATCCAAACGGTTCTGTTAAAAATGCCAACGGATCATCTCCACCTCGCTTTCTGTGATAATTTTTGATTCAAATTTCATCTCTTCCTCTCCTTCTACGATCTCTCTCTCTCTCTCCATCCAGTCCTCCCATCTGCCCCTTCGATCCTTTATCCTCCCATCTGTTTATTGGTAAGTTTTGGCTTGTTTTTGTTTTTAGTAGAGCCATTGCTTGTAGTTTTCTATGGCATCTGGAACATGGCTTTTTTGCTATTGCTTATGATGGGTTTTTATTATATCTCGCTAATTGGTTCCTCTAAGAGTTTGAGATTAGCAAACAAGTAAAACTTTCCTTGCCCAGTGAATATATTAATCAAGATCGTCAAGTTCTTATTTTATTTTATTTTTTCTGATAATTGTTATGAGTTGTTATTTGAAATGATTCAGGTTATGCTCGTGGGTTATCTTGAAATTTTTCTTTTGTTTTCAATTTTTGTTATTTTTCTTTGGGTTTTCACTTATGGCTTCTTTGATCGCTGGCGTTTTTATTTCAAAATTAATTTAGGGTATTCTCAGCTTTTGGGTTAGTTGATTCTTGTATTTCATTTGAAAAATGGGTTTTTTTTCTTTGGTAAACTTTAATATGATTTATTATGTTGCATTCCATTTTCATTAGTTTCACAGCCATCTTACCCACCTTTATTCTCTCTCTCTCTCTCTTTTTTTTCTTTTTTCTTTTTTTTTTTTAGAATTATTACTTCATGGTAGTAATAATATGTAGGGCCTTTCTACTAAAATTTTCATATTCAAGAAAGAGAATTTTCTCATTGTCCATTTGAAAACCACGTTACATGTTCAACTTGGAGATGTGATGTGGTTTGTCTAAGTATGGGAGATGCTGTCTCCTTGTGTAAAGTGAAAAAGATGCTGCTGAAGTTGTGAATATATACATTTTAATTTGAATGTGGATGGTTCAAATATGACCAGTCTCGTTATGCAATACCAATGGCTTTAAGGTTGCTTATGAATTACTTCTTCTTTCTTTTCTTACTGCTTCTTCTAATGATGATCATGCAATTGGGAGCTACACTTTTTTCTCTTATTGTATCTAATTGTGATCGAAACAACATGAGAAATTGCATGACTTAATTTTCAGTTATAGAACTTCAACATTGATTAGTTTGTGCAATGCTAAATTAACTGTTCTTTAGGGTTACCGTGCTACTAAATTCCAACAAATATCCTTGTATATGTAAGAAATAACCATGCTCCTAACTTTCTATCAAATCCTTAAATAGAACAAGATTATAGTGGAAAGTCATTTATGTACCTTTACCTTAATCTCTGCAACGATAGTTAAAACCTGACAAAGATTTCGCTGATCAACCTCACTGGGAGTTGAGCCTAGCTGGTTTTTAGTTCTGCTTCTCTATTATCACCAAGCTAATTGAGTTTGATTACATTACAATTTGAATTTTCAACCCTGTTAAATTTGGTTGGTTGATTTTGCTTTGCCTCTTATAATTCTATCCTGGCCATGTGAGTGAACCTTAGGTATTTTTTCTTCAACTTCTTCTCCTGCATAGTTGCATTTGCATATTTATTCTGTTTGGAGTTACCATGCGTGACTCCTAAAACGTGGTTGAACTATCTTAATATTGCCATTATGCCAATTTTATGCCTTTGTGTGTATTATGATGCATGCTTGTGAATATGCTATCATAAATATACAGTATTTAACACTATTTGCAACATAGTTCGTCTTATTACAAAAAAAAAGGAGTTGCTGAATGTTTGACACGTCCATCTTTCTTGTCTCTATTTGGTTTTTCTCAATTTCTTTTAAGCTAATGGGGTTTTATGGTGTTATTTATCTTGTATTATTGGATGAATAATTATTCAAGATGTCAAAAATACTTCCAGTTTAAGGAGTCATTTGAAGGTATGTCCTAAACTTGATGTTGTGGTATCTAATAAAATAAAGTACAAGATAAACCAAAAAGTGTATAAAGAACGGGTAGCCTTAGCTATAATTAGGAGTTGCTTCAGAATCAACATTTAGTATGGGAGGAAGAATTCTCAACAAGTGGCGGGCATCTATGTTACATGAAAATGCGAAGGCTTTAATCACCACTTGTAGTTGGTTATTTGGATTTGAAGAGGAAGAGTCTCAAGATAACATGAGAAAATATATTAAATTTTCAAAATAGATTAGCATATTATTGTTTTTTATTAGACTAATTTTTACTATTTATATATTCAATATTTGTACATACTTTTATTTTTGAAGTAAAATTAAATTATTAATAAAATATTTTATTTTTCTGTATTTTCATTAAAAAATGCATTAAATTCATGGGTCGGATCCAAATCCGTCCAACTCGTTTGGACATTGACACATTTATGATCCATATTTTTTATCTATTTATGATCATTTCATTTATGGTTCAATCCAAATTCGTCCAACTCGTTCATTTGTCACCTCTAGTATTTAGTAATTTAGATTGAAAATATAATTATGCATATTTGAAATTTAATAGCTAAAAGAATTCAAATATTTAAATAGTATAAGTTAGCAAATTAAGGGAGCAATATAATTACGGATCATACTTTTCTTGGACTATGCTTATTTCATCACCAAGAAATTAAGATTTTATCATTTATTATTACTATCAAAGTATTTAACTTTTAGAAATCAATTATTTGCTTCAATTTTCGGTGTTGTGAAATAAATTATGTAGAGACTGACATTTCAATATAAATTGCGAATTTCATGCAATTCATCCTACTATATAGATAATTAATATATCATTGATATGAAAATTCTTTTTTTTGCCATTAAAATAAATTTTAAAAATTAAGCTTTCCAGTTTTAAAAATAAAAGATAAACTTTATTAAATACATTGAAACGATTATTTATCCACCATAATTAAATTTGCAAATGTTGTAAATTACATACTTGATGATGGAGTTCCTACAAATTATTATGCAATCAAATTAATTAATTTTCAAAATCATAGTTTATAAAATTAATTAATAACCGAAAGTCACTTGTTTTTTTAACCTCTATATTTGATGATCTGCTTGCCTCTGTACTGAAAAAGTCAAAAGGAAAAAAAAAACATTATTGTGTATGTTAAAGCAAATTGATTTATCAATTATACAGCAAATTTAATTTTTAATTTAATCATTAATGCTTTACTCTCAATTTAATAAATTAAAAATTTATATTTATATTTTAATTCGCTTCTAAATTTTAATTTTATATACAGCAAATTGATTTATCAATTATACAGCAAATTTAATTTTTAATTTAATCACTAATACTCTACTACTCAATTTAATAAATTAAGAATTTAAAGTTACATTTTAAATTATTTCTAAATTTTAATTTTAATTTACTTGTAAAAAAATTAAAGTAAAAAATTTGAGAAACCAAAAATTTGTGTCTATTAGGATTTGAACTCAAGACTTAATGGCTTTAATAGAGTTTCACACCATTATTCCAAGATGTCTATTATTATAATACTATAAAATATACATATATAACAATTTCGATCGGTTCGGTTCTTTCAATTTTTTAATTTCAAAAATCAAACCGAATAAATCTATTTTTAATTTCGGTTTAAAACCAAACAAATTGAAAATCGAAATAAACAAATCAAACTTTATTTAGTTCGGTTATACACACCCCTACATGCTACTGTGGTAACATCACCATTAAAACTAGGGATGAGCATGGACCGGTTAATTGATCCATTAACAATTTTCTTAATCCAGTCCATTCTATATCGGTTTTAATTTTTAACTCGATTTTTCGGATCAATTTATCGGTTAACCATTAAAAAATTTTAATATATAAATTTAATAAATTATACAATTTATAATATTATTTTTAATAGTTAAAAATGCTTTAAAAATGAAAAAAAATACTAATTAAATACAATATCCATTAAAATAATCAAAACAAAAATAAAAAATTCATAATTAATTATAAAAATTAAAAATATTCAATATAAAACTAACAACGGAATGCTAATTATACACGTAATTTTAATATTTATTTACTAAAAATATATATTTTACAAAATTATATATCATAATATTTATAAATTACACAAAAATGAAAAATATAAGTGTAAAATTTAAAATATAATTCATAAAATATATATATATATATATATATATATATATATATATATATATATATATATATATATATATTCGGTTTCGGATTGGTTAATCATCGATTTTTAAAGTAAAAATCATAAACCTAAAATTTCGATTCGATTAACCTAAAAATCAATTCAATTTTGGACTTATTTTTCGGTTAATCTAAATTTTGATTAACCATGCTCATCCCTAATTAAAGCCAAACCTAACCTCTACTAACACTAGAAGATCTTTATTTATTTTTTGTTAAGATATAACAAATTTTCAAGAGACAACAGTGTGAATGAGGTGGTTTAGTCTTAAAAGGATGATTGAAACATAGTCAGCTATTTACAGGATCAAACCCGCCAATGGTGTCACCAATTTTTTTGGGCAAAAAGTACCCAAGTACAATATTATATAAATGCATTGCGTTGTAAAAGAATAAAATAATATATACGAATTACCAAATTATTTTTCCTTTCGAAATTCATTTTATATCCATTTAATCCTCATCGGAATATAATGATTTTTTTCATTAAATTTAATAGAAAATAAAGTAAACTTAGGAAACTGAAAACGTAAATTTAGGAACATATCAACACAACTGTAGATTTGTATAGAGACCTGATCCAAGACCAATAAATTCGGATGGACCCATTAACAAGTTGCAATTTGCTTCCCCAACTGAAGTTTGCATCCGAATTTTCAAATAAATTATTCCGAATTGACTTCTATTTAAAATAATAAAAGAATAAGTTAGTCTAATAATAAGATAATAAATAATAACTTAAGTTGAAACCCACACACACATATGTATATATATATAGGTTTTCAAATTACAATAAAAATTTGTATATGTATTTGGTGTATATATACTAGAAATTTTCATTTTTGAGTGTCACATCTTATATATATATATATATATATATATATATAAAGTCAAATAAATAAATTTGAAATAAGAAAATGAGTAAAGGACAAATTCATTAATGAACACTTAATCTTAGAGTGTAATACATGGTCATGACTTCACAAACTCGCATGTTAATTACCCTATTAGTCTATTACTCTAAACATTTTAACATTTTATTCAATCTAGTAAAAAAAATGATTCAAATTAGATTAGTCATCTCAATGACACATTTATTATTCGATTTAGTAATTTTCTCTATTGGACTGAAGAAAAAGTAATTTTTTTACCCCTCACACGATACTCACGTGCCTCCATATGTGCACTGATGTATACTATAATACACCAACACGTGAAAAAATTTTACACATCATCAGTTGACTAATAGAACTTTGGTCAAAGTTAACAGGAATTGACATCAATGGCAAATTTTTCCCATTTTCATTACATAAGGGGCTTAAATCTTCCAATCGAAATATTAAGTGTAAGATTGCACTTTTGGGCAAATATGAGGGGTAAAAATCCTTAAATTTATTATGACAACTTTGTTAGGGGTGGCAAATAGATTGGGTTGGGTGGGTTCGATTTGAGTCACAAATGAGTACGGATCATAAATAGATCATTATTTATAGGTCATATATGGGCCAATGCTCAAACATATTAGACAAATTTGGATCGATCTATGGATTTATTGCATGTTGGCCTAAATGGATTGCATAGTAACCCAAATGAGTCGCATTGTAGCTCAAATGGGTCATGTGGTCGCCCTTATGAGTGAAATTGTGGGTCAATCCAATTGACCTTTTTTTATTGCAAATTAACTTTTGATACAATTTTGACATATCAAAGAATATACTATAAAAATGTCTGCTCAAATTGGTCACATAGTGGACCAAATAGGTTTGATTCGAGTCACCCCTAATCGAGATTTTAATTTTTTCTTTACAAGTCCAATCCTAGTCCACATAAATAAAATACCATCCTATCATAGGTAGAGTTAGGTTTGGGTCAGGCCGGGCTAATTGGATTGGATTAGGTTAATCCTAGTCAGGATTTTAAGTTTTTTTTATGTAAACAGAATTTAAGTCCACATAAAATAAAATACTGGCCTAACACATGCTAGGTTAGATTCAAGATGGATCAGCTTCTATCAGGCCATGTCCTATTTGAATCGGGCCTAAATGAAATTTTAAGATTTTTTTTATGTAAAGCGCCCATCCAAGTTTGCATAAATAAAAAATGGCCTAGCATGAACAGGGTTAGGTTTAAGTAAGGTCGGATTTGGACTAAGACCTAACTGGATTAAAGTGGGTTTGGGCTTATTTGGGTTTTTAAATTTTTTTTCTATGTAAGCTAGTTCCAAATTCACAAAATGTGGCTATAATGGGCTAGGTTTGGTTTAAGATAGACTAGGTTTGGTTTAAATACAGAATTGAATTTGAATCAAGCCTAACCAAATTGTGATGCACGTCAGAGCATGCTCGTTATCCGTGTTTGCTCTTAGAGGCCCGTTTTTAGGATTCGAAACCAGATTAGGCTCACTTAACTCATGAATTGGTTACTTCATAATAAAAATGGATCAAACCTAAATTATTATTGATAGTCAACACATTAAAACATCTACTAATGAACCGAAAAAAGGTAGATATCATAGAGTCGCCACTCAATAGAACATCGGAAAATGAATTTCAACCTTTTGATGCCCAAATAAAGATTGGTGTTCGAAATATCACTCTTATCAGACATCTTGGTTAGGTGTTTATTTTATCATTAAGTTTTTCATTTAATCCTCTCTCCCCTCTCACATGATGCAAGGCGGTAAAATTAAGTAAATATCCCATTTAAATAAATAATGTGGTAAAAAATAAAATAAATCTACTTAAGTATTACATAAGCAAATCGTCTAATAGTAACAATGGAATAATATACATACATAAATCGAGGTATTCGTTTGGATTAGGAACATTGATTCCCTCATGCATATTTTACAAAAGTATTAGTTTTATTCTTTAGAGGTTTGGGTTAAAAATTGGACATTAGCTTAAGTTTTGAAGGAAAAATTCAATTATTTCAATAGAAAAAAGGTTTTAGGTGCCTTTTCTTCTTATCGTGCATTAAAATCTTTTTTACTAACTATTACATTCCCAAAATAATGATACATATAAAAAAATATCAAATAAACAAATAAATAAATACAAAATAAATAATAATTAAATAAGACCAAAGATAATAAATAAATAGTTAATAAAAGAAAGTGGTTAACCGAGGTAACCGAATGGGCTGAGGACAGTGACCAACTTGGGAACACGATTTTTCATGAAAAAAATCACACAAAATCCTCCAAAGGCAAAGATATTAAATACTCGAAAAAGCACAAAAAAACAAATGAATTAGTGTTAAAATAATATAATAAAAATAATTACGAATTTAACTATACAAACATAATGAAACCGAGTATAGAACCACATCATACAGAGTCAAAATTGTAATGGTCTCAATACCGGATTAGCCGTAAACAATACTTTTCGATGATAAATAGTACTGTTTGGGTCCGAAAGGACACCCGAAAGTCAAAAATATTTTATTGGACCATTGGAAAGTATTGGTTATGGTGAGTCCGTGGTTGAAATTTGAAGTAAAATTGAAGTCAAATAGGCCTTAAAAGGTCAAAATTACGAAAAAGATAGCAAGTCAATTTCCCTGATAGGGAAGGTGACTTGTTTTTATATAAATTGTTAAAAATAGTAAATGAATTTCGAAAATTACCATATTTTTCTTGTCTGCATGAATTTTTATGTAGAATATTTTGATAGTAAAAATTAAATTTTTCGATAACACCGGTAGTTGTCGAATCGGACCGATAACGGACTCCGATTGAGCCAAAAATTTATGTACTAGCTATTTTTTATGTGATAAGAGTGATGAAATTATTTTTGAAATGATTTGAAGGTCAGAAATGGGAGACTTTGGATTGGGCTTTGTAAGGCCTAAAATGGGCCTTAGAAATAAATTGGGCTAAACCCATTAGTTTAGCCCAATTTTGGGCCCATTGAGAGGATATATAAGAGCCAAAAATCTGAAAATTTTTTCAGAAAAGCCTTCAGCTCTCCCCTCTCCTCTCAATGGCCAAACCATTCCTTTTCTTTTTCTCCCTTTGATTTCTCTTTAATTCACTTCAAATCTTCCATAAATTGCAATATAAAAATTGAAGTTTCATCTCTCTAGATCACCCTAGTAGCCTTAATCAAATAATTTGAGCAAAGGATGACAAGAAATTAAGTGGAAAAAGAAAAAGGGGTAAGGAAGAAGGAGAAGGATTCTCAAGGGATAAAGGTAAAGCAAATGAGGCTTAGACTTCCTAAATCAAGTGAAAAATGTAAGTGGCTAGCAAATCTTTACATTTTCAATGTTTATGAATTTAATCCTTTTATGTAATTAGGGTAAAAAAATTTGAAGTTCTTAAATGATGAAATTAGTTAGGGTTAAATGAAATTAAACCATAAAAGAGATTAAATGAAAGTTAAAATGGAAGAAAGAAGATTTTTAGGAGGGTTTAATAGTGGTCGCCGAAATGTTTACTAAAGAAAAATGATAGGATTTTGCATGTAATTAATATATAATAGCCTAAATTAATTATAGAAATAATATGTAGTGTCCATGAATTTTTAAAGAATATTTAGAATATATTTTGGAATTTTTAAGATTATGTAATGTGTATGTATATATTAAAAGTTGTGAAATATTGTGAAATAATTGATGATTTAAGTGAAAAATGATAGTAAATAATAAATAATATATAAATAAATTTTATTGGAATTTATTGAAATTACTAAAATTTTATTGAGAATTAAATGTGATTATGTGTAATAAAAAAATGTTGAATTATTAGTGAGTAATTGCATAAAAACGTAAAAGAAAGTGAATTAATATGAAATTAATTCACAGTCAATGAAAAAGAAATAAAAAGTCAACCGATGAATTTTTCGAAAATTAAAAAGATTAATAAAGTAATTATTACTGTGCCCTTAGAATTAATCAGGCAATAAAAACTAATTTTGAATATAGTTAGCTAGCAATAGGAATACCTTTACCACGGTGCAAGTCATGGCGACTTGCTTTACTATGGATAGGATCTTTGATCTCCATAGTTTAAGTGTAAAGTGAAAGTAAAAAGTACAGTGATATGAAAAATGGTTCTTTGTGGATCATTTCTCTATTAGTGGTGGCCCATGGGATCCATGTTCCGCGTATCCGGTCTGAAATTTTCTATCGGGTTTGTACTAGGGGCATAATGGAAGTAATTAGCTAAAATGTGAAAAGATAATGAAAAGTGACAATAAATAGTGAAAAAGGACTAAAGTGAAAGAAAATGAAAGTTTAGGGGTAAAATAGTATTTTTTTTCCAAAAGTGTAGAAATTAAGTAAATTAAGTAAGAATTGCTTAAATAAAGTAAAATAGTCAGTTAATAGTTAATTTGCCTAAAAAGGAAATTTTATAGTCAACAGGGACTAAAATGTGATTTTCCACAAAAATATCAAAATAGGCACATAAGAATGTAAAATGCCTCAATTATTAGTTAAAAGATAAAAAACAAGCTTAACAAGGGCAAATTTATAATTACGCGATTAAAATGGTAAAGTAAAAGAAGTTTTAAAGTAAAATGAATAATATTATAGAAAAATTGAAATTGGTATTTTAATAAGTAATTAAATGATTTTATAAGTGTTTGTGTATAAGATATTGTTTAAGAATTTTGATGATAATTTTAGGAAATATATTGATTATTAGTCACCACTGAGCATGTTGAGTGCTGAGCGCGTAGTTGTTACTGTGTGCAGGTATTCAGGAGCAGGAGCGAGAATACACGTTACAAGATTTCTTTTAGAAGTTTTTCTCATAATGTCTTGACATTTATATAAAATTACATTTGGTTATGTCAAAGATAAACAAGAGTTATATTAGTAGAATTATATTTTGAATATATATATATGAAATGGGAATGAATGGATATGATTGATATTATTTATTGTGGTGCCTCTGAGAGGATGTGTGAAATTGTCTGCGTTTCAGGGGGCCAGTACTATGTACAGCTGTTATATTGCAAAAATTTTATTAAATACATAGTAAATTGGACAGTTATTAGTCATCATCGATTCTTTATCAAAATAATAAAAAATTGATAATGAGATATAAGGAATAAATCTGAAAAAAAAAATTCTGGCCTATGATGTACCAGGACAATGTTAAGAGTGATAAGGGTGTTACATTTTGTGGTATTAGAGCAGTGGTTTAGACGGTTCTAAGATCGGAGTGGGTATTACTGTTTGATTTAAATACTTATATACATGCCAATTGTTATTTTGAAAATGTATTTTGGAATTAATATATTATTGTTCCCTGTTGTTTTATAGTGAAAAGATGTCTAGAGAATAGAGCCACGAGGTTGGAGACAATAGGAGTGAGGCCTCCAATAATGTGGGGCAACAGGAGGTCCCATAACAGTAGGTGCCTCCACCAGTAGCGCGTCCTCCACCCCCTTCTCCTCAACTAGATTTCCTTAATCTGATGTCAAACTACATTCGGCAGCGACTTCAGACTGCTCAGGCCCAGGCACAGCCACCAGTAGTACAAGTTCAGCCACATGCTCAGCCCAGAAGAAAGCCTATCTTGGAGCAGCTGAAAAGACTTGGGGCTGAAGAATTCTCAGTCCGTGATCCCTTGACTCCAGCAGCTGCAGAGGAGTGGTTATTCAAGATAAAGAGGTTATTTAAGATTACCCACATTTCTTTGGAGGAGAAATTCGAGGGTATAGGTGCTTTATTGCAGGGTCCAGCATTTATTCGGTGGGACTCAGTCAGGAGGCATACACTAGCAGACCGTTTGAATTGGGAGTTCTTTGTTGAACAATTTGAGAAGAAATACATTAGGTCTGAGTATAAGATTGTAATGTCCCAAAAGTGACCCTAGTCTAATTGCAGGATTTAATGACTAATTCTTGGATTTGGACTAAATTAAATATGTAAAGTATTTAATATAAAAATTGTTTAAGGGTATAATTGAGGGAAAAATATAAGTTATGGGTTGATTTCCTAAAGATTAGTTGTGTGGGGTAATCTTTGGTTATATGTATATATTGGAGGTTTGATTTGGGTTTTTGGGGACCAAATAATTGAGGAAAGAGAGATATATATAAAAAAAAAGAAAAACGAAAGAAAGAGGAGGAAGGAGGAGGGGAAGCGGGGAAGAGAAGGGAGGCGGAGGGGAGGCGTTGGCGCCGATCAACGGCGCTCTGGCCGACGATCGGTGCGGCTGACACCACCTCGGCCACCGGCCTTTCTCTCCTCGCCGTTCCTTCCCTCCGGCGGCCTGTTTTTCTTCTTTCTTCTTTTCTATGGTTGGTTCGGTTTTTCCGTCGTTCCGGTGTCCTGCGGCGGTGGTTGGTGTCACGGAGACCACCGACAAACTCCCTGTGGTGAGGCGGATCTTTTGGTGCCTGCTGATCGTCCTCACTCGCCGGCGTTAAGGAGTTCGGAAATGGGGTGGCCGGCCCTTTTCAGGGGGTTTTCCGGTGGATCAGGACGGCGTAAAGGCGCGTGAGTGTCGCCGGAATGTTGCCAGCGGCTTGATCTTCCGGTGGGTGACTTCGGTAGCTCTTCGGCGAGTCTCCGGTGAGGCTCCGGCGACGCAGATTGGAGAGGGCATTCTGGGCTTCGATTCTTTGGTATGGGATACTGAAATTATTGCCCTCAATTTCGTTAAATAAATTGTGAATTTATATGAGAAATTTATTGTATGTTTATTCTAAATGTTACTTCTGTGTGTGTAAATGGATAGAATTCAGGAAGTAAGTTAAGTGAATGGTAATTATGATATTGTTATGGGATGACTTCAAGATTTCGGATTGTTAGCATAAGGAAAAGAAATGCAGGAGACGAAAAAGGAAAGAATAACTCAATTAAAGAAATTGTAAATTTGTCCAATTGAGTCATTGATTTAGAGAGATGATTGAACGTATGGTAAAAGGGTCATTATTAATAAATATTAATGGCATGTCCGAGTTATTGGTAGATTTTGAAACTCTTATTTGATAGTGAATTTAAGATGTAATTTTATTAGAATTTCAAGTAAAACTTATGAGATAGGATTTACATGAGTTTATTGAAAATAAAGTAGTGATAGGGTATTTAATTTTGCATGCAAAGTTCTTGGGTTGAATTGAGTAATGATGGAGTTAAAGTAAATATGATAGACTTTGAGATTTGTTTGTTTTTAAGTGATTTTAGTCTAGTTAAAGAACAATAAATGGTATTGGCTAATAAGATAGAAGTTTCAATTTCGTTTAAGGAAATTGAGGATGTAACTTACTGAAATATAAATAAATGTCATTGTACCCTTGAAATTTGTAATGTTAGCTTGAGTGATTCTTGGAATTTAAGCTCCAAACAGGTTATAGATGAAGTTCTAAACAGTTATTCAAGGGAACTGTCATTAATAATAATAGAAAGCAATGCTGGAAATTAGTAATGCTAGGTAAAAGATCATACCGTGAGTTTGTAGATTGAATTGGGGAAGTTCTAGTTTCCTTATCTTTGATCGAGAGGTCATGTGTATCATGCGTTCACTTGATTTAAGTTGAGTACTGAAGATATATATTCATAAAAATTAATGTGTAATGAACTGTATAGCAGCCTGTGAAATTTGATAAGCATTGATTACAAGTATTTTGGTTGATAAAGTTTGGTTATATGTTAAAAACGTATTAATAGATTAAAGAGCTAATATTTGACAATGCGCTTAAGATGTAAAGTATGATAGAAGTTTAATTGGAGTTTCTGACATAAATGAGGATGTACTTAGGAATGTTTCAAAGTGAACTACTGTTAGATGATGGAGTTATAAATCGACAAGGGGGACTTGTTTTGAAATGAAGTTTGATGTATAATCCTAATGATATAAAACTAAAAGAATTCTCTGTTATTATATTGAAAAACAAATATATTGAATAACTGTTAACTAAATTAAGTAATGGTCCCTATAAGTAAATAGATTATTATGTGAAAATTTTAATGGTATGATACAAAGTACGTAATAGTGTTGTTAGTTTAAGAACAAACATTTATGTCCCTTAACAAATTCTTGTTGGTACTTGAATTAAAAATTAGGAATATCATGATATTTGATGGAACAGATGTAGTAGTATGTTTATGCATTTATGATATCATGGGAAATTGATATGAAAATACATGTTCATACACATGATTGTTTTAGTAATTAAATATATGTATTGGATATATTGGTTGAGCATATATGAAATGATTAAATTGAGTACAAGAGAGCAGGTGAGATGGCTATAATGAACCATGCAGGTACGTTTTTCTGAAATGATTATATGTTCATGTGTTGTTTTAGACATTCATAGTGAATGTGATTATATATGATTTCATTTTCATGAAAACAGTTTAGTAATGCATATTATGACAAGTACAAGTATTGTTAATATATGGCTATTAGAAAGTTTACAAGTAATTTGAAAGAATGTATATTAAGTAAACTCTTTTGATGACTGAAGAGTAATGTAAAGAGAAATTGCTGAATTATTGTGAAATAATTCATGACATATGTGAATGATGATTCACAAACTATAAAAGAATATTGAATATTCTGAATAACTGTATTATCTGGATTGAAAAGGAAGTGAAAATGATAAATGTACTGAAAGTAAGTGATCTTTTGCGCCCTTAGAAAATAGTCTGGCAGTAAAACTAGCTCAGGATATAATTGGCTGGCCATAGGGATTCTGTACCGCGGTGCAAGTCATGGCGACTTGCTTAGTTATGGTAGGATCTTTGATCTCCATAGCTTCTGTTTGTATCTGGTATCTGCTACGTGGAAAAATGGTCTTTGAGATCATTTTTCAGTCTGTTTGTGGCCCATGGGGTCCACATCCCGTATATCCAGTTTGAGTATTTCTGTCGGTACTGGTCTAGGGGCCTTAATATGAAAATAAGTTAAAAGCTATAAAAGATAAGAAATGTTATAGTTCGAAATTAATGTGCATAAGAATTATCCTTTTGTATAAGTACATCAAATGGATATTAAATTGAAAGTTATAATATTGATGAGTATGTGATCATTTAATTCTATAAAAGCATTATGTATCTATGTATTTATGTATAGGTATGTATATCACTCTGATATCGATCAAGTATATAAGGTATGACACACTATGGTATTAAGTATTATATGGTTCACCTTGTTAAGATTATTTAATGATTACATGGAAGTAAATTTGGATTGCATACTATGTTTTAAATGATGTAGATGTATGAAAGAAATATGCCGGATGTCTTTTGTGGTAACAATGAGTGATGCATTGATTACTAAGTTATTAAGTTTTATTGCCTATGTAAGTAAGATGTTCTACTGCTTATACTTGTGTTTTATTGCTGAATGTAAGAACTGGGATCTAAGATAATTGAAGGTATCTATTAAGAGTGTTATCAACTTTGTATTTGTATAATTGATATTACATGTTTAAAAGATTATCTTTAGATTATTCTGTCCCCACTAAGCTTTATAGCTTAGCACGGGTTTTGTTATCCGTGTAGGTTGCTGGATAGACTTGTTTTTGGTTAGACAGCTGCTTCGGCTCAACCATCAGAAGAAGGGTTTTAGTTTCGAGCAATTCATCTTTTGAAGTTCACAGATGTAGCGAGGCGATTTTAATGTAAATTGTTTCTATTTTGGAGTATTATAGTGACTTAAGAGTGTAATTTGTATTATTGACTTATCTTAGGAATTGTGATTAATAATGAGAATGGATGAATGAGATGCTTGATGAAATTATTTTTGTATTGTTGTGCCCCTGATGGGCTGAGGAATTTGTCTGATATTTCAGGTGGAATAGTTAAGTTTTTAGGCGTTATATTGCCGGATTTTTATTTGGTAATCAGTCACTTGGACAATTATAGTTTATCGGCTTACTTAAGTTATAAGTAATATCCTTTTTGGACAAGCTTGGAGTCGATGGAATAGTTAAGATTCAAAAGAAAAATCTTGCTGATTTTAGAATTGTCACTCAGTGCTTTGCTCCTCAAAGGGTCAATGACCAATATTTGACAAATGGTCCTTGAAAAAAAAAATTTTCCAACTTATCACTCGTTTTGGTTAGACTGTTCAGCAAGGGTGTTACAAAGATTGTCATGCATGATGCCTTCTGGAGATTGAGGCAGGGAAACCGTACAGTGGCAAAATACGACAGAGAGTTTGAATGCCTATTTGGATGAGAGCCAGGCCATAGAGGAGAGATTATGTTAGTGGTTTGAAAGAGGGTTGCGCACTGAGTTGAGGCAGATTATTGGGGCCCAGAAATACCCAGATCTGCGATCCATGATTGAAGCAGCCATCAAATTAGAAGCCACTCAAGCCGAGCAAGCTAAGAGACAGTTCAGGTTCCAACAAAAGAGAAAGCAGGGACAGAGCAGTGGAAAGATAGGAAAGGGTAAGAAGCTAAAGGGTCAACAGGCGCCTCAGGGCAACCCACCAGCAGGTCGGGGACAGGGTAGTGCCTCTCGTGGCAAGTCTACTGCTACTACAACTTCCAGTGCACCTTGAGGCAGAGATAACGGGTCAGTAGTACAGTGTGAGCATTGTGGCAGGACACACCTTGAAGCGTGCTGATTTTTGATCGAGCTTGTTTTAAATGTGGATCCGGAGATCATCAGATCAAAGATTGCCCTATGATACAAACTGCTTCAGCCACCTCACCAGCTTTCGGTATCGGATCATCTGCACCACGAGGGCGTGGTAGGGGAGCTGCCCTTAATCCTTCAGCCTCCAGACTAGTTGGTTAGTCGTCACAAAGACAAAGGCAATCAGTGGGACATGCCTATGCTATCAGAGCCCGAGAAGATGAGGATACTCCTGATGTGATAGTGGGTAAGTTTGCTCTGTTATCTGATTTTGTGTATGCATTGATTGATCCTGGCTCCACACGCTCCTGCATTAGCTTTGAATTGGCACGGAATAAAGGGATGAAAGAGGCATACTTGGACCAGGATATCTTGGTGAGTAATCCTCTGAGGCATAGTGTGGTAGTAAATAAGATTTACAGACAGTGTCCTATCGGTGTACAAGGATATGTATTCCTGGAAAATCTTATTGAATTTTCCTTTCGTGAGTTTGACTTAATTTTAGGGATGGATTGGTTATCCTCCCACCAAACGACCGTTAACTGCAGAAAGAAAAGAGTCACCTTACAACTTTAGAATGGTGACGACATCACTATTGTGGGTGTGAGATCCGATTTTCTGTTTGATGTAATTTCAGCTACTGCAGCAAAAAAGATTGATTAGAAAAGGGTGTGAAGCGTATATGTGTTATGCAGTAGAAGTAAAAGAAAGATAACTTAAAGGTGTCATATGTGCCTACTGTTAGGGAGTTCCAAGATGTGTTTTTCGATGAGCTTCCAGGCTTACCACCTGAAAGAGAGGTGAAATTCTCCATTGAGATCACTCTTGGTACTGCTCCTATTTCTATTGCTCCGTATAGGATGGCACCTGCAGAGTTAAAAGAATTAAAGATTCAGCTTCAGGAATTGTTCGACAAGGAGTTTATCAAACCCAACACTTCTTCTTGGGGAGCACCCATTCTATTTGTAAAGAAAAAGGATGGGACTCTTCGATTGTGCATTGATTACAATCAGCTGAATAAAGTGACGATAAAGAACAAATATCCCCTCCCTTGTATCGAAGACTTGTTTGACCACCTTAAGGGAGCAGGTGTCTTCTCCAAAATAGATCTGAGGTCGGGTTATTATTAGATGGGGGTAAAGGAAGTTGACGTGCTCAAGACTGTTTTCCGTACTAGGTATGGCCACTATGAATTCTTGATCATGCCATTTGGGCTTACAAATACACCAACAACTTTCATGGATCTGATTAACAGACTTTTCCACCTCTACTTAGATCAGTTTGTGGTGGCCTTCATCGACGACATCCTGATGTGTTCTAAGACACCGGAAGATCATGATAGACACTTAAGGATCTAAATCCACATAAATAAAATATGGGTCTAGCATACATTGGATAAGGTTCGACTTAGCTAAGTCTGGTTTAGACTGGGTTTAAATGAGCTTTACAACCCGATCAATTCTGTATAAATACAGGTTTAGTGCAGGCTGGGTCAGGTTCAGATCGAGTTCAAGTCGAGATGGATATGTTTCAAACTAGATTTAACTGGAATTTGAAGATTTTTTTTATGTAAAAGTCTGATCTAAATTCGTATAAATAAAATATGGTCCTAAAGTACGCTGGCTTGGGGTTTCAAGCCACATTTGACCTAGGTTGGGTAGGTTTTGGGCTTGGATGGGTTAGGTTTAGGCTGGACCAAACTAGAATTTGAAGATTTTTTTATGTACAAGTCAGATCCAAGTTCATATAAATAAAATACGGGTCTAGTGTAGGCTGGCTTAGGTTTTAACCTTATCAGGTCGGTTTTGTGCCTGAATGCATCAAGTTCAAGTTGAGTATAACCTGAATTTTAAGATTTTTTTTTATGTAAGTTCTTATAAATTAAACAAGGGCAGGGTTAGGCTTCAGACTTGGTCTAACGAGAATTTGAAGTTTTTTTTATGTACAAGTCCGATTCAAATCGGTATAAATAAAAAGAGCGCCTAATGTGGGTTGGATTGAGTTCAGACCATGTTTGAGCTGAATCAAGTCAGATTGGGCAAGATTAATGGATCGAGTAATTCAGACTGGGGCATATAAGAAAATTGTAGTCAGTATAAATTTGATATTTCGACATATTTAGTGTAATTGATGCCAATTAGGCCATATGAAACATGCCTATTTGAATCAAAATTTGATGAATCATTTTAAATTGGCCAAGATGGAGATGTTTATGGGTTGAGTTTGGTTTCATCAATTTTTTAAGGAGGAATTTTTGGGTTAGGTTGCGTATTCCACTAAGTTTCGTAAATATGAACAAATTTATATTATTTATATTTGTTAGTTTAAAAATCTAATTATATTATATTCATATTTATTTTTTGTTTACATATAATAGTAAAAAAATGTATAATATATGTAAATATCCAATAAATTGGCAACAGTTTCATGTGATATTGCTGAATACTACACATGTATCAGTAATCAGCTTTAGATAACAGCTACCATCAAACATGGTGATTATCAAAGCCTTTAAGCCATAATCAATATCTGTTATTTTTTTATTAATTAATTGAAACAGAGGCCCGCCAATGAAAAAACAACACAACACAAGAGAGTTGAAAAAAAAAAAAATTAAAGCAGGTTCCATTTGGATGGTTCTTACAAGAGAATTGACAGAGTACTGTATACATGGATGGGATAACCTACCAAGGAAACTGCTCATGTATTTGAACAATGTAGCAAACCCACTCCAATTCTACTTCCACGCAGTCATATGCAACTCTCCACATTTTCAGAACAAAACTATTCTAAATCCTCACTTAATGACTTACAGTTTCAATGCCGACTATCCCCAAATGCTGGCTAGTGGAGCTGCTTTTGCCTCTCCTTTTAAACACCCTCATTCTTCCTTCCTAAACGCCATCGATCGCACCATCTTGAATCGCCCTCCTCATGGCTTTGTGCCTGCAAAATGGTTAAATATCAATTGCTCAACACTGCCTACCACCGGCAATGCCATTGATTCCTTGAAGCCAGGGATTAGGGATACAAAGCTTGCTTCTCTCTTCTCTCACCTTCAAACTCATGACTGCTGCTGCTCAATGCCATTCGTAGCATTATTATTATACTATCATCTCAAAATTTTGATTATGCCACATAGTGTTGATATATATATAAATATATAGTTTTAGGTGTAAATTCATCACGATCGAGAATTGTCTTCACAATATTCTTTTCGGCATTTGAGAACGGTTTTTATTTTTTGTTCTTCAACACCCATTGTTTGACGTTTGAAATGGTATGGTATAATATTGTACGGCTAAAAACGGTTGTTTAACTCTAATTAGAGATTCTAAATTTTACCCTTTAATATATTCTTGTTAAAAATATTAAATTATTATATGCAAAAATTCGTAACATATTACGATGATTTGAAGGACAAATTACGTATTAATCTTTATTATAATATATTAACCATAGATACTATAGCTGTAAAATTGACTAAATCGAAATATCAAGCGTTTATTTAAAGAGCCCATTTAGCCCTTAAGCCAAAATAAATTAATATTTTTCTATTCAAAAATTCAAGAAAAAGAAAAGCACATTTTAGCATGTTATATTTGGAGCATTTTATAGTCTTAACATGAAAATTTAATTTATTTTTATCACTAAATTTAAAAAAATATAAAAAATTTCAATAAAATTAATATTTAGATAAAATAGGAAAATTTAGTTTTCAATTTCATAGAAAAAAAATTCATCTATTTTTGGGATTTTATTTTTTGAAAAAAGATAAACTTCATTAAGAAGAGAGATATGCCCAAAGAGCATTAGCAATACAAGGAGAAAGGGACAAGTTCCAAATCACAAGATCAGACATAGAACAAGTTGCTCTAGCAAGAATGTGAGCTACTTTATTCGCTGATCTCTTAACAAATCCAACATGGATGTTGCTTAAGGAAACCAATCAAAAAACTACAATCACTGATAATATTTGCAAAATTTGATCAGTTTGGACAATGAGAACTAATAGCTTGATACGCCATCTGAGAGTCAGTTTCAATTACCACCAAAGAAAGATTTTTTGACTTGATCCAGCCGAGAGCCTCCCTTATACTCAAAAGCTTATTCTACAAGAGAATCAAAAGCCAACACTAGAGATCTACAACAAGATGCAATAAACTCTCCAAGATGGTTTTGAACAACAAAGTCTAACCCAGTCTGAGAAGAGGATGGAAATAAAGCCGCATTAGTATTAATCTTTAAACAACTCACATGGGGAGGCATCTATTTTTGCAGAAGACAATGAGATTCAGTATGAGGAGCATCAGTAATCTATCTCACCAACTTCCATTCCTGCCAAACTTCCAGATTGCCCAGCACAACACCACACTTCTCCTCATCAAGGCAGGAAGAAAACATTTGAACCATTGGATAAGAGAAGTAACATCCCCTCTAACAAAACCGACTATTGATTTAGTCCAGACCTCCCTAGCAAAGCAGCAATAAACCAAAATATGAAAAATAGACTCATCCTCACAACCACATATAGGACAGATCCTATTCAATTCCACACCTTTCGAAGCAGGATTAACACGAGTAGGAATACAAAAGTGTAGTGCACACCAAAATAATTGTTTAATTTTGTTTGGAAACTTAAAATTCCAGAACCTCTTCCAATCTAAAGAGCAAACATCCATTGAAAAAGGAGGGATTGCAGAGTGTATAAGTCTATAACCACTTTTAACAGTATATGTACCGGTCTTGTCTAAACTCCATTGCCATCTGTCTTCTTTCAATTACCAACTAATAGGAATTTGAAAAATAATATTGCTATTCCGACTATTAAACAGAGACTTCATCAAAGAAAAGTTCCAGCAATGAGAGTTAGCGATTGTCAAATCATTATCTTTTAGGCTTTGTTTGCATGGAGTAGATAGAAGTAAGAGTAAATAGAATAGTTTCATTTACTCTTCCTTATTTGGTAAATTTAAAATAAGTCTTTATCTTGTAAGAAGAAGCGCTGGCAGTTGAAGGGCCAGTCAGATGGATGGACCTGCAAAAAAGAGTGCTCGATCGGATCCAGGCGTTAGCACTCCGAAGCTTAAATTAGTAGCTTTCGAGAGGGAATGCTCAAAGAGAGAGAGAGAGAGAGTCTCAGATGTTCAATACCTAGAGCCATTGTATTTTAGGTTATTTATAGGAGTTTGGTGGAGGGGTACTTGAGTACCTTAGGGGGCGATAACCGGCAGTCAGAGTAGGTGAGCGGCGATGTGACAGAAAGTAGGTGGGGAGTATGGGCGTTAGCTTGTGTCAGTGGACTGAAGGGACATACTGTCTCATCAGTCCGATCGAATATCACGCTTTTCTGTGCTATCTTTCAGCTCATGCTTTGTCTTTTTGCTACTGGGCTTAGGCCCTGTTAAATGTTGTTAGGCCACACTGATTGGGCCTTTGAAAATATATTTTCCATAGTTATCACTTATCCCCCCTCCAATGGGTCCGATCGGGCGAGGTATTATTCTATTATTTTGGTGGGATTTTTGAATTTTTGAAAGGAGCCTACTCGAGTAGATGTGTATGTTCACCTCAGACAGCTGTTGTAATGGCCTCAATACCGGGTTAGCCGTGAATAGTATTTTTCGACAGTGAATAGTATTTCTTGGGTCCGAAAAGACATTCGAAAGTCAAAAATATTTTATTGGATCATTTGAAAGGAATAGTCATGGTGAGCTTATGGTTGAAATTTGAAGTGAATTTGAGGTCAAATGGGCCTCCAAAAGTCAAAAATACGAAAAAGTTAGCGAGTCAATTTTCTTGGCAAGGAAAGGGACTTGATTTTGCTTAAATAATTAAAAATAGTAAACAAACTCCGAATATTGCCATATTTTGCATGCCTACATGAATTTTTATGTAGAATATTTTGGTGATGAGAATGAAATTTTTCGGTGATGTCGACAGTTGTCGAAATCGGATCGATTTGATTGAATCGGACCAGTAACGAACTTCGATTGAGCTGAAAATTTGTACACTACCTATTTTTGACATTATAAGACTGATGGAATCGAAATTAAAGGAAATGGAGGTGAGGAAGTGAAGAATTTCAATGTGGGCCTTTGGAAAAGTAAGTTTGGGCCTTAAGAAAATAGGTGAGGCCCATTAGCTCTTGGCCCAACCTTTGGCCCATCTGGAGAGGTATAAAAGAGTAGAGGATCTACAGAGTTCCAGCAATTTCCAGCTACATCTGCCCCCTCTCCCTTTGGCCGAACCATCTTCTTCTTCTCTCTCAAGATTGCTTCAATTTTGCTCCATTTGCTTTGATATTTAAGCACCTCACCCCTAATTCTATCCCTCTGGCTCAGTAATCCAGCTTCAAACCTTTGATTGGAAGAATTAAATCAAGTGAATTCAAGAAGGAAAGTTTAAGGGTTCATTTGAGGTAAGAGAAACTAAAAGGCTAAAATTTATTCTAAGGTGTTTCCTAGTATTTTAAGGTATTTAGAATTCATTTTTGATGTTAAATTTAGCATTTGAGGTCAAAAGAATGGAGTATTGATGGCTTCAAAATTTGGATTCTATAGGATTTCAAGGAGGGGAGCTATACAAGCAAGCCAAAGGCAAGGAAAAAGAAGTTTAGGCATTCCAAAGCTAAGAAAAAATATAAGTGACTACAAAATCTTTTAATTTTCTTATTATTATGAATTTTTCTCAATTATGTAATTAAGATAAAAATATGTAAAATTGTTAATTAATGAAATTATGTTAGGGTAAATGAAATTAAGCATGAGAGGAAATAAAATGAAGACTTAAATGAAAGAAAGAAAAAGTTTAAGGTAGAAAAAGAATGGTGGCCGAAATGTTAGTGAGAGGAAATGGTAAGAAGAATGCATGAAAATAATGTATGGTAGCTTAAATTAATAATAGACTTGATAATTGATGTCTATTAATTTTTAGAAAATATTTGAAATTTATTTGAGAATTTTTAAGATTATGTATAGTGTATGTATTGAATGAAAATTGTGATTTATTGTGAATTAAATGATTATTTTGATGAAAAATGACAATGACCAATAAATAATGCATAAATGAATTTTATTAGAATTTATTAAAGTTATTGGAATTTTATTAGAATTTTTATGTGAATATGTATAATGAAAATAATTGAATTTTTAATGCATAATTGTATAAAAATGTCAAAAAAATGATGAATTAATATGAAAGTAAATTAATGTCAATGACAAGAAATAAAAAGTCAATCAATGAATTTTTCGAAATAATTATTGGGTCGTGAAAATAAGAAAAATAATGAATTATTGATAAATAATTCATAAATAAATGAAAATGATGAAAATAAATTAATACGTAAATAAAGGAAAGATAAAATGAGTTTTGAATAGAAAAAGGACTTAAATGAAAAGAAATAAAAGTTTTGGAATGAAATGATAATTTTACCAAAATAGGTAATTAACGAGTAAAAATAAGTAAGAAATACTTATCAAAGGTAAAATGGTAATTTCGGAGATTTAACTGTATTAAAAGATAAAGTTTCCATGGTATAAGGACTAAAATGTAATTTTATCCGAAATGGTAAAATAAAGAATAAAAGATGAATAATGAAAGAAATTATATAATAAAAAAATAAAAATTAATGATTATAATGGCAAAATCGTAATTATGTATTTGAAATGAATAAATCGATAGAAAAAATCTAATTATGCATATTCGAGGCATAAGGTAATAAATGATATTAATAAAGTTCCTAATTGTATAAAAAGTAGATAAAAAAATGTGACTAATTTATCAAAATAAATTAGTCAACAAAAAGTATTAAAAGAGTTAATAATTATAAAAATAATTCGCCGACGAAATAAAAGTTGGCATACCGAATGATTAAAAAGTTTGAGCAGTAAAAGAAAAAGAAGTCAACCATTGAATTATTAGAGAATAATTCGCAAAGAATTATATAAAAAGAATAAAAAGAAAATTGTGAATTATAATACCATAATTCATAATTTATAATCTGTACAAAAGATTGAAAAGTTTAAGTATCTGAGTGAATTATCAAAGAATAATTCACAAAAGTGAATAGAAAAGAGAAAGTGAATAAAAGGACAAAAAGTTAATGAATAGTCAAAGGCATCAAAAGAGTGCATTTGATCAAAATAAAATGTAATGATAAATAAAAAAAAGAGATTAAAGATTTTTAAATATTCTACAACGTTTATAAAATGTGATTGGTTATGTTTGCCCTTAGCGTTAGACATGTATTATTATTCTTGTTTAGCATATAAATGGCTAGCCATAGGGACACCTTATACTGCGGTGCAAGTCATTGCGACTTGCTATGCTGTGGACTGGATCTCTGATCACCATGGCATTCTCTGCTCTGTTATATGCTCTGTGAGAAATGATTCCTTGGGGATCACTTCTCTCTCTGTTGTGGTCCTGTGGGGTTCACGTCCTGAGTATCCTATTTGAGAATCCTGTCGTATTGCACTAGGGACACATTGAAATGAATAAATAAGTACTGTTTAATTGAATTAAATATAAAAGTTATATCGAAAAATGATTCGTTTGGAAGAAAATGCAAAGTTGAAATAAATCTGTAAAGATTTCTGAAAAGTGTAATTAAATAAGAAAAGAAAAAGAAAGGTTTTATAAGAATAAAATATTAAAACAATGTGTAATTAAACTTTATAAGCATTTAAAATATATTTTATTTTACGTGAAAAAGATAATTTTTAATTGATTGATATTTCTTGTACCAATTATTACTGCAAAAATAATGACAAGTCTGAAAAATAATATTAATGTCCCAGTTTAAAATTAAAAAGTAATGATATTAATATGAAGTAAAATTTAATGTTTAGGTAATGCTTTTCTGAAAGATAAATTAATGAAAAGTAAAACGATATAAAGGTGTAGAATTATACAATGAGGTAAAGTATAAGATATAAGTCCTAAATAGATAATTGAATGTGAATAAATGTATAAAAAAGGGAAAGAAAGTTCTGACTACAAAATATTCCAAAATAGCTATATCGCTTTGCGATTAAGCTTGTAAGCCTTTTTAACAGTAATGTATTTATTAGACTAAAGTTAAAGTAAAGTAATATAATAAATAGTAAAAAAATGAAATTAGAATACAGATTGAATAATTGACCAGTAAAACAAGTATTAAAACTAGTTTATTTTGGTACTAGTAAAGACTCGAGCACCAATTCACATCGCTAAATAAAATGATAATTAAATTGCTATGGCTAGAAGATAAAGTGAAAGTTCTAATAAGAAGTAAAAAGTTATAGTAAACATTAAGGTAAAAGTAAAAGTAAATCTGATATCGATCTACCCAAGAAAAATACTATAAAGTAAAGTTGAAAGTTTAGAAATATTAGAACAATGGTTATCAAAATACGAGTAAGTAACATGAATACTGATAATCGAAACATAAGAAAATATTTAATAAAATAAGAATAGCAGTAGCATAAATTACGAAATTATGCTTCTTCGTGGGAAATTCTTGGATTAGTAGTCACCACTAGGCATATTTAATGCTCAGCACGTAGTGTTTACTGCGTGCAGGTTCCGAAGTATTGCGAGAGCACAGTTCATTGAAGGTCCAGATCGGAAGAGAAGATTTTTGTATCAGTTGATGTAAACTTTTGGCATGTATATACTTAGACTATTAAGGTAAAAGCCTGTATGGTATTTTGAATATATGTTTATTTGTCTTGGATGTATGGACAGTATAAGTTTTGATATGATGGTTAGTGTTTGTTTTAAATTGTTTATAAGACTGTTATTTGATTCTGGAATTATTGTAAAAGTATTTCAAGTGGTTTGAATTGTTCGATGAAAAAAAAAACGTACTGTTTTCAACTAAGTCTCGTTTCAAAAAGAACTATTCCGAGAAGGATATTACAGTTGTCTTGCACTTAATGCTGCGCATATTTCTACAACGACGCTTCATTTTTCACAATCGCAGTGATGGGTTGAGAACACGTGTTGTCTATCCGATGGGGAGGCTTTGGAGTATTCTGGAAGCTTTTCACCTATAAATAGGAGAGTTTAAAGCAGATTTTCTTCACTTTTTAGCGATCCTTAACAAAACTCTGCCAAAATCCTATTGTGAACTTAGTTATTTGAAACCCTTGCCAAAAAGAATTTTTGTTGAGGAAAGTACTTCAAATTTTGGAGAATTTCAGAGTGTCTGCGAGATTACCCAAGTAAGTAAGTGATCCCTGCCTTTGATTTTATTTTTCATTCTTCGTATATACACTTTTACTTCTTCTGCCAAAAAAAATGGCTTCAAACAGTAGCCTACAAATAAACAGAAGCTTCTTAGAGGATTACAAGAATCGTGAGCCACTTGCTCAGCCCTAGCGATTGATAGAAGCGGAGGTGGCATACCACCTTCCGGCAGAGGTGTCGGTGATGGCCTGCCCTGCTTCCATGGCAATTACAGAGGGACTATTTGGCCGTGAAAGGAACAAATGGCTTATTTGCCATTTATGGAGTTTGGATGCGGGAATGAGGCTTCCCTTTGGCACATTCGAATCGGCACTGCTTAGGGGTTATGGAATTGCTCCCAACCAGTTGCATCCGAACGAATGGAAAATGGTAGTCTGTTTCAAGATCTTATGCAGGATAGAATCAGTGGCCCCCACTTTGGATCTTTTTACTTACTTTTTTTTATATTTTCGGTTGGAGTGATAGGTCAGAATTTTATTTTACCAGCCAGCGGCATTGAAAGCTTTTTGCCGTCCCATCCTCCATGAAACATTTCAGGGAAAAATACTTCTTAGTGGGGATGGCTGGAGGCTTTGGAGTACCGCTAATTTGATTGGAATCGCCAACAGTTTTGAAAGATCATGCGGTCGGTTGATCTATGTACGAAACCGACATCAAAAAATTGATTGATGCAGTGGTGAGGAACGGTCGGCCCTACGACTCTAAATACCTTATGAGAACTCTGTTCGAGCCTACAGGCTCCAATGCTGGCACTAGCATAAAACGTGAGCGTTACTATTGGAGTGCGAAGAAGGACGTCTATTTTGCTAATTCACATATTACATTTGCATTTATTGTACCGAATTTTAAACGGGGTACTTATATTTGTTTTGGTTGTGCAATGCAGCTATAAACGAAATGGCGAGAGGAGAGGAAGCTGCAAAACAACTAGCTGACTGGGCCAAAGCTAGAAGGGAGGCCGATCGTTTGGCTAAAGAGGAGAAAAGGGCAAAGAAGAGGAAAATTTTTCCTGCTTCCGAGATTCAGGCTTCCAAGAGTGCAGCTAGTGTTCCTGTCATTGCGACAACGACTACCTGCTCTGTCACTATGGTTGTCCCTACAACCCATCCTCCCTTAACCATCTCGAGACCGTCACTTCCCCCTCAAACTGCAGTGAAACTGTGTCCTCTTAGGCGATGGCAGCTAAGGGATGAATATGACGAGGAAGGGCCACAACCGTCCCCTATCACCCGATCGTCCTCCCAGCAAGTGAGCTCACTGGCAGATGAGACAGCACGTAAGAAGATTGAAGAGGTAGCAAAGAGGAAAGCTGTCAATACTATAGCCGCTGTCGATGCTCGGATTGTTGCAAGGAGGTAGCTCGAAATGAGCCAAGTCGACGGTCTTCAGGAAAAACCCAAGAGGGTCGGGCTCCGCCCTTGGAAGACATTATGAAAGAGCGATTTGGCAATGAATGGTTCGTGACCAATAGGGACGTGCCAGCCTTTATTTTCCAAGGTCTTGCTCAGGAGAGTGACTTTAAGGTGATGACGGAGCTCAATTTGCTATCCCGAAAATACGGGTTATTTCAGCAGCAGGGCATGGAGGTAACACTTGCGTCTTTCACTTTTATCTCTACTTTTTCTTCTCCTTCGTCCAGTTTGACTAGTTCCTCCACTTCCTTTTCATAACTAATCAAAAGGGGGCTTCGTATACATGGAATAACGGCTTACGCTCGAGCAAAGTGGGAGGATGTAGTTTGGCAAAGGAAAGAAGCTGAGGCCGCCAGTGATGTGACGAATAAAGAAGTTATGCTCTTGAAGTCGAAGGCAGAAGAGCTAAAAAGGGAGAAAACCCGACTGGTCCAAGACCTTAAGTCTCGGTAGAGCGAGGTGGACCGCTTGAAGGGAGATGTGGCGTGCCTTGCTGCTGATAGTACCTTGTACAAGAAATATAAGGAGGAGTTGGACAGGCTGAGGGGCGAGTGCCCACAACTGAAAAATGACTGTCTCAAAGCCAATGCTGACAAAGACAAGGCGCTTGCGGAGAAAGACAAGGCTTTATCAGAGCATGAACTTCTCCTGGCAAAGAAGAATTTCGTGGAGACAGTTTTGGAGGAGAAGGAGGTGACTTGGGATGAAAAATTGACGAAAGTGCTGGATGCTAAGGAGGAGGAGGTCCTTGATAAATTGGGTGAGGCTCAAGGGAGGTTGCTGACTCGATTGATTTATGCATCCAGGCAGCAATTTCCTAAAGCTGACCTTGACTGGATGGAGGATCTGGGGGCTTTTTCTTATCCTCCTTCTAGTGATGAGGAGGAGGAGGCCTTTCCGATCAGAGAGACTGAAGAAAAAGCTAAAGAAACCCGTTTGTCATCACAAGCGGCTATCAATTTATCGACCGAGTCTGAAGTCATTCCTCCTCCCCCCGCAGAACCTGAGGCCCCTTTGCCAACGGAGTCATAATCCATTGTCTCTTTGTTAGCGGAGCCTGAAAATGGTCAAACAACTACTGAGACTATTGTAGAGCCCACGGCTGAGCCGGTCGGTTCCACGGTAGAGATTGTAGACGTAGAGGCTTAGCCATTTTATTGTTTGTCGCAACTTGTGACTTGTAAAGAATTCTCGTATGTATATATAAGCTTGTGTTCGCCTTCCATCCGTACCTTCGTTTCGCAATTCTCACTCGGAGTGGGATTCATTATAAAATTAACTAAGTGAAAAGTAACTTTTTCATAGAATGTACAAAATCAATTAAGGAGAGTATGGAAGTACTTCCTGAATCATAAAAACATTGTAATACACAACTCTTTAGGGCCAATGATCGTCTTATCCGATCGGCGCGAGTCATGACAATTTGACCTTTTCGGTCGCAGTAGGTAATGTTGTAAATTTTGGTATGACCGAAGTGTTATTCGAGCAGATACAAAGACCTGCTATGCGTTGGAGTGGTTTGCAATTTTGCACGTTAAGTATGGAGGAGATATAACTTATTTAACTGCTGTGTTTTGCATTTTTGAGTACAAGATAGACATTGATGTAGATAAAGTGAAGAAGTTTCGCATCGTTGGTTCTGGTATAGTGCTGAATCTATCAGACTGAATGGAGAAAAATTTTCGTATTTCGAGATAAGCATTGAGCCATATCTCGCCATGGGAGTCGTAGTGGAGAAATCTTTTGTATTGACTGAATGGAGAAAGGTTTTTGTATTTCGAGATAAACATTGAGCCATATCTCGCTATGGGAGTCGTAGTGGAGAAATCTTTCGCATTTTGGGCTTTGGACGAGCCTAGCGAACAACCATCCCCGAATTCCGATCGGGATCCGTGGAGAATGGAGTAAAACTAATGACCTGCAAGCAAACAACAAGACTAACAAACAAACAAACAAACAAATAAATAAAAACATACCTTTTTTTAAGATGAAAAATGGAGAAAATGGAGAAAATTTTCTTTATTGAATGTGAATTTAATACACGATTATACATGGTACTTCTTGAGTACTTCAACATTCCAGCTTCTGGGGATATCCGACCCTTCAAGGGTTCTTAGTTTATATGTACTGGAGCTTAAAACTTTGGAGACTTCATAGGGGCCTTCCCAATTTGGCATCAATTTCCCAACTC
The DNA here is from genome assembly GCA_037975025.1 of Excoecaria agallocha. NCBI lineage: Eukaryota > Viridiplantae > Streptophyta > Magnoliopsida > Malpighiales > Euphorbiaceae > Excoecaria > Excoecaria agallocha. Next base: position 75,286,625 of record CM075809.1, on the reverse strand, counting down.
CGGTATTTTCCAAGCTTATATTCGCCCTTTTAAGTACCAGATCACCCACGTTAAAGGTTCTTGCCTTTATTTTTGTGTTGTGGTATCTGGCGACTCTTTGTTTATAGGCTGTGATTTTGGTATAAACATCTTCCCTCCTTTCTTCTAACAAGTCCAAATCTTGGGGTCTATTCAGGACATTCGTCCGACTGGAATAGAATGCTGTTCGATAGGATAAGAGACCGATTTCTACGGGTATCATTGCCTTGGAGCCGTAGACAAGAGAGAATGGCGTTTGATGGGTGCCAACTCTTAGAGAGGTCCTGTAATACCATAAGGCGCTCTACAGTTCCTTAGTCCAATTGCCTTTTACCTTACCAAGTCATTTTTTCAGGCCTTATAAAAGCATCCGATTGGAGACCTCGGTCATCCCATTGCTTTGGGGATGGGTGACGGAGGTGAACTTAAGGCTGATATTGAGGCTTTGGCAAAAGTTTCTAAAGATCGAACTGTCAAACTGCTTGCCATTATCTGTAATGAAAACATTAGGTAAGCCATACCTGCAAATGATGTCTTTCCAAGCGAAGTTTTTAACTTTCTCTGTCGTGATTGTAGCCAGAGGTTCTGCCTCGATCCATTTGGAGAAATGATCAACGGCAACGAAGAGGAACTTCATTTGCCTTTTTTCTTGGGGAAAAGGCCTTAGGATGTCCAGGCCTCATTGGTCGAACGACCAGGAAACTCCAATCGGATTCTGATCTGCTGCTGGTTGCCTGATAACTCTTCCATGTATTTGGTATTGCTGGCATCTTCTCACATTTTCTTGGGCATCTTTGAAGATGCTTGGCCAGTAGTATCCAGTTTGGAGTGCCTTCCTTGTCATGGCCCTACTAGCCTCGTGTGCTCCATAAATGCCTTCATAGATTTTCCTTAAGATATAGTCTCCTTCCTCCTCCGTTACGCATTTGAGCCAGGGGTGACTGAAAGCTTTTTTAAACAATTCATAGTTAATAACAGAATAATTTAAGGATTTACGAGATACCTTTTGGGCTTTCGCCTTATCTTCAGGCAATTGCCCTATTTGTAGGTACCGTTTGATGAAGCTCATCCACATTTCCTGAACTGGCTCAATTTCCATCATTTCTGGTTCGTCTAAGGAGGAGTTTGGTTGGTCAATGATGGTTATACTTTCTTCCACCATCCCTTGTTTGGAAGCAGACATTTTGACAAGACGATCGGCTACTAAAGTTTGATCTCTTGGCACCCTTTGTAGGACCCATTCGAATCCACATTCTTCTAGCATCTTGAGTGCCGCCTTGAGCTTTCCCAAATATCATATCATGTTGGCTTCTATGACCTCGAAGGTGCCTAAGACCTGGCTCATCATGATCTGGGAATCGCTTTTGATGATGACTGAGTCCGGTCGGACGGCATGAAGCACCCTCAGCCTTTGTAAGCCCTTCGTACTCTGCCATGTTATTTGAAATTTTAAAACTGAGCTTTATTGCATACCTTATAACAATGCCTAGGGAGCCCATTATTACAATGCCTGCACCTCCTCGGTTATCATTCGCAGCCCCATCCACGATCATTTTCCATTTTGCAGGTTGCGGGTGATCGATTACTTCCTCACCAGTAAATTTAGCGATGAAATCTGCCAAAGCTTGAGCCTTGATTGCTTTCTTGGGTTCGTACCTCATATCCCACGATTGAAGCTTAATGGCCCATCCCATCATTTTTCCCTCCAAGTCCGGGGTCTGGAGATTTTTTCTGATTGGTTGACCCGATCGGACAACTATTGTATGTGCTTCAAAGTATTGTCTTAGCTTCTTCGTGCACATAATGAGGGCAATGATGAGTTATTCAACCTGACTTTTTTTTTCAATTCTGGGCCTCTGAGCACTTGGCTCACATAATAAATAGGCAATTACTGGGTTCCTTCTTTCCTGACCAGGACACCTGCAACAACTTCGCCAGAAATTGATAAGTATAAGTATAAATTTTCATCTGAAAGCGGCCGACTGAGTAAAGGGGGATTGGTGAGGAATTTCTTTAGCTCATCAAAGGCTTGCTAGCAATCGGCGTCCCAGTTGAAGGCTTCGTTCTTCCTCAATTTTTTGAAGAAGGGGGTGCATCGTTTGGCTGAGAAGGAGATGAACCGTCCAAGGACTGTTATTCTGCCGTTCAGTTTCTGAACTTCCTTCACACTACTTGGTGGCTGCATCTCTAAGATTGCCTTTATTTTGTCGGGGTTGGCTTCAATGCCCCTTTGAGAGACCATGAAGCCCAAAAATTTACCCGAGGGCACCCCAAAAATGCATTTATCGGGATTAAGCTTCATCCAGAATTTATTTAGTGTGTTAAAGATTTTTGCCAAATCGGCAAGATGTTCTTCGGGGCTTTTGCTTTTGATAATCATATCATCCACGTAAACCTCCACATGCTGCCCGATTTGATCGTTGAAGATCTTATTCATTAAACGCTGATATGTAGTGCCCGCATTTTTCAATCCAAATGGCATGGCCTTGTAACAAAAGGCGCCATCATCCGTGATGAAGCTGGTTTTCTCCTGATCCAGTAAGTACATCATAATTTGATGGTATCTAGCATACGCATTGAGGAGAGAATAAATAGCGTGACCCGCGGTGGTGTCCACCAACTGGTCTATGCTGGGCAGGGGATAACTATCTTTTGGACATGCTTTATTAAGGTTCGTGAAGTCGACACACATTCGCATCTTTCCCGATTTCTTTTTTACCAGAACAACATTGGCTAGCCATTCGGGGTAGTCAACCTTCCGGATTATTCCCGCTTTTAGCAACCTATCTACCTCTTCGAAGATAAATCTCCTACGATCAGGAGCATGCCTTCGTAATTTCTGCCTAACTGGCTTGCAGGCTGGATCCACGTTGAGTTTGTGAGTGATTACATCGGGGTTGATCCCGGTGATGTCTTCCAGCTTCCAAGCAAAGGATGCCTGGTTGATCATTAATACTTGCATGAAAGCTTCCTTAACCCTCGTGCTCATGCTAGTGCCAATTTTGACAGCGTTGCCTTTCGCAAGCGTCCTTGTCTTGACTTCTTCTGCAGGATCCATTCTTAGTTCCTCCGCTAGACCTGATTCTACCAACATGGCTTCTTTATGGTGCTTGATCATGGCAATATAAGCTTCCCTCAATGCCTTTTGGTTGCCTCTCAGGATGGTGGCGCCTCCCCTGGCCGGGATTTTTATCACCATGTAACGGATGCTGGTGACCGCCTCGGTTTGAAATAATAAAGGCCTACCAAAAATGGCGTTATAAGTAAAAACCATATCAATAACCATAAATGTTACCTTGCAGGCATGGGCGAGAGCTTCCTGGCCAAGCTTAACGAATAAATCAACCGACCCTACCACCGGTACTGTGGCGTTGCCCAATCCGATCAATGGCGTGGTATTCGGCTTGAGCTCTTCGATCGGCAACCCCATTGCCCTGTAAGCTTGCAATGTAAGCATGTTCACTGCACTTTCATTGTCTACCAATATCCTTTTTACATCGAAATTGTTAATCCGTGTCCTGATGACAAGGGCATCATCGTGAGGGAACATTACATCTAGTGCATCCTCACAGGATCTCAGGACGTCATCCAACTGAATGTGTTGCCTAGCTCTTTCCATCAAATCAAAAAAGCTTATTGGCGGCCTTGTTGTAATTGACTCAAATAATGGCCTATCAGCAGTGCCATTGGCTAAGGTGGTGGATGCCATTTTCACACTTACATTTCTCACCTCCGATATTGTAGCTTGAAATCTGTCGATGTAGTCCCGAAGACTTTCATCGGTTCTCTGATAGAGGTTGCACATATCACTCATAGATTTCGGCGTCCATGTCTATACAACAAATCATGTAATGAACAACTCCTTTAGTTGTCGAAAAGAAGTGATGGACCCCTACGGAAGCTCATGAAATCATGTGAGAGCATCTCCTCCCAGCATGGTAGGAAATATCCTGCAGGCAATCCTTTCGTTGTAGGTGTATACCTGCACTTTAGTTAGATATTCTGTAATATGTGTAGAAGGGTCAGTCTTACCTGTATACCTGTCCATTATCACGTCTCGCCACCTGGGAGGTAGCTCTGACTCCGTGATTTTCCTGCAAAAAAGTGAGGCCATGTTGCCGCAAGTGTGGTCCTCGAACATTCCTTTCCTGGAGCATGTCAAGCCAAACTGCCCGAGCTTCTGCTTGAACCATTTGTCTTCCTTGCTCATGGCGACCGAAGCAAGTTCATCCCTCCACCCCCTCATGCGGCTACGATTCGGGGTGCACATAAAAGACAAATCGTCCCCCTATGGACGAAGTGGATGATCTACTGGGGATGTATGGGAAATCCCTGCTTGAGGACCTTGTGCCCTTCCCTTTGTCATACCCATCTAGGGTTCTGGCCCTCATCCTTCTACCATTGTGAGCTCTTGGTTTGTTGATGGAAACCCCCTTGTTCCTTCTTTTTCCGAAATCTCCGGTCGTGAAATCCATTTCATGGCTTCTTTCATAAGTTCTGGGCATTTTTCCCTTTTTCAAAGTTTGGACTATGCTTTTAGTGAAGTCGCTAAGAATAGTGCGCATGTCCCTGATGGTAATAGGGGTATCTTCCATTTGCCGCATGGCTACATCGTTGAATTCTGGGAGGAGGTCACCCCTAATAGGGGATTTGGGAGACCTATCTCTTCTTTCTGAGGGCCTAGATCTGCCCTGACTATGATGATTATACTCTCCCGAAGTTTCGTGTGCATTAGATATCGAACCTGTCATTTGCCTCTTAACGAAAGCACTAAATGATAAAGTTTAAATAGTCTTTATCTTGTAAGAAGAAGCGCTGGCAGTTGAAGGGCCGGCGGGATGGCTGGACCTGTAAAAAAGAGTGCCTGATCGGACCCAGGCGTTAGCACTCCAAAACTTAAGTTAGTAGCTTTCGAGGGAGAATGCTCAAAGAGAGAGAGAGAGTCTCAAATGTTTAATATCTGAAGCCATTGTGTTTTAGGTTATTTATAGGAGTTTGTTGGAGGGGTACTTGAGTACCTTGGGGGACGATAGCCGGTAGTCAGAGTAGGTGAGCGACGACGTAACAGAAAGTAGGTGAAAAGTATGGACGTTGGCTTGTGTCAGCGGACTGACAGAACTAACGCTTTTCTGTACTGTCTTTCAGCTCATGCTTTGCCTTTTTGCTACTGAACTTGAGCTCTGTTAAATATTGTTGGACCACACTAATTGAATATTTGAAAATATATTTTTCACAGTTATCAAGTCTATAACCACTTTTAATAGTATATGTATCGGTCTTCTCTAAACTCCATTACCATATGTCTTCTTCCAATTGCCAACTAATAGGAATTTGAAAAATAATATTGCTATTCCGACTATTAAACAGAGACTTCACCAAAGAAAAGTTCCAGCAATGAGAGTTAGCGACTGTCAAATCATTATCTTTTAGGCTTTGTTTGCATGGAGTAGATAGAAGTAAGAGTAAATAGAATAGTTTCATTTACATTTTCTTATTTGGTAAATTTAAGACAAATATAGGGTAATTAACAGTAATTTTTTAAAATTTAAAATAAATATAAAATAACTTCCATCTTCTTTCAAATTATTCAAATTAAAAATAAATATTTTTAAGAATACAGAGTTGCTCCCGTCAATTCTCGCATAGTCTGCAATTTCAACAAAATAAACAGAACAACTGAATTTCTTTCGTCCGCTCCACTCCTATCCATGCCCATCCAAACAAGGGCTTAGAGTCTCCCAAGTATTATCAGACTGAGTAGTAATATACGGATTGGAAGAGTCTGGCAACCGAGGATCAGTCATCACATTAATTGAGCTGCCATTCCCAACTGTCCATCTACACTTCGATTTGATCTTATCTCTTGCTGTGATGATGCTACGCTAGGTAAACCTTGGATTTGCCCCAAGTTTAGAAGCCCAAAAACTGCATTTTGGATAATACCTTTCTTTAACAACCTTAGCAATAAGAGAGGAATCATCCCAAAGCAGACGCCAACATTGCTTCCCAAGCAGAGCCAGATTAAAATCCCGAAACGAGCGAAAGCCTTGCCCACTAAAACGGTTTTGGGGTTTAATCGTAAACCAAACTTCACTTCCTTCTCTTTCTCTAGTTTGCCATCAAAATCCAGAAACCCTATCTCCTCAAAATGGAAGCCAGAGCCTGGATTCATGGAGACGAGAGCGGCAGAGAAATGCTGAGTAGGCTTCTCACGGACAGGCCGTACATGTATCTTCCTCCTCCTTTTCACAATCTTCCTTTACGCGTGGGGAATGTGGTGGAGATTGTAGGACCTTCTCCTTCTGCCAAAACTCATATCCTTATCCACTCTGCTATCAATTGCATTCTTCCTCAGTACTGGAATGGAGTTCATTATGGTGGATTCGGCCATTCTGTTTCCTTCATCGATTTGGACTGTCGCTTTGATATATTACGCCTTTCTCAATTGCTCAAATATCGCATTGTTCAAGCTAATAGTAAGCTACATCCTTCTTCTTAAATTACTCATGATCTTGTTATAATCTGCTTTTTTTTTTTCTTTCCTAATAATCTTAGGATTGAGGCGTGAAACAAAATCAAATACTTTTGATGAGGAATTATTTGTAGCATGCATGAAACGGTTCAACTACATCCGTTGTTATGATAGTCTTCAATTTCTCGCCACTCTCAAGGTCAGAACCACTTTTCCTGATCGTCTGCTTCAATTTAATAGAATCTCCGAATCCAAAATTTACGCTCTCTCTCTCTCTTGTCTTGATTTTATCCATGTAGTACTGCGAGTCTCTCCCAGAAATTTGAGTTTGCCTTTAGTCCCCAAAAAATCCTTTCCATCGGAACTGAATTGTCAAAGAATTGGAAATACAACGACCACTTATTTCTTTGAGTTTGAGAAAAAGATGTCCTCATCTTAAGTTCCTTCTATACCTTACAAATTGAATTGAAGACTAATATTTTTAACAGTCAATATGTGTTCCCATGAATATTTATGCAGAAAACAAGTACTTTGGGTGCATCGAAAAACTTAATTTATTGAAATTTTAAACTATTGGGATGTTCCAATGACAAAACGTATTGCGACTTCATTTTAAACAAGTGATCAATTGCATATTCTTAGCTTATAGGCTCACTCATAACGATTAATTGATGGTTTCACAATAATCAATCGCAAGTTTAGGTGGGTTTACTATTTTTACTTTTTGAGTTGGCAATTTAACCATGTAATAAGCAATACATATGATACAATGAGTTGAGTGAGGGACCTTATGAGTTTGCTTGGATTTGCATTGCATCAACTGCTTGAGTCAGAATTCAGAATTCTAACTCTAAGTTTGCTTTAGACATAACTATTTTCTTACTATTGCAACCACAATCATGCTATTCTACCTTAATTGCTGAAATATATGTGCCCAAAGCCAAAATTAAAATCTTAAAAAACTAAGTTGTGAAGTTAGGGGAGGCAAATAGGTCATAATGACGCCCTCAGTCTCAATAAGTAGGCGACATGGAATTAGTGACAGAAAGGCAATACTTTTAACAGTATTAGGAAACCCAAACCCAAACTCAACCTCAAAACTCAAGCACTAAAATTAGGGGGGCTAATGGTTTATGAGGAGGTCTTCAGCCTCATAAATAGATGATGTGGAATTAATGACAAAGGCATATAGACTATAGTTTAACACCTCCATACAAGCGTGATATGGCTGAAGCTTGAGATGTAAGTCTAGCAATCTAATTTTATAGTTCTTTTCTCCTGCAAGTTGAACATAAAATGAGTTATTGTTGCTGTTAGCTAACTTCATAAAAAATCTTCAAACTTTTTATGTTAAATTCGTGCATCATTTTTTTAATATTGTAAGAATGTAGCACCTTAGGCTCATAAGCTGTTGAGGAATTTCAATAAGATTAATTTAGCTTGACAACTAATGAAACTAGAACCAGGTTGAAGCTTCAATGTTTTTTCAGGCCTATATTCACTTTTTTTTTAAACAGTTATATATATATATATATATATATATATATATATATATAAGTGAAAGATTTGATCCTTGATTTTTGTACTCATTTTGATAGACTGCTTTGGGATGGAGAAAATAAAATACTTTGCCAACACCCTAGGCAAAACTCCTAGATCCGTGTTTTTTCTGTTCCGCATCAAAGTATAATGGTGTTTATGGTTCATTTAGCAATTTGATATCCTTTATCAAGTTCTCTCTAATCTATAAAGATTGATGTTCTTTAATCTTAACTATATTGGGCTATAGATGTTGCATTATCAGCTTCAGAAAGAAAGGGAAGCTCAAGGAAATGGTGTGAATTTCTTAATGCTTGACAGGTGTGCCCATGGATTACTAAAATATCATATGCATCCATTTACACGTGCTTCTTACTTATTGTTTACTTTATTACTTGTTTCTTCAGACTAACATGCTTAACTTTTTCACTACTTGTTATGTGTGCTAAATTTGGCATTTCATTTTCACTATTTGTTATTTGTGATTTGTGATTAGTTTAGTGTGGTTCTTGCATGATCATTATCTGTTACTACTGAATGATTGGTTTTGTTTTGAATGTGATGTGCATCACTTTTGTTTGATAATGGGTTAAATTTAAAATAGTTTCCTGATATCATTTGGACCTTGAATGTGAAAAATACAGAAAACTATTATTTTGGATGTTCCAATTTATTTGAGATTAGAGTGAATCTGCATTTTCTTTTGTGATTTGGCCTGGTGATTCTGAGAGTGGTTTACATTGGCTGAAAGATTCATTAATAAGCAACAACATATGATGTTATAGACAATACTTGGAGATCAATTATCTTTTTTTTTTTTTTGCTTCAGCATTGGAGCTTTTTATTGGATAGATCGGTCTTCAGCACCATATCATTGCAAGGATAAAAACAGGTAACTGTATCATTTTGAATTAAAATCTCGAACTTTGAGTTCTTCTTGGTTCTAAAACTCAAAGTTCAACCTAGACTAAATCTCTATCAAGCTTTTCTCTAAGAGATACTTGAGGTCGCAAGCTTGACTAAGCTTGATTTTGTCTTTACTAAAATAATAATAGTATTATTATTACAGTATATTGTTTAACATTAATTTTTGATATTTTTTTTTTAATTTTTAATTTATAAAATAAGCTTAATTTTGATTTTGCACTGCTGTTACAAAGTTATTTCTATCATAAAACTTATACGTGCATCAATTATGACTGAAAAATTATCCTTTATTCAGAAATAGCTACTTTAAATTTTTGGAATATGATCTGCATATTAAGTATTTGGAATATGTTCTGCATTTGGTCAAATGCATAAGAAATTGTTAAGAAGTCATTTTTAATTTTTCTTCAATATTACCTAATCTTGACGGATTTAGTCCAATTAAGATATATAGTTCAATTTCATGACATTTCAAGCAACACCAAGAAAGCAAACAATATTGTTATTTAAGTCCCTGATACCCAGTGCCAATGCCTTTGCGTGAGTGTATCATTTTGGCACCTTTTCTAGTTTTTGACCTATAATATCTTTTTTCTAAATTGTAGTGTATCTTAACATTTGTGATCTAAAATTCCTATATTGGGTAGTGTCTGTCATACATTTCAGTTCATAATTCTCATTTACCATGGTTATGGCTAACACAGATATGATATCTTTGATTCATAGGAAAAGCATTTCTCTCCAGAATGTGTCAGAAGCTGTAGTTCAGGAAATTAAAAAGCTTATGCTGGTGCATCCCGTTATTGTTATTGCGACAAAAGGCAACATTCGTGGAAATAAGAATGCAGCAAATGATGTCAAATGGTGAGTTCTTGAGAGACTAAAACCTTTGAGTTTCACTGTCTATCATCTTGCTGTTTCTCTATTGAGAGAGAGAGAGAGATCTCTTGTTTGGTTATTTCAGGTTCAATGCCCTCCTGGTGCTAAACTTTGGTTGTTCGTTTATTCCTTTGTTGGACATTCTTGTTAAGGTTATGGGCAAGTCTCCAATGCATTCCATATGCCAAAACTATTTTCCCAATAAAGTCATCAAAGGGAGCTTGTACTTTCAAGCTAATTAGAGAGAGTTGCCCATCTCTTGTACTGTTGTATTGGAAATTTCTTGACTTGTTTAATTGATTAAATTTGCCTCTTTAAATAGAGTTTCAGCCCTAGAAATTTCTATTTTAAAATAGGAATTCTTTCTAGCTAGAAAACTATGAATTTCTTCTAATTAGGAAATACTACAATAGAAAGACTTTAGGAAAACATAGAAATAAACCACCAATTTAGGAATCCTATTATAAATAAAATATTGCTTAAAACTAACCCCAATTTAGAACCATAACGGACTTCTTGTGATGTTGCACTCATATGTTGGCATGATCCCTTTACATATTATATAATCTGTCTAACCAGAGGTTAGTATCGGTGTTTAGTTCTGGTGATCTATATTTATACACAATTTCACCTTCTGCATGTATTTCTGTATGAATTGATCTTTTCATGTGCTAGTCTTGCAGTTATAAGTTCCTTTTTCACCAGGATACCATGCATTCCTTACAGCTGCATTATAAGCTTGAATCTATTGTCTAAACAAAACTTTGTGAATCAAAAACCACTGCAGTTTAGTCAGTATTTTGTATTAAAGGTACCATTTGCTAGCATATTCAGCATTCTCATGTGATTATTGATACGAAACAATTTTCTTGGGAAAGGAATCTGAAGAGGCCATCTTCACTGAATTCGGCAGCTTCAAGAGTAACAAAAAGCACTCAACAACTTCTGCATCATGAGTATATGCCTTCTATGTGGCGGGTAATTGTTGCTTGATTTGAAAATGCTATTTCATGTTTTTTTTGTCTCTTATTTGTTTATTTATTTATTTATTTTTTGAGAAATTTCATTTCATTCCCTGTGCTCAATTAAGGTTTTGTGTTTATTTGTCTCATTTCTTTGTTCAGTGATGGTGATATCACAAATTGTTTAGTGTACTTTATTGCTACGGCAAACGAACCTAGCTTATTCTTTAAACTTCATGATCAATTAATAACAATTTGAACAAGACTCATAAATAAACCTAAACCGAAGTTTCAGAGGCCGAGCTATTGTAAAACCAGCTAACGTATTTGAGTAAAATAAACAAGACTGATGTTCCTTGAATTCCTTGCTATCTGATTAAAATTTAATGACTATCATTCAATTAAATATATCATGGATGGAATTTAGATCCATACTGTGGATAACAGTTGTTTGTGTTGGAATCAATTAGGTGGAAAGGCTAATAAACAGCATTTGTTAGTGATTTTCTGTTTTAAAAGTTGTTTTGAGACAGGCTATATATGTTTGTTGTGCTTTTTCTTTTACTTGTACTTCTTCTGCTTCACTTGAGTAGTTGTGTCAAACCTTTTGAAATTCAAATGTCCAAGCTGGAGTGAACTATATAATCTTATATATCGAACTAGTAAATCTGTTCATTAGCCAAAAAGTAGAAATGTTGATGTCGAGTTGGTGTTATTTTTTATCTGCTTTGATGTGTAGGCAGACTACTCACTGAAAAATATCCAAATGTGATGGTTTGTTAACTTTGCAAGGGCTAATTTTTGAGTTTCTAACTGAGGTCTGATGGCCCTTCAGTTTTGAGCTTCCTTCTTTGTACTTCTAATTAGACTTTGGCTTTATGCAGTCATTTGTTACACTCAGAGTACTGGTACATCCTGCAGGTTCAATTTTTTTTTTCTCTCTTATGCAAGAAATATCAATATTTTTTTCTGATGTTGATTGCAAAATTAGTTATGCTGTACATTTTAATTCTAATGTACGCTGCTATTGAGTTGCAGATGAGCATATTTCTGTTGACAAAAATTGCAGCAAGTGTGTGTACTTGTCACAGTGGTTACTGCCATCGCTAAGTACTGTGGACAGGTTTATCGTGGAAGATGTAAGACATCATACATGGTTCCATATTTTCATGTTCATCCAAGTGATCTAAGTCCAAATTTTCACGTTTTTGACAATTTACAGGCTGGTATTATCCGTGTTTCTTGATGTATTTTTGTTACAAAGAATAAACCGTTTATTCTTTGCTACTTGTGAGGTGAGTTATTTTGTGAAAATTCCTTTGCTGCCCGTAATAAATTTGGGTTGCTATGAGACATGTACTCAAATTTGTAGGAGCATAAGACGTCAAGTAATGCTAACAAGGTTGTTGTTAGTGTAGGTGCTCTTTCCAGGACAGGGCTAGTGGACATGCTAGCCATTCATCTGATTTACATATTTATGTGGAATCAGTTATTGATTGGCTGGGTAAGAGGTCAATTTGTGCTTCGAACTTCGGCCATCAGCTATTTTTCAATGTTTATTATAAGAATGATCAACGAGTCAGTTCAACTTAGTTTTGCTGGTGAAACATGCTGCACATGAAATATTAATATTGCAAATATGCATGTTCTGACTCTGAATGCAGTGCTACGAGACTGAAGGTGAACAAGACACCTGAAGTTTTATTATGACCGACTGGAATAAACTTTTAGGCCCCGGAACTTTCCAAAAATACAGACAAATTTGCCCAAACTTGGGGAGTTCTGCATTTCCCTTCCTTTTTCTCCGACTCAGCTAATAAACACTATTTCCCCTCTTGTACAGAAAATGTGGACCATAACTCCAACAGCTGCAACAGATTGAATACTTTTTAAATCTTTCAAATTCTTACAAGGAAACTAGAACAACAAACACAAGAACAAGTCATGCTAAAACAACAATGCTACTCTCTCATCAGATCTAAATCTGAAAAGTCATGAAGATAAGTGAAAATGTATCCAATTGTATTTGTCATTTTAATTCTTATATAACATCAACCTCTTCCTCAGATATAAAACTATATTAATCTATTAGTTTTTCATTTTAATTCTCCCCTTTGCCTTTTGTTTTTGGTGAAAATATATCCAATTGTGTTGTCATAAGGTAGTTCTAGACATTTAAAAGCCTGAATTGAAGTCTGTTAATTGATCATCAAAGTCTTGTATATTGTGAGCTGCTTATGGATTGCGTGACTGGGTAGAAATTACACGCTCAATTTGTCTAAATTCTTAATTTGTTACTTTGTAGATTTCACAAGCTTGGCTTTTAGTCTCTGACTTGGCGGAAACATCATCTTAAGTTTTTGATAGATCCTTTATATTTTGCAAACGATTTAAATTCTGTACTGACAAATTTATTGGAATTCTGAAACTTGTTCAGATAGTGAATAGTCACCCAGAAGGAAATTAGATGTTGACATAAAAACAATCATAATATTTTAAAAACATCATCAACGAAGCATTCCCTTAATACATTAATAAATACTTGCATTAGTAGAACTGAGGGGCTCAAGCAAAAAAGGAATGCCCAATACATCAAAAATGCAGTTTCTGGCAAGAGAGAGAGAGAGACAGAGGAGCTAACACTAATTGGTAATATTAGTGTCTGAATGAAAAGCCTATAGAAATCTATTGTCCAAAAGAAGCCAGAAAATGCATGCTAGAGACCCAAAGCTTTGTTTTACTACAACACTCAGAAATGAAATATGATTGAACCATACACAACATGAGGACAGTAGCAAATTGTTAATCAAAGCTGCCAATCTATTGGAGTAGTTCCCATTTGCTCCAAAAGCTTGTTCGTGCGGGAAAAATGCCTATGACATCATGTACAATATTATAGTTTCTAAATTTGTAAATTTCATGAGTTTATAAGCAAGGAAAGAAACTAGATTTCACCTACTTACAAACTTTAATGTTTTCGAATCTAGATTTAACATTATCTTGAGAGAGGGGGCGGGGGGCGGGCAGGGTTATGTGTGTGTGTATATATATATAAACTCAATGCTGTGAATTCCATGATTAATGAAAAACAAAGAGCTATGTTTCAACATAACCAACCCCATGTAGAAGGAGAAGACACCAAAGACACCAAACCAACCCCATTTACCGAATTCGTTTGTTCACTTTTAATCCCTTTTTAATGGAAACAAGTTTCTCACCCTCCAAGTTTTCATGTAGCATATATACTAAGTCCAGGTAGGACTGTCTTGAATATTTCATGCAAATTAGCATATTCAAAGCTTATTTTGTTAGCTGATAAGATACTAAAACTTTAATTCACTAGAAAACTTAATACTAAAGTTTGATACTTGAACATAAAATTTGACAAAAAGCAGAGAGTGCATGTGATTTGTAAAATAAGGATTGATAAAATCTTACCTTCTAAAGGTGTTACGCTTGACAAAATATTTGAACAAAAAGGAGATAGTGCATGTGATAAAATCTGTGATATTTTATGGTATGGTGTAGATTGAACTATATTTGGAAAAACTTCCATTGTAATGGTATCGGTTTATATGGTAATTTCACGGTTTCAAAACCATGTTTTTTCTTCAGAATTTCAGACCACCAATGAGGTGTGTTAAAATGGTTTAATAACATTTGTTTCCAAAATCACCTTTAACTAAAATTAGAAATTCCTTTCACGGCCTTCATTTATTATTTCAACCCATCTCTTTTCCCATTTATCTTGGTTAAGGATATTCTGGTCATTTTCTTATTTTCTGGACTATATTATACCATCAAACCAAACATAAACAGAATATTTAATCATACTATACCATATTGTACCATAGTTTACTAAACTGTACTTCACTCCATCTAAACATAGTGTAAAAGACAGATTTTAATTGCATATTTTGCCATATATAGTGTTCTGTAATATATCCTAGCTCATACTATATAAGATGTGCTAACAAAGTATTCTATTTATTTGTTTACATTTCTCCATATCTCAGTTTTCCCTCGCATTGAATCATACTTCACCGTTATAAAGAAGGATAGTTATCCAGCTTTCTAGCTTATCATTTCAATCCCTCTTAGCATGCTTTTCCGGAAGAAATATAGGTAAAGGAAAATAAGAAACTCTTTTGCCTTAAATCCAAGTCCAATAAGCTAATAATAGTTGGCAGTGACAAACTATTTAAAGAAAAAAATGCAGTTATTTCCAGTGCATCAACTTGGAGTAGGATAATTATTCAGAAAGAAAGCCTAACCTGCAACCAAAGAAGCCTCTGTTTGCAGATAAACCTGAAGGATGTGCTGCCTTCAAAATGTGATGCTTTGTTTCATCAATTAACCTGCGCAAATGAAGTTAGCGTACCAGATGTTAAGCCACTAAATAGACAGAAAATTGCAAAATATTCTTCTAAATTTGTTCACTGATTAACCTGCACAAGGAATCTCACTGAATTATCTAAAAATTGTAGTTTTTCAGCCCTCTTGGTGCTTGCTAAAGATGGACATACTAGATCCTTTCCTATGTATTATAAGTAAGTTACCTAGGTAAGGGAACAATGCCTTGGTATAAAAACCTAAATAAATTAGAACTGAATGTACAGACTAATGACTAGAGATGCAGGACAGAAAATGATTCATCCCCACTTTAATTATTGGAACCTACTTATGTGGCAAAATCTTTCATTTGGCCAAAATAGAAAACATGCAGCGAAATAAGTTGCCTGAAATGTGCTTGAAAGTTATTCATCACCCCTCACCAGATGATACTCCATGTGATGGGACAGTGAAACCCATAGCTACAGAATTTGTAGGAACGAACAAGCTTGATTTGGGTTGAGAAGTTAATAGGGGTTTCAAAGTAAGTTAGTTTGAGGAACTTATAATGCAGGAAGAAAAGGTATACTGGAATTCCAAATTAAACTAAAAAGAAAACAAAGAAAAGAGAGAATCAAAACCTATAATAACATGTAGATGTTCCCGTGCAACTTCTAAAGAAAAAAGGGTAAAGAAACAAAAGAGGTGTAATTAGCTGTCAAAAAATCTCCATGTTACCACTAAGAAAACATTAGATATATGCTAGATTCACAGATATGCAGTACTCATTTTATGAGGACATTAAATAGACGATACAAACATATGCAGTTCTTTGATCAGGGAATTCCAAATCAGAACCCAAATGAACAATATATAGACAACCATGACCTGTATGGATGACAATGTTTTTAGTTCATTTAGTAGGCCGGAATAAAAAGTGTGTCACTCAATGGATAAGGGGAAAAAATAAAAAAATAAAAAGCCATATAGAACAAGCATATAACTAAGAGAAGGTTCTATTTATTCCTAGGGATAAAAGCCAAATATACCCATGTACTATTTGAAATGATCACATTTGCTCGAATATTATTTTTGTTAAGAAAAAAAAAGCCCTTGAGTGACAAAAAGGTACATATTTACCCCTACAATGGCAAAAGTGTGGCAATTTGCCCTTCTATGATGTTCATGTGTTAAGAAAGGGCAAACTTAGACCCTTTTGGCATTTGAAAAATGAAAAATCTTTAGGGGAAAGTATGGTCTGTTTCAAATGGTACATGGGCATATTTGGCTCTTACCGTCTGTTTCAAATGGTACATGTGCATATTTGGCTCTTACCTCTATACTAGTAGACCATTTAATGACCCAAGACTACAATTTCAAATCCTCTAATCTTCTGGGTGACTTTTGCTTGGAATTTCCTATCTGCATGACAGCATCAAACAGATTCTATTCCTTAAGATTAATGCTATAACAACTTAATTTGAACAGCAAGAGATTGCTCGGACTAAATGTCTATCAAGCACCAAGAGGGCTGAAAATTGACACTCTTCATACAGTTCTTTTCTTCGGTAAATGGAAAATTTAGATAGATGACTCGTCCAGCAACATGTGCACATATGCTAATCTGTATCCGTGCTGCACACACACACTTATTCATATGGAGAGAGAGAATGAAAGAGAATCCAGAAACAAGAACATTTGCCAATCTGCACACGTGCACACACACACACACATATGTATATGGAGAAAGAAAGAGATAGAAAAATCTGCGATTTAGGCTCTATTACATTTCCCAATTGATAAGACTGAAACAAAAAATATTCTCTTTAAATGATCAGATTCATGCACAAACCAAGTGTAGATAATAAGTATACCTGGATTTCTCTTGAGCAGAGTTGCCCCAAAGGAGAAAAATAACTCCTTCCTTCTTATGTGAAATTGTTTTGATAACAGAATCAGTAAAGTGTTCCCATCCTTTTTTAGCATGAGAGTTTGCTTGATGACTCCTAACTGAATATAGCAAATACAACAGATAGCATAAGTAGCATATTGTTTCTCAGTTGACTTGAGAGAAAGACTTGTTTAATCATGCGATCCTCAAGGCTGAATTCAATCATGAGAACAGCAAAACAGGTGCCTGTGGCAAGTTGTCCAACAATACACTTCAACAGTAGCACACACATGCACATATATACCATGACATTTGTTTTCCCTCGTGCAAACTAGAGAAAGACTTAATGTGCTGAACGTCATCACTAAGGTAGTGACCCAAAGCAACATGTTGCATAATAAGAACCAACATGTCTACAACCATAATCAAATAAAAAGTAGTTGGTGCCATATTATGGATGTATCATCAGTTGGATATCATAGGTCAAGTTTTGAATCATTGAATCCTTTGCATTCTTTCTCCTCTTTTTGATTTGTATATTGCATGAAAGGACATCATTAAGTGAATTCTAAGCAGCAAGATGCTTTATTTAAAATCACAAAATAAGTAAGCTGAGATAAATATAGAGAGCAAATGCTCATTATTATATTCTCATTAATTATTGAAACGAATTACTAGAATGGTTCTGATAAAAGTATTGTTTAGGATGCAATGATGGAAATGGACAAATTCAGACTACTATTGAAATATTTTGTTAGATTTTCAAGGTCATGTGTCCATAAATCTCATAGACTTGCCAAAGTACACAAAAGCTCCTCAAAGGCTAAACATATTGATTCCAAGTAACCCAAGCAACTAATTAAAGTAAAAATATGGAAGTGATGAATAAGATACTCACCATTATTCTTAACTCAAAATAAAAATAACATAGACCTATAAAGAAGAAAGCAAACAAAAAACAAAAGCATCTAAAATTTGATCTTTATTTTATTTTATTTGGTGAGACTTTGATATAATGAGTAATAAAGTGTTAATGACTCAAATATCAGCCAACTCAAAAATAACTAAGGTACATGGGTATTTACAGTTAAAAAATAAGACTAATTCTACATCCACAAGGACTGAAATCCAGAACTAAGAAAAGATTAGTAAATACAATAGGAAGTCTTAATGTATTTTTAAAGTGTTAACAAGTAGTTAGGCACCAAAAAATATCTATTGGCAATGCCCCATTCAGTTCACATGCAATACAACGAAGGTATTAACCTGATTGAACATTAATCTTCAGATGAAATATTTATTTTGGTGCCTCAACTTCCAAAGAGCCTAAATAAAGGAAGAAAATGGAGTTCTGATAATATTATCTGAAAAATATATCTGAGCCATCATCAACACTGTATTGAAAAACTGGGAGAAAAGAATGGATTTGAAGTTGCACCATCCCTACTTCACAAACATCTATTTATACATATTCAGCAACAAAATACTAACAAATTCAAGAATTGAAGTATTTTAAAATATAACATCTTAGGATTAAAGTGTATGTATAGCAATCAAAGTTTCACCTTAGAGACTAAAGTGAATGAAACTAGAGGACCTCAAAATAGTCAAAGTTTTTTAATTAACAACACGTGCACACAAAAAGGGTAAAAAAAAAAGAAGGAGGGAGCTAGTTAGCTTCTCGTTATATTCTTTCGTTAAAAGCATCATTTTTGGGAACTCAGGTTGTGCATTAGGAGTTTTTGCAGTGTTCTCCAAACCAAAAGTACAAGTTCTTCCAACCATGCAACAATCAGAAAGTAATCCAACATAAATGGAGAATCAAGTCAGTTGCATGATGAAGAATCTTACCAGTAAGAACAGTATTGAGCAATAAAACACCCTGAAATTTCAAAGAACAAGATAATGGTCAGCATATCATCTTTGGAAGATACAGCAACAGAAAATGTTAATTCCCTTTTCTTTTTGTTTGGCAAGTAACCTGTTCTAAAAAATTTAAATCATCTTGAATTGAAAACAGCTCCTTTAAATAGCTAAAGATGGGGGAGAAGGAAGACAAGGAGGATAAAACTGCAAAGTCAACAATATATCTTAGCACTCTTCTAATGGCTATAATGCGACCTAAATATTACAGCTAAGAACCAGCAATAAATGAGGAAAGGGAGCTAAACAGAACTGGGAGTGGGAAGAAAAATAACTTGGCTAAAAAATCAAATACAGAGAGAATGTAAAGAAAACCTGAATAGCCCATGGTTCAAGATTTCCATGAGATGGAATGGAACAGCCAAGATCTTGCTTAAGTTCCTTAAATATATTAACAAGACTGGAAGGCACCTTCACTCCTTGAGGAACAGAGAAAGAAAGGCCCATAGCTTGACCAGGGCCATGGTAAGGATCCTGTCCAATAATTACAGCCTTGACATTGTCAAAGGGAGTAGAATTAAGAGCATTGAAGATTAAATGTTGGGGTGGATAAATGTGAACAGTGCCACATGTTATTTCAGCTTCAAGAAATTTGCAGAGAGCCTTAGCATAGGGCTTCTGCAACTCTCCAGGAAGAGCTTCCAACCAAGTTTCCTCCACCAACAACTCCTCCAGTTTCACAGACCCTACTCCTTGGGCTGGGAGAGCAAACAAGTTATAGAAAAGAAAAACCCTAAAAAATAAAACAAAAATTAAAGAGATTGAGCAAATTACTTTTGGAACCGGAAACTAATCGGAGACAGCGATTGAGATTTCGCTTGGATTTGGCACGCAACTTATTAAAGTGAACACGAAATCTCTGATCAGAGGTGAGGGATGAAGCAGAAGAAGAATGAAAGAGATGAAGAGATTTGGGATTATTGGGAGAAGATGAAGAAGAAAGCTTGATGCGCTTGGCAGGTTGTAAGAAATCCCTCAGCGTCTTCATAGAAGCCATTGGTTTCTTTGAGAGGGAACGAGAGAGAGATTCGGCGGGAATTCACACATCATTCCCTCTTTAATCTTTATATATGTGCAGGTAAAACCTTCGCATCATATGCTCTCGGAATGGGAAAAATATAAATATATTTAAGGCAAAATTAAAGCTGCCATATATTAAAACTATACTATCTTTTAATATTTTCATTCTAATTTTATATAAAAATTAAATTTAATGTTGAATTAATTTTAAGCTGTAAAAAAAAAAAGGAAAGTAAAACGAAAAATAAAAATTAAGCAGCATACAATATAAATTGTACTTTCCAGTTTTTATTTTTGGCATATTTTATTTTTCGAGTTTTTTGCTTCATGTCCTAATTTATTATTGTCTTGCTGTTCACGTTTTATCCACCATCGTGCGTCCTATTGTTATTGATTTTTCTCTCAACTCATAACATCTTATATTTCATATAGAGTGTAATACTCCAAAAATTCTGAATTTGTAAATAGTATATTTGGAGTTGTAAATGGTACAGTGGCGAAGTGAGGACCTCAAAATCAATGGAAGCAAATATTATAATTTTAATATAAAAAATTATAAATTATAATTATATAAATTATACCATGACTATATATTTCATTTAAAATTGAAAAATAATAATGTTAAAATCAAACAAAAATATAATTTTCACAATTATCTTCGACACATTTTCTTATTTTGAAATTATTGTATAATTAGTTCAATAGCAATACAGTCAAAATTGTTGTATGCATGTGCATCCCCTTAGTTGTAAGTGGCTGCGCCACAGGAATGGTAACATCCAGTACATAAAATATTATTTTTTTGTCATATTATAAATAGTGACATTTGAAACAAACAAGAAAATCAAATTTGAGGTAAAAATAAATTCATTTAAAATATTAAAATTAAAATTCGAGTTAAAATTTTACAATAAAAAGTGACATATTTAACTAAGTTTGTCTGTGGTTCCATTGTTATCTTTTTTCTTGTCTTTTTTTTATAATGAAATACTTGTGTGTTTTTCTTTTAAAATTAATAATGTAGCTCCATGAATAAAATGAACCTTGAGGAAAATATGTCAATTTAAGAAAAACTAATAGTATTTTTTTTGGTATAATTATAAAATCAAATTTGAACTATAAAACAATTTTCAATCTCAGATCCAACGCAAAAATTGCAATATCAATTTCAAATCTCAAATGTCGTTTCAATTGAATACTGTAACACCCTCATCTGAATAGTTTTTTCTGATACAGAAATAAGTGGTAATCTGTAAAAAAAAAAATTTCCAACTCTTAAGTAATTCAATTGACCGATAAAAACTCTTCCATTATTCAAAATCATAAATAACTTGTCGATTTATAACAGTCTAAATTACTATTCATTTTACCAGAACTTCGACAGTATAATGACTATATACTTAATAGCCTTCTGAAAAACCAAATAAAAACACAGCATCTCAGAGGCACCACAGATTATAACATACAACAATATACATTTCAAATTCTCATTCACATATCAAACATATCCATTCTAAATCACTTACTAATACTCACTCATTACAGATATAACAATATTTACTATCATAACAATAGTAGTCAAAATTCAGCTCAATCATTTACCTTTAATACCTAAGTATATACATGCCATAATATAAACTTAACTTAGGACTATCTCTTCTCCTCGAACCTTGCTCCACTGTGTGCTATGCTCCCACAAATCTTCAGAACATACACGCAGTAAATACTACGTAAGGAGCACTAAATATGTTCAGTGATAACTATTAATCATAGAATTTTCCAATTAATCATAATTACAGAATTTATGTGAGTTATTAAGCTTGTCGTATCAAAAGTCACTTTTAATCTTTTGATCGTATTTTCAATTCATTACCAACAATTTGGCAAACTTCTTATTTTGATTCTAAACTTTTCAATTTACTTCAAAATACTCTCGTTTTGCAATTCAATTACAAAATTGACATTATGTTTCTTACTTTTACTTAACTTTTGACGTATAACTTTTTCAATGTCTTGACTTTGACTTTTCATCAAAATTCCTTATTTGATCAATTCAATACAAATATTATTTCGTTTGATGATTTACATTATTAATTGCCACTATAATGGCAAAATTTCAATTCAATACTCAATTTTTTCATTAATTAAAAAATTACCCTTTTAATACCATAACTACAATTTTGCTATTTATTCTTTTATTTCACTTTAACTTTTTAACTATTTATCAAATTAAAATTATAAATGCTTCTAATATTTAATGCAAAGTGATACAATTAATTTGGAACACTTTGCAAATAAGTCTTTATTTTCTTCCTTTTTATACAATAAGGTCCTTTTTACACATTTGTTGTAGAATTGCCACTTTTTCATTTTCAATTGCAAAATTTGTCATCCATTTGCTCGTTTACTTTTCAGTTGACTTTGACTTACAGAATTTCATTTTTAGTCATTAATTTCTCAATTAATTACATATTACCATTTTTGAACTTTAAATACTAAATTGGTACCATTTTTTCATAACTTTCATTTTCGAAGCAATAATTGGTATATAAAATACCAATTGATCCTTATTTTGACTTTTTCTTGTAAAATTATATTTTAATCCTTTTCTCTACAAAAGCTCATATTTGGGCTGATTAATTGTTAATTTACTATTTTATTCTTATAAAATATTTTCTCTTCACTTTTACTTATTAAGTACAATTTTTGAAAAAATTATAGTTTTGCCCCAAAACTTTTCATTTCCTTAAATTAAGTCATTTTTCAATATTAACTTTTACTTTTTGTTTACTTTTGAAATTCTGATTTATTCTTATCAATATGCCCTTAGCACAATATGACAGGAACTCTCAGATAGGATATACAGGATGTGAATCCCATAGGACCACATACAGACAGATTGAAAAATGATCCCAAAGGATCAAGTCTCACAGATCACATATCAGATCAATACAGATACAGATACTATAGAGATCAAAGATCTTATCATAGTAAAGCAAGTCACCATGACTTATACAGCGTTATAAAGTATCTCTATGGCTAGCCAATTATATCCCGTGCAAGACTTTTACTGCTTGACTATTGCTAAGGGCAAAAACAATCACTCTTTCTTTTTTATTATTTTGTCAGTCATATATATATTTTTTTCTTTTAACTCTTTCAATTTCTTTTTTTTTTCAAAATAGTACATTTTATCAGTCAGTTTCTTTTCAATATTTTTGACTATTTTTAATCTTTATCTTTTCAGTCATCCTTTTTTTCTTCTTTTCAGTCACTTTTTATAAATTATTCTACAATAATTCACCATGAACACTTTACACTTAACACTTTTCAGTGGTTTATACAAAGTTTGTGAATTATGGCATCATAATTCACCATTATTACTTTGCATATTACCCTTTTCAGTATCTTTTATACAATTCATGAATTATTTCACTATAATTCATTATGGTTACCTTACACATTATTTTTTTAGAGTCTTTTTAATTCGTTACTTAGCCAATTATTTTTTCAGTACTTTTTATACACTCTGTGAATTATATCGTTATAATTCACCGTTCCTTGGCACTTTATGAATTATTTTTTTATAATTCAATATTTTGCCCTTATATTCATTTTACCTTTTTGACTTTTAACAATTTTCTTACTTTTTTCTGTCTGAAGTTTCGGTTGTTCGGAATGTGCAATGCTTTCATACGATTTGTGAATTATTTTGTAATAATTCACCATTCTATTTTTGAATTATGAATTATTTCGTAATAATTCTATATGGTCATTTTACTCAGTATACTTTTTATGATCTTTTAATTCTAATAAATCAGACAATCATTCTTTTAATTAATTTTAGATAATTTATGAATTATATCAATTTAATTCATTATTTTTCACTTAAATTATGTATTATAACTCAATAACTTTTATTTTCAGAAAATTTATCCATCTACTTTTTCTTTTACTTTATACAGAAAGTAAATTAATTTACCATTTTTTACTTATTTATTGAATTATTTCTCAATAATTCAATATTTTCAATTAAATATATTTAATGTTTTATCTCAAAAATATTCTAGTAATTCATATAAATTTCATAAAAATTTATATACACATTATTTTACAATTACTATTATTTTTCACTCATTTTATGAATTATTTCACAATAATTCATCATTTTTACTTCATACATACACTTATATCCAACTTAAAAATTCTCAAATAAATTTCATAAATTTTCTAAAAATTCATGGACATCATTTATTATATTTAGGTTTATTTTGGACTATTTTTTCATCAAAATTTTGCAAAATACACTTGATTTTCCATTAAGCACAATTCGGCCATTTTAGAGTTTCAAGCTTATAAAGTCTTCTTCTTTAAATTAAACATTCTAATGGCAACATTTAAGGACTAATTGTATTAATCTAATCTTAATTACAATTATTTATCAATATAGCACTTTTTCCCTAAATTACATAAAAGGAAATTAATTCAAAATAATGGAAAATAATGGCCACTAACCTTCTCTTCTTGATTTGGGTTGCCTAAACTCCTTTTCCTTTGGTTTAAGCCTTGGCAAGTTGGTTACCTTCTTCTCCACCTACCATGGCCGGATTTTAGAGCTCATTAACCTTTAAAATTTTGACCTCAATTGCATAAATTGATCACAAAATTGAGTTCTAAGAACCCTAAACTATTAAGAAACACCTAAAAATCAAATTAAATCAATTGATTTCTCAAACTTTACCTTAAAACCTTAACTTTTCAACCTTGATTTTTCTTGATTTCTTTACTCAAATCAAAGGTTAGAGGGTTGATAATTACTCTATAGGGATAGAATTAAGTTTTTTTTTTATATTGGATTAACATGTAAATTTTGGGTGAAATTGAAGAAAATAGGGAGAGAGAGAGAGACTAAGGGAAATTCAACCATAAGAGGGAGAGGAAGAGAACTGGAAAAATCAAGAAGTTTCTCAGAATTTTCTAGCTTTTATACACCTTTTTATAAGCTAAGGATTGGGCCAACAAATAGGCCTAGCCCAATTAATTTAAAAAGCCCATTCTAGTCCATTTAAGGCTCTAATTAAATTCTTTCATTTCCTAACTTCAAATAACTTCAATAAAGATTACATTATTTTTATCACCTTAAAAATAGGTTGTACGCAAATTTTGGGTTCAATCGGAGTCCATTTTTTGTTTGGTTCGATTAAATTGGTCCGATTCAAAAATACCGGTATTACCGAAAAATTCACTTTTCATTACCAAAATATTCTACATAAAATTTAAAGAAGATCTGAAAATTTTGGAAATTTTCGAATTTCTTTTACTATCTTTAAAAATTCATGCAAATTTAAGTCAGTTTTCCTATAATGGAAATTGACTCGCTAAATTTTTCTTATTTTTAACTTTTTCAAATTTTAACCTTAGACTCACCATGACCAATATTTTTCGATGGTCAAATAAAATATTTTTTACTTTTGGATGTATTTTTCAGTCTGAATTCACTATTTACTATCAAAAATACTGTTCACTACCAATTCGGAGTTTAGACCATTACAATTCTCCCCTACTAAGAAATTTCGTCCTCGAAATTTACTTATATCAAAGAGTAGAGGATATTGTACTATTTTTTCATCTATACTTCTTTCACGGTTGATGGTTCCAAAGCATATTCACAAATTGAACTTACTTACTCTTGAGCTAACTAATCTCAATATCAAAAATCTTTATCGATCTCTCATCTCAGGTCATATCAATCTGTATGCAGATCTCTTTTATGTCACAAATCAAATCAAATCCTATTGACTTCTTTGTACCTAATAAAAGAATTCTGTATGTCCTTCCAAACAATGTCTCAAAAAAGCCATCTTTCAACTGAACTGATAGTTATTGTCATAAGCAGATTCTGCTAAGGACAAGTATTTTCCTCAATTGTTACCAAATTCAAGTACACGTCATCACAATAAATCTTTTAATATCTGAATCATCCATTCCGACTAACCATCAGTCTAAAAATGGAACATTGTGCTAACATGGAGACTATCAATAATCTCCTATGTAGCATATTTTCTCTTTGAAGCCCAAACAATCCAATAACAAAATTCATGACCATCTTGTCCCATTTTCACTCCAGTATCATTATAAGTCGAAGCAATTCCAAAGGAATCCGATGCTTCGCTTTCTTTTATTGACATATTAAACTTTTACTTACAAAGTCTGTCACATCACACTTTCAACTTGGCTATCAATACTAATCTTTTAATTCCTGGTACATCTTATTATCTCCAGGATGCAAAGTATTATTACCTTGGTGGGTTTCAGTAAGAATCTTTTAGCTTATTCATAATAGCTGTCAACCAAAAATCTTCTTTCTGAACTATTTTCACCTGATACACAAAATTAGGCTTCATTTACATTTCAGCTAATAATGTCCCGTCTGGAGCCAAGCTTAAACTGGCATTTACAGCTCAAAGAGCTGAAAACACTATCATTAATCATTTCCACTTATTCTTCATTTATACATATTCATTTGAATGCATTCACATTACCATATATGAATTCTTATGCTGAGTACATCAGCCCCTACATTAACTTTCTTGTAGTACCCGACGAAATCCAGGAACTCCACATTTAGCCAGAAATTACATTAACTAAACTAGGCAGATATTTACTTTTCTTTCAATACTTGTAGAACAACCCTTGGATTATTATCATACTCTTCCGATATCTTGGAATATACCAGAATATCATTAATCAAATCCACTAAAATGGATCTAAGTGAGAGTGAAAGACCTCATTTATCAAATCTATAAAGGCAGTTAGTACATTTACAAATCTAATTGACATAACCAATAACGCATAACAGACACATCTAATGCGAAAAACAGTCTTGAATACACTTTTCCCCTTACTTAATTACATTATACCGATAATCCTTTTCTTGCTATCAGGTCATCATTATGCTCATCATATCTCCTGTCAGTTTTTCCTTATCATGTGGGGCCTATGCATATGATATAATGCAGTTTAGATGCTATCAAACAATGTTTAATGCTATGCAATGAATGAATGATTTCATATATGCAATAGAATGCAAACATGTATTCTCATATGATGCAGATGTTTTATCCCATCCCAATACTATGAAGTGTTTAGTCAATTTTCCAAGCCTGTAAAGGAATTACTGACAGGTATATAAAACATCTTAAACGACCTCAACTTATGATCATAACTATTTCAACCATAAGAAACCTCCTCTAACTGTATTGCTTTTAACTCAATAGTATCTTAAATCATGACACTCAAGTCAAGGTATCTCTGTGTCCCTTACAATCTGTTTAAACTCAATATACAATCTCTTTCCAAAACTCTGACACATACTTTTTATTTTGTCCTTCAGTGGACTGGTTCTCATTCACATAGACATTTAGGCACTCAAATTTGCGCTTAATTTCAATCAATAATTCATTTCCCTACTTTAGCCTCCAAAAGGCCTCAAGCAGCAATACATTTATTCTGACCTATTACTGTCTTTACTATACAGAATCAATCCCTTTACACTTGATAATCTCAGTCAAATGTCAACTTTTCACCTTAAAATAAAAGGAGAGCAAGTACACATCAGAATCCTAACACTTATCTACTTACAATTGACATGTATATAAAGATAAACCTATCACTTAATCTTATCCCACTCCAATTTTAGAACCGCTTAAACCTTTGCTATGATACCACACAATGTAACACTCTCATCTGAACAGTCTTTTCTGATATAAAAATAAGTGGTAATCTGTAAATTTTTTTCCAACTCTTAAGTAATTCAATTGACTGATAAAAACTCTTCCATTATTCAAAATCATAAATTAACTTATCGATTTATAACTATCTAAATTACTATTCATTTTACCAGAACTTCGTCAGTATAATAACTATATACTTAACAACCTCCTGAAAAACCAAACAAAAACACAGCCTCTCAGAGGCACCACAGACTATAATATACAACAATATACATTTCAAATTCTCATTCACATATCGAACATATCCATTCTAAATCACTTACTGACACTCACTCATTACAGATATAACAATATTTACTACCATAACAATAGTAGTCAAAATTTAGTTCGATCCTTTACCTTTAATGCCTAAGTATATACATTCCATATATAATATAAACTTAACATAGAACTATCTTTTCTCCTCGAACCTTGCTCCACTGTGTGCTATGCTCCTGCAAATCTTCAGACCCTGCACGCAGTAAATACTATATGCTGAGCACTAAATATGATCAGTGGAGATTATTAATCCTAAAATTTTCCAATTAAGCATAATTATAGAATTTATACGAGTTATTAAGCTTGTCTTATCAAAAGTCACTTTTAATCTTTTGATCGTATTTTCAATTCATTACCAACAATTGGGCAAACTTCTTACTTTGATTCTAAACTTTTCAATTTACTTCAAAATACTCTCTTTTTGCAATTCAATTACAAAATTGACATTATTTTTCTTACTTTTACTTTTACTTAACTTTTGACGTATAACTTTTTCAGTGGCTTGACTTTGACTTTTTCAGCAAAATTCCTTATTTAATCAATTCAATACAAGTATTATTTCGTTTGATGATTTACATTATCAATTGCCACTATAATGGCAAATTTTCAATTCAATACTCAATTTCTCCATTAATTACAAAATTATCCTTTTAATACCATAACTACAATTTTGCTATTTATTCTTTTATTTCACTTTGACTTTTTAACTATTTATCAAATTAAAATTATCAATGCTTCTAATATTTAATGCAAAGTGATACAATTAATTTGGAACACTTTGCAAATAATTCTTTATTTTTTTCATTTTTCTACAAGAAGGTCCTTTTTACACATTTATTGTAGAATTGCCACTTTTTCGTTTCCAATTGCAAAATTTGTCATTCATTTGCTCGTTTACTTTTCAGTTGACTTTGACTTACATAATTTCATTTTTAGTTACTAATTTCTCGATTAATTACAATATTGCCATTTTTGAACTTTAAATACTAAACTAGTACCTTTTTTTCATAATTTTCATTTTCGAAGCAATAATTGGTATACAAAATATCAATCGGTCCTTATTTTGACTTTTTCTTGTAAAATTATGTTTTAATCATTTTTCTCTACAGAAGCTCATCTTTGGGCTGATTAATCGTTAATTTACTATTTTATCCTTATAAAATATTTTCTCTTCACTTTTACTTATTAAGTACAATTTTTGAAAAAATTACGATTTTGCCCCAAAACTTTTCATTTCCTTCAATTAAGTCATTTTTCATGATTAACTTTTACTTTTACTTTACTTTTGAAATTCTGATATTTTTTATTATTAACTTTTACTTTTAGCTTACTTTTGAAATTATGATTTATTTTTATCAATATGTCCCTAGTACAATATGACAGAAACTCTCAGATAGGATATACAGGACGTGAACCCTATAGGGCCACATACAGACAGATTGAGAAATTATCCTGAAGGATCAAGTCTCACAGAGCAGATATCAGATCAATACAGATACAGATACTATGGAGATCAAAGATCTTACCATAGTAAAGCCAATCGCTATGACTTGCATCGTGATATAGGGTTCCCTATGGCTAGCCAATTATATCTTGTGCAAAATTTTTACTGCTTGACTATTACTAAGGGCAAAAACAATCTCTTTTTCTTTTCTATTATTCTAATAGTCATATATTTTTTTCTTTTAACACTTTCAATTTCTTTTTTTTTTCAAAATAGTACATTTTATCAGTCAGTCTCTTTTCATTATTTTTGACTACTTTTAGTCTTTATCTTTTCAGTCATCATTTTTTTTCTTCTTTTCAGACACTTTTTGTGAATTATTCTACAATAATTCACCATGAACTCTTTACACTTAACACTTTTCAGTGGCTTATACAAAGTTTGTGAATTATGGCATTATAATTCACCATTATGACTTTGCATATTACCCTTTTCAATATCTTTTATACAATTCGTGAATTATTTCACTATAATTCAGTACGGTTACCTTACACATTATCTTTTCAGAGTCTTTTCAATTCATTACTTAGTCAATTATTCTTTTAGTACTTTTTTACACACTTTGTGAATTATATCATTATAATTCACCATTGCTTGGCACTTTATGAATTATTTCTTTATAATTCAATATTTTTCCCTTACATTTCATTTTACCTTTTTGACTTTTAATAATTTACTTACTTTTTCTGTCCGAAGTTTCGGTTGTTCGGAATGTGCAATGCTTTTATATGATTAGTTAATTATTTTGTAATAATTCACCATTCTATTTTTGAATGATGAATTATTTTGTAATAATTCTATATGATCGTTTTACTCGGTATAATTTTTATGGTCTTTTAATTCTAATAAATCAAACAATCATTCTTTTAACTAATTTTAGACAGTTTATGAATTATATCAATTTAATTCATTATTTTTCACTTAAATTAAGTATTATAACTCAATAACTTTTTATTGTCAGAAAATTTATCCATCTACTTTTTCTTTCACTTTATACAGAAAGTAAATTAATTTACATTAATTTACCATCTTTTACTTATTTATTGAATTATTTTTCAATAATTCAATATTTTTAATTAAACATATTCAATGTTTTATCTAAAAAATATTCTAGTAATTCATATAAATTTCATAAAAATTTATGTACACATTATTTTATAATTATTATTATTTTTCACTCATTTTATGAATTATTTCACAATAATTCATCATTTGCACTTCATATATACACTTATATCCGACTTAAAAATTCTTAAATAAATTTCATAAACTTCCTAAAAATTCATGGACATCATTTATCATATTTAGGTTTATTTTGGACTATTTTTTCGTCAAAATTTTGCAAAATACACTTGATTTTCCATTAAGCACAATTCAGCCATCTTAGAGTTTCAAGCTTAGAAATTCTTCTACTTTAAATTAAACATTCTAATGGCAACATTTAAGGACTAATTGCATTAATCTAACCTTAATTACAATTATTCATCAATATAACACTTTTTCCCTAAATTAAATAAAAGGGAATTAATTCAAAATAATGGGATTTATTAGCCACTAACTTTCTCTTCTTGATTTGGGTTGCCTAAACTCCTTGTTTTTGCTTTAAGACTTGGCAAGTTGGTTACCTTCTTCTCCACCTACCATGGCCAGATTTTAGAGCTCATTAACCTCTAAAATTTTGACCTCAATTGCATAAATTGATCGCAAAATTGAGTTCTAAGCACCCTAAACTATTAATAAACACCTAAAAATCAAATTAAATCAATTGATTTCTCATACTTTACCTTAAAACCTTAACTTTCCAACCTTGATTTTTCTTGATTCTTTTACTCAAATCAAAGGTTAGAGGGCTGATAATTACTCTAAAGGGATGGAATTAAGTTTCTTGTGTTGGATTAACATGTAAATTTTGGGTGAAATTGAAGAAAATAGGGAGAGAAAGAGAGACTAAGGGAAATTCAGCCATAAGAGGGAGAGGAAGAGAACTGGAAAAATCTGGGAGTTTCTCAGATTTTTCTGGCTTTTATACCCCTTCCTATGGGCCAATGATTGGACCAACAAATAGGCCTAGCCCAATTAATTCAAATACCCATTTTAGTCCACTTAAGGCCCTAATTAATTTTTCTTACTTTCCAACTTCAAATTACTTCAATGAAGATTGCATCATTCTTATCACCTTAAAAATAGGTTATACGCAATTTTTTGGCTCAATCGGAGTCTATTTTTGGTTTGGTTCAATTAAATCGATCTGATTCAAAAATATCGGTGTTATCGAAAAATTTACTTTTCATTACCAAAATATTCTACATAAAATTTAAGGAAGATCTGTAAATTTTGGTAATTTTTGGAGTTCGTTTACTATCTTTAAAAATTCATACAAATTTAAGTCAGTTTTCCTATAATGGAAATTGACTCGTTACATTTTTTGTATTTTTAATTTTTGAAGACCTATTTGACCTCGATTTTATTTCAAATTTCAACCCTAGACTCACCATGATCAATATTTTTCGACGGTCAAATAAAATAATTTTCACTTCCGAATATACTGTTCAGCCCGATTTACTATTCACTGTCGGAAAATACTATTCATGGCCAACCTGGTGTTCATGCCATTACGAATACTCCGCTACTTTTTTCATTAAAATTAATAAAATTTTTTTTTAAACAAATATATATATATTTTAGTTTTTAACTAGTCATTAAAATTATTTAATATAATAATGATTTTTTATTGTTATAATTAATGAATGTTTATAATAATTACCTAAAAAATTAAATTAAAACAATTTTATTTAAAATTTTTATTTAGTTATTATAAATTTTTATTAATAATTAAATTGAGATATATTTTTTAAAATTTGCTACTTTTATCTATATATATAGATAATATATTTCAAAAAAAAGTAATGAAATAGAAAGTAAATTTTTTATAAATAATTTTTAATATGATATTTCATCCAGTCTTGTGTGCTACTGTTGTTTGATCTTGTTCTATCGATTTTTCTCTCATGAACTTATAACATCTCAAGCTTAAGATAGAGTGTAACATCCCAAAAATTCTAAATTTGTAAATAGTATATTTTGAGTTGCGAATAGTATCACCCAGCACATAAATATTGTTTTTTTTGGACTATAAATAGTGCCATTTGAAACCAATTAGATAATCAAATTTGAGCTAAAAAAACCAATTAAAGATATTAAAAACTAAAATTAAAATTTGAGTTACAATTTTACAATGAAAAGTGACATAGTTAACTAAGTTTGACGGTGGTCAAAAGTGATATGAGACACCGCAACCAAGATAATGAGTTATATATGATGTCGATTATATATTTTAAATACGAAGAGTAAAAATCAAAGTTGACCAATAATAGTGAAAATTCAAAACGAATCAAATATATCGAGTTGCTTATAATTCGATTTTTTGTTGTGTCCAATTTTTTAGTTTTAAATATCACCCAAGATCTGACTCGAGTACTCCGGGAAAATGATAACCAAAAAAGTCCAAACACTACAAAACATATCTTAAATGAACAAACCCAAACTGGTCCGATCCAACCCGTTTGCCAGTGTAGACATAATACATAATTTACACTCCAAAAATTAGCAAAATATAACTATTGCACACCTAAACTTTTTAAATGCCTATTGCATACTCCAACTCCATACAACTGCACTCATCACCACTCTATTATAATATTAAAATTGAAAAAAAAACAGTAAGAACATCTCAAATTTGGCCAAAGAAATCTATTGCACACTTTAACTATTCGACTTAACTAGATAAAATTATTTCTTGGTACACCTCAAATAAAAAAGTTCCATTGTTATCTCTTTTTTTTTAAATTTATAATGATATACTTGCGTGTTTTTCTTTTAACATTGATGATGTTGCTCCATGCATTAAAAGAACCTCGAGGAAAATATGTCAACGTAAGAAAAATTAATAGTATTTTTTTGGTGTAATTATAAAATCAAATTTGAACTATAAAACAATTTTCAATTTCAAATCCAACACAAAAATTTTTTGCAATATCAAATTTCAAATGCCACTTCACTTGAATACTCCACTAGTTTTTTCATTAAAATTAATAAAAATTTAATTTTTTAAACAAATATATATATAAGTTTTTAACCGGTCATTAAAATTATTTAATATAATAATGATTTTTTATTGTTATAATTAATGAATGTATATAATAATTACCTAAAAAATTAAATTAAATTAAAACAATTTTATTTAAAATTTTTATTTAGTTATTATAAATTTTTATTAATAATTAAATTGAGATATATATATATTTTTAAATTTGATACTTTTATCTAAATATATAGCTAATATCTTTAAAAAAAATTAATTGATAATGCTCATTATTTCAACTGAGCCTAGCCCATTAAGGGCATCATAGAAAACCTTGTAATGGCCCAAATGCTGGATTAGTCGAAAATAATATTTTTCAATAATGAATAGTGATACCGAGATAAATAGTATTTTTAGGAGTCAAAAAATATGTAAATGAAATGTATAAATAAGATCATTTATTAATATTAAAGTGAGTAATTATAATTGAAAGTTAATATGGTAAATGACTGAAAGGTAAGTATAAAAATAAAAATGACAATTGTATATTACTGAATGATCGAAACAGTTTTTCATAATTGAATGCATGTGTGCATGATTGTATGATGCACATCAAAATGATAAAATGAATAGTTAATGTTGAAGCATGCATGCGTGTATGAATGTGCATATGCATGCATGTATGTGTATGTGTGAATGATATTTTTATGAAAAGTTTGAGATATGTATCCATCACTGGGCATTTTGATGCTTGACGCATAGTTTGTTGATTGTGCACAGATTAAAAAGATAAAAAGAGGGTAGCCGATGCTACAATGTTGATCAAGTTCAAAGCAAAGTTCAGGCATCATTGTTGGCATGGCATGTATATGTGTATATGGAAGGTATAGAATGTGAACTGTACTTATGTAATATTTTATTATTAGTATTGTTTACCAGATGGATCTATTGTATAATACAAATGTATGTGTGATTTAAGAAAAAACTTTTAGCAGATTGTTTAGTATAGTCAGTTCGTTATCGCCTTTCAAGTGTGATATCCGATCATTGTACGTTCGGTATAGTGGTATAAGAGTGTTACAAAACTAGCCTAACATAGGTCCAAAAACGTCCAAGTCCTCCTAGCTAGGCAGTATGGATACGTAGACCAAGATAGTCCAACCAGATGAGACGTCTCCCCGACATGCAAAAGCTCTCTGACACATGCTATCATCAAATCGCTGCCTACAGACCATCACTTTACTGCTAGTCTACATTGACACGAAGATAGGCCTCTCATACAGGCTCTCAAATGCTCTATAAATACCAGTTCATTCATGATCCCACAAACATATCATATGCCATCTCTCTCTCCTATTGCAGTAACCATTTTCAGTTTACTAACTTAGCCATTGGAGTGCTAATACCCGATTTGACTGGGCTAGCCTCTTTCTTGTAGGTATAATAGCCAGTTATCTGATCGGACATCCCACACCTTGCTCACAATTAATTCACCCTTATAGCTATTAAAGGTCTTTTTTTGTAAAATTTTTCGAACTATCATTTGATACTTTCATTGAGAGTCGACATTTGAGCTATGGTAGCCAATCAACTGTTGTTGCCATCTCGTATGGCCAAACTTAAAGGCTTTACAAAAATTTTTCCGCCTGCACAACGAAAGTTTTGAGACTAAAGGGAAACAAAATGATATGTGCCAAGATCAAAGGGCACAAAATGTTCCCCTTGAAAAATGTCACGCGTTGGCGCACAAACATCCAATGTTCTCTTGTCAAAAAAGACATAAGAAAAGATAAAAGACTTATTTTTTTCCTCCCTATGTATGAGCAAAATAGTCAAAATGCTCACTGGCCTAAGCTCTAAGTGCTGACATCTCTGCCTCATAGTATGACAACCTTTAAAGCTCAATAAGAAGATGCACATGGAAAATAAATTGAAAGATAGAAAATGCAATCGGGCAGATGTAAAGAAAAATATGGACGAACAAAAATCCTTGCTCCTCCAGACCTCCTTTTATATCCAATTAGGAAAACTTTTCTAAATAAATGAAGTCAAATTGGAGAAGAGAAAATCTAAGTCTGAAGAAGAACAAAATAAAATGTGCCAAGTTTAAAGGAAAAAAAAAACCTCTTTCCTTCAAGACATTGCATAACTATTGTCTAGAACTTTCATAGCTTCTTCACCAGAAAAGATATAGGGAGGAATGACAACTTTGCCTTCCCCTACCTTTGAAGTAGACAAAGCAAGGAGAAAAGCATAAAGAAAGATGGCATGCCTTATGCCTTTCTCCCTATTCACCAACATAGTTAGAGCATTGGACAAGGCTACGAAGCCATGTCTTGTGGCTATGGGCACTTGGCCAGTAAAGCTCCCAGTAGAATCCATTACTATCATCCAGAGAGAAGATGCTAAACAAGAAAGGAGAAATATCAATTAGCTAAATAAAGGCAAATAAGGCCTAAAAAATCCACTCTTTTATAGTCGATCATACCTTTCTCAACATCAAAATCTGGAAAGAGCTCATGAGATTTTAAACCTATGCCAACAAGTCGCTGGAAAGCTAGTGAAAATAATCAATCCCATCTAAAGGTTGATGAGCTAGCTATCCCAGATCAATGAATTTTCGATCAAAGATAGATTTCCAAGTGGAATAACTGGTAAATCCTAACCAAAGGATGATGTATGACAAAAGCACAACTTTTATTTGATCGATGTGCATCCTGATTCTAAATGTAATCTCGATCAGAAGATTGATGAAAAATCATTATAATCCCAATCAAAAGATCGATGAATAAGATTGAAGTCTAAATTGTATCTCAACTATTCATGTTAGCTAACCTATATCTCTTTTCTAAATAAATTATATTGATCAATAGGCTATTGTCTTAAAAAATTTTTGATAATTGTTTAAGATCGCTACCATGCCTATCCAACCAAATATTCATGGCATCAATCTTAAAAGATCTAATAGGAAGCAACAATTAAAACAACCACTTAACAAAAGCATAAGAGTGAGATAAGCAGTAAAATTAGAAGATGGAATTTATTAATATTTCCAAAGGTATAAAAGAGTGTCAAACATAGAAATTTTCTGCTCAAATAAAAAAACTACACCTACAACTTGCTGCAACAAAACCACCTCTTATTAGCCTCCCCCCCATAATGTTGTGATCCCTTTCCTCTTCTGTCATGTTAGAACTAGGAAAATAGAGAAGAAAATGCATACTTGCATGCCCTACAATGGCCCCATGAGAGTTCAAAATTAAAAGCTAGAAGAGGCAACAAAGGGTAGAGACTATATCACCTGCTGTGATAGGTAATATATTACTAGAGAAAAATCTAATGATTCATTAATCTTTCTAGAATGGAAAGCCATAAAATAGGGTAGTAGGAGGAAAGATCGGGTGGTTTCATAATGAAGAAGAGAAAGAAAAAAGAAAAATAAAGCCCACTGACAATATGAAAAGGCATACCTATTTATAGGAATTCATTTTCATAAAATGGAAAGCCACAAAATAGGGCAGTATAAGGGAAGATTGGGTGGTTCCATGAGGAAGAAGAGAAAGAAAGAATAAAAATGAAGCCCATAAATTCTATAAAAAGGCATACTTATTTATAGGAATTTCTACAAAATCGCCTTATAAAGAAGCTCCCATGACAAACCACATGGAAATTTCAATGAACAAGGAGTTAAAGAGAAGAAATCACCATAATTAAAATCTCAAAAAGTGAAGCGACAAAATTCAAACAATACAGTTACTTGACATTTCTTCCTAAGTGACAATCCAAATATCAGCATTTAATGATCGAATCAACGTGCCGAATCAGCCAAACCAAACAATCAGTGTGCAGAAGAAGGAAGACACTACTTACTCCCAATTGATGGTTTCCTGATCGAAAAGGATGAATCTCCAATCGCATAACCAATAATTTTTCATATGTCAACACTCTTCCTGATTAGAAAATGACTAGTGAATCCATCAAAATATCCACTTTAAACCTCAACCCTAAAGATTGACACCACCTTTGAAGTCATGTTTAACTCCTTAACTAGGAAAAAACCCCCAATTCAAAAACAACAACCAAGAAGTTGACATGAAGAAAAGGATGCCAAAACTTAAAGTAGATTTGGCTCCCCTAAAGAACTGCCACTCCTTGATAAAACACTTTGCTTAGAAAAATACCCAATTTAAAAAGCTAGAGCATAATCCATCAGCATAAGAGGAAAAGTAGTGAGATTATGCTTGATTGCTAAGTCTTGGAGGACACTAAGCCCTGAAAGGCTAATGATAAACTCAACTATACATGAATGGATCAAAATAATAGGCTAGGCATTGAAAAAGATCTTCCCTCCACCAAAAAAAGTACAAAACACACCTAAAAAAACTGACGTCCTCAGGTAACTCCACTTCTCTTTTCATAGCAGTCATAATTAGCATACCCCCTTGCATAGTCTAGAAAATATAATAGGAAAGTTGATGTGCCATAAAAGACCACCCTGAATCTTTATATGCCTCCCAAACTAACTGAATTTTCACTATAAATGTGATTCATCTATTGAGTTTACTTAAACTAGTTTAATACCAGAAACTAAAATAGGTAAGAAAGACAAAAAGCAAAAACAACAACGTGCATATGAAAAACATCAAAGGCTTAAGGCTTTGAAAAACTCCTTGATGGCAAAAACCATGGCGAGAAACACCGTTAAAGGTCAAAAGCTTAACTTCAAACCAGCTATTTATATTTATAAAAATAAGTTATTTATAGGAGAGAAAAGAAAAATGGAAAAACAAAAAGGCAGAGCCATCATCCGAAATTATGGCTTTTTCCCGATCGATGATTTCCCGGATCGATGTATTTAAAATCCCAATCATCATTACTGATGATCATTTTACCTATCAATGATTTTTTTGATTGATGTAATTAAAATACCTATCAACATGATTGATGATCATTTTACCGATTTATGATTTTTTCGATTGATGTAATTAAAATCCTAGTCATTATAACTTATGATAATTTTCTCGATCGATGTAATTAAAATCCTAGTCATTATGAGTGATGATCTTATTTTTTAGATCGATGATTTCCTAATCGATGTATTTAATCGCAGTTGCCCAAAATGATAATCTTGTTCTCCCAATCGATTATTTCTCGATCGATGTAATTAAAATCCCAATCATTATGACTGATGATCTTATTTTCTTGATTGATGATTTCCCAATTGACGTATTTAATCCTAGTCACCCAAGTGCATTTATAGCACAAGACTATTAGCTCATTCCATAAAGCAAATGAGAACATTTTTTAGCACGAGTATAAAAGATTAGCCACTTCCAACAAGTGACAGTTCAAACTTAACCATGACAAAATAAACCAGGCCCTAAGCTTCTATCAAAAAAGACCGAACCATTCAAAGGGGGACAAATGATAATGCTCATTATTTCAATCGAGCCTAGCCCATTAAAGGCCTCTTAGGAAACCCTTCCTAATGTAGGCCCAAAAATGTCCAAGTCCTTTAAGCTAGGCAGTAGGGATGTACAAACCAAGATTGTCCGGCGGGATGAGATGCATCCGTGTTGCGTAGAAGCTCTCTAACACATGCTACCATCAAATTGCCGTCTGCAGACCATTACCTCACTGCTAGCCTACACTGACATCGGGATATGGCTCCCGTACAAGCCCTTAAATGCTATATAAATATCAGGTTCATTCATTATCCCACACACATATTGTATGCCATCTCTCTCTCCTATTTCGGTAACCATCTTTAGTTTACTAACTTAGCCATTGGAGTGCTAACACTTGGTCCGATCGGACTAGCCTCTTTCTTACAGGTACGATAGCCAGTTATCTGATCGGACATCCACACCTTGCTCACAATTGACTCATCCTCATTCCTATTAAAGGTCTTCCCTTTGTGAAATTTTCGAAACTATTAGTAATGAAATAGAAAGTAAATTTTTTTTATAAATATTTTTTAATATGACTTTTTTTAGTGTGCTCCTAATAATTAATGATTGTTTCTATTAATACAGAAGATAAATATAACATATATTAAAACTAAATAAAAATATTTATTATCTTTAAAACATGATAAAAAAATCAAAAAAATATTCTAGCCATTTGTGGATAAACTTGCTTATTTTAAAAATAATTTACCAAAAAAATTAAATAAAAAATAAATTTATAAATAAAAATTGTGATTTTTTATTACTCTTTAATTTAAAGTGAAGAATTTCTATAAAATTACTATTAGTTCTATTACTAATTCATTCTATCTATTATACACAAAATATTTTGTATTTTATTTTATATTTGGATCATTTAATATAATCTGAAAATAATTGGTATTTTATTTTCAACATAATTTCTTTGATTTCATTAAAATTCTTTTTGAAATAAAAATTATTTAATTTTATTCAAGCATGATTAAAATAAAAAATACTTATATGGTCATAATTTTTTTTAATTTGATTTTTAATTATATGGTCATATTCAACCTACATTTAAGACATAATTATAAGAAATGCTTCACTAACAAAATCATCTACTATGGTTTAGGTTCTAACATCATGAATTTTATTTATTTAACAAATTTCATGCCCCACTTACTGTCTAACATTAGTAGGATTATCACGAAATACTTGTGTTCATCAAATCTTAAGAGTTTTTTTTACCAAATGTCAGGTTGTTCCCTACTTCATAAATTCAGGCCCTTATTTCATTTAGGTTATTTCTAATCCAACATGGGAAAATTAACCAAGGATTGTCACTTAATAGTGATTTCTGTAAGTTTAGAGGATTGGCAAGAGTATATCTTAACAATATCCCTACTTAAACATCCTCAAAGTTACTTATGAACTTATATAAACACATCACTCAATCCTAAATTTCCCAACCATGAACATTACCAAAAAGATCCAACAATTGCAAAGTTATTACTACACTTAAACTTAAACATTTACTTATTAAAGAGAGCAGCCTAGCTTCTAAAACTACTCATTTCCTTTAATTTTAGCCTTGTTCTTTAACTAAACATAGAAAGTCTCATCAATTATCACTCAAGAATTCCTATTGTAGAAGCTAATCACGAATTCACAGAACAAAGGAAGCAGAAGAAATAAAACTTAGGGGTGTGCAGAACCAAATCGAAATCGAAAATCGAACCGAATCGAATTAAATTTGGTCTATTTGGTTCGGTTATTTTGGTTTTCTGTTCGTTCGGTTCTGAACCAAAATTAAAAATTTGTTTATTTGATTCGGTTCAATTTTTAAAATTGAAAAATCGAAGGAACCGAACCGATCGAAGTTTTATAGATATATATTTTTATAGTATTTATATTTTAGAGAATATAACTTGGACTGATGGTGACTGATGGCATGGAAACAAGGAAAATTCTCCAAGGTCCCAGGTTCGAAACCCACAAACAGCAGGGCAGTTTTCTTATTTTTTTGACGTTAATATTGTTTATTTTTCATCGTTTATTTTTCATCCCAGACCAAGCAAATCATGACTTAAGAAGAACAATAATAATAATAATAATAATAATAATAATAATAATAATAATAATAATAATAATAATAATAATAATTTTTCATACTTCAATTAATTAAAATTTATAATTTTCTTAAAATAAATAATGATAATATTAAATATTTTATTTTTTCATTATTTTTTATATTGGAATTTACAATTAATTTTTTACATTAATTTTTGAACTTCATTAATTAAAATTTATAATTAATTTTTAAAGAAAATCTAAAAAATTATAACTTCTTATTTCTCATTTTATATCCTCACCGTAAATTAATTCTTTCACCTTGTAGGTATTTAAGAGAATAACTACGCATGTCTAATTATTTCCTTAAAAAACATAAAAAGAAAAAAAAAAGATGTGAATGGCTTAAAGTTTTGATGACGCTAAGATTTATTTGTACTTTTAAATTGATACGAATTCAATGTGCACATGCTAATTAAATGCATATAATCAGAGTTACTATTATTAAAAAGATTGAATATTCCTTTTACATAATACAATATTTATTTATATATACAAGTCTATCATTGTCTAATCCAAATATCAAATGAATTAATCAATAAAAACTCAGATAGCAAATATATTTACTTCTAAGGATTAATAAAAAAATGTCAATCAATTCAAAATCATGTACTAACTAAAAATTTCAATCAATCTAATTTATTGGGTAATTCACTGTATTATTTTATTTTATGCTTCATTTTGTTTTCCTGAAAATTTGTTGTTATACAAAATGATAGTCCTTTTTCAAAATTTCATGTCGCAAATAATTCATTGGTAGTGAAATATTGTTCTAAAACAACTGATTATTTAATAGGCTCCCTAAATTATTATAAGTGAAATATTCGAAGCTGAAAACAACTCATCTTACAAGCATTTTCCACACCTATGCTAAGCTTTTCGAAATGCCATTAATATTAATAATTTTTTTTTTCAAAAAGTGGCCATTAATATTAATAATTAAAGGTTTATGACTGATAATAATTTATAATTGTTGGTGTCAAGACAAGGATATATATAGATTTTTTAATATAATTTTGATTAGTATTTATTATAGACATAATATAATAAATTTATGTATATTATTTTAATTTTAGTTATTTTAAATGAATTTATTTTGTTGAATATAAATTAATTTAATTTATGGACCCATATAGGTTAAAAGTCCAATAAAAAATAAGCCCATATTGACCCAGAACCGATTGAACCGAATCGAACTGATCGAAATTATTTTGGTTTGTTCGGTTTTTGGTTCTATAAAGTTCAATTTCGGTTCGGTTCTTATATTTCATGAAGTTCAGTTTTTGATTTAATCGGTTCGGTCCAAAACCAAACCGAACTGACCAAATGCTCACCCCTAATAAAACTCTATTTATCTTCAGTTACCAACCTTATTTCTTTAATTAGCAGCCTTCTCCCTTTTTCTCTTGATAATTTCTAGCAAACTTGGGATTTTAAGGTAGAAGGAAGAAGAAAAAGAAGAAAACAATGGCTGGAAATGGTGGTTCTTCCTCTTGATGGCCAGTCTTTCTACTAAGAGGTAGATTTCTGCCTTAGTTCACTTTTTATTAATCCTTATAGAAATTTAATTATCATTCTCCCATTGGTGGCCCACAAAAATCTTAGCACAATATCTTTTTAGTCCCTTATTGAATAATTTGATTAAATTCATAATTTAATTCTAACTTCTATTCCAATTTAAACCTCCAAATACAAATGTATACTCAAATTCCTAACTTTTACATTAAGTTAAATGCCAGTAACAAATTCATAATTGCCAACTACATTCCCCAAATCTACCAGGGTATAATTTGGGATGTTACACAAGTGGTAGAGGTTTTCTTTAGTGATTATGCCTATCGCTTATAAATAGGCTAATTCTATTTCAATTCCAATTTTACAAAACTTTAAATTCATTTTCTTCTTCTAAATTCTTTGCAAATTCTTCAAGCTCTAAGATTTTTTCAAATCTCAGCCAAATTTTTCCAAGTAAGTTCTCTTTTACTTAAATGTCCTCTAATATTGTTCCAGTTTCATCAAAATCTTCATCTTCTTCTTATCAATTTATACCTGCAACTTGGGAACAAATTAGGAATTCTTTTTTCAAACCTTTACCTTTAAAAATTGCCGCCAGTAGTAGTAATCCAATCTTCCTAATACAAAATGAGGGTTTAGACATTGTTTTTCTTTTAAAATATAGTAAAAAACCATATAAATAGACACACAAAACTTTTGCCTTTAAAACTAAGTAGATTGAAGAGTAGATACAATCTTCTAGGGGATATAATCATTCTAGCTTATCCTCTGTTGATGTCGATGAGTGATGGGCCATTTGAAAAGGATAACGAATGGTTTATCTACCATCAGCCCAGCTTAGATTGTGGCTTACAATTTTCACTTCATCCATTTGACATCAACATCCTGAAAGGCAATGGAATTGCACTAAACCAGTTTAACCATAATGGATAGAGAACCATCTTCTGCTTTAAAGTGTTATGTAGGCAACTTAAAGTTGTTCCCTCT
This sequence comes from Excoecaria agallocha, assembly GCA_037975025.1. NCBI lineage: Eukaryota > Viridiplantae > Streptophyta > Magnoliopsida > Malpighiales > Euphorbiaceae > Excoecaria > Excoecaria agallocha. The sequence goes on along the minus strand of CM075809.1, from coordinate 75,242,965 downwards.
TTGCAACTTTTCACCTTTTCATTCTTATTTATCTAGTCAGAAAAATGGTATAAAACACTATTTCACAAGCTAAAGCAAGAGGAAATTATTCTCCTTTCCCTCTTTGATGAAAGGGTTTAAAGAGAAAATTTTCAATCAAAAGAAATGGAGGGTTTGGAATCAATATGTTTCGATTAGAAAAAGTAAATTACCTTAAGAATCTAGCTTTAAGGATTGATATGTTCAACTCAGACATTAAAAAGCTCATGAAATATGTAACTAATCCTCAAAAGACCTGACCAATTCCATAGCGAGATTAACTTCTCTTAATGAACCTGTTGAATGTAAGCTCTTAGAATCTATTTTAGAATTCTTTTGTTTCATGCATCATGCATCATGCATTTTATTTTTATGTTTTATGGGCAAGATTCTGACTTTTTACTTTTTATAGCTCCCATTGATCCTTTTTTTTTTATAAAAGGTTATTGAACGAGCAAAAAAAGTATAAGAGGTGAAGAGGAAAAAGAAATCATCGAGGGGCAATGGTCATTCTATTTGACAAACTAAAGTTCAAAGGATTACTTTGAAGCATAGATCATCCAAAATTACGATAACTCTATCGGTGACTCCTGTATCCACTACAACTTCTATAATGATCCGAAAGTTAATCCCAAAAGTTTAGGAGGTCCCTTTGATTACTGCTTCCTCGAAAGCCTCCTTTGATCAAATAGTATCTGAGGGGCCTCTAGCCTCTACTAATGTTACTACTTCCACTTCTAGGATTGAGTCTCTCTCATTTAAGGAGATCCTTTCTCAAAAGTTTAGTTAGGGGTATTTAGTTTGGAATCCCTAAGTGCTGGATTTCATGAGCAAAGGCCTCATGTCTAAAAAGGATATGAATGACATGAGGTCGATCTATGGTTGGGAATTGGCCAACATCAACTTTGAAGCTTTTCGGGTTAATGTTTACCACTTAATTGAAAATTTGAAAAAAAAATTATAAGTCTTTCATTTTATTATTTTCTTTTTATTTGAATAGGTCATTCAGAGGGCTATGTGCCTCTATTGGGAGAACCTAGCTTAGAAATAAGAGCTAGCTATGAAGAACTATTTTGAATGGGAGTAAAATAAGTTAGAGGTGCTGTAAAAAGAATATGATGCCCTTCGCTCAGATTCAGGAGATATTTCTCAGAACTCTTAGCTTTTTGCTCAAGTAAGAGAGCTTCAGAAAAAATGGTCTTTGTAGAATCCATCAATGAAGATATTTAAAGGGCATCGGACTTTTTACATTAGACTTATAAAAAAGAGTTAGCTGACTAAAGGGAGAGCCTGATGGACCAACTCGTCTACCTCCAAAGCGATCTTTTAACTAGAATTTCAATCGAGTGTAAGAGATGTGATGCCATGTAAAATGTCTACTTTTTAGTATGTATTTTCTTATGTTTAAGTAGTTTAAGTATGTAATATTATGTGTATTTTATGTGTTTATATTTAGTTTATGTTTTTATGTGTGTTTTTAGGTTAAAGTTGGTGCAAGTATGAAGTAAAGTGAAGAAATGGTGAAAATTCGAGGATGAAGATCACGAGTCGTGAAGTGGCTCACGACTCAAACAGAATGGCATGAGACGAAGGGCAGTTCATGAGTGAGGCAGAGAAGACTTGCTCACGAGTCGGCGATAAGTTCATGAGTCGGCAAAAATGTCACGAGTCGAAGGGAGATGCACGAGTAAAGAAGGCCCGATGGGATTCACAACTCGTGAAGGCATTCACGAGTCGGACAAAATGCCTGTTTCCAAACGCTGCCACCTTTTCGCACCCGATCCTTCAGCCAACCATCAAGACTTTTTAGGGCAGCTTTCCATGATTAATAACTATTCTGAAGGGACATATCTGTAGAGTTAAACTCTATAAATATGGGAGAAAAGCTCTGGAAAGGGATCAAAAGAAAATTTCATTGTTTACTTAAGAATATTTTAGTTGCTTTTGGACATTTCTCTACTTAGTTTTTAGACGATGACCAAAGAACAAAGTCAAAGGAATAAGAGATATATCAGAAGGTCTAAATAGAAAGTAAATCCTGGGGAGTGATGTTATTCTTTTCTCTTATTTCATTTTTATTTCAATTGTGTATTTGGCTAGTTCTTTTGTACATTATGACTACTTAATTCAATTTGTTTTTCATCTACTTATCTTTGCTTTATGAATGTTTATTTTCTTTATGTATGAAGTGTGATTTAAATTTATTTGGATACTTTGATTTGATTATTATGCTTGATCACCATAATTAGCATGTTAGTCATTTAATTCACAATGAGAATTGGAATTCTTTGATGGAAAGACAAATAAATTTACTTGAAGCATTAAACTCAGTTAGAGATAAGAAATTCACTTTAAGGGGTTAAAAAATTGGCATAGAACTTCATAGTTTTTATTTATCTCTATAATGTCATGAGAATGCTTATAGACTCTAAGTAAAAACACCTTTAATGACAATGAGAATTTCTTTAAAGAAACTTGGCTAAATTCTCCAATTATATTATTCATATAATTGATTAATTGGTTCATAGATGAAATTGTTTCACTTAGTTATAATGTATGTTCAATTCATCTTTTAAGTTATCTATTATCCAAAATTAACTCACTATATTTAAAATAGTTTAGTCTTTAAATTAAATGCATGATACCTATTTGATTTGATACCTATCCATTTACTTATTGTTATTTCAATACAAAATTTACCCCGTTCCCTTTGGAACGATACCCTACTCATCCTATACACAGTCTAGTGAAACTAAGGGTTCAATTAAATCCCCATCAAGATGCTATCCTGGAGAATGTTTCAAATTTTTAGATGATCCGACCAGCCTTCCTGAATTCCTCTTGAGAGCAAAGAGGATGAACCCTAGGCAGAGAATGCAGATCAAGCGATGATGCCAACCAGGCTAAAGATGCCGATTAAGGGGAAAACATAAAGGAGTAGGATTTTAATTTTTCTTTTCTATCTTTATTCCATTTTGTACTTATGAAATTTTAATAAAGTAGATGTTTTTCTCATCTAATTGGCTCTTTCATTATTTTTGCAATTTAAGTTCATGTTGAAAACGATATCTGAATGAATTATCATTTTTATAAGTAATGAACTTGAGCTAAAAAAATATTTCCAAGTATTTGTATTCAAGACTTGGAAAAATTTTAGCTTAATACATCAAGGTTAAAAGCAAATAGTTTGATTAGATTATGATTATTTTGCAATTTTAACTTGAGAAAAAATAAGTAAAACAAGTGTTTGAAATTTGTGTTTTCATTGATCAATTTGATCAAAATACAACTTCCATCAATCGAAATTAAATACATCGATTGGAAATATAAGCATCGATAATTCTAATAAGAATTGTAACACCTAACATTCACTAAATTCTCTAATATTTTATTTCTATTAATTTCTTATTATTAATAGTATTATGTTACTATAACTTCCTACTTTCCTAAGTCAATTATATTTATATACGTATTTAGTGTTATTAAATTTCTTATTTCCTTCTTTTTCTTTTTTTTTTCCTTAAATTTTCGGCAGAATGACGGCTTAAAATCATGCCACCCAAACTTGTAAAATTCAAATTACACTCCCAAAATATCCATCCTCCAACTCCAATACTTCATTAAACAACATAACACTTCTAAAGATTCAATCTCACCCAAACCATTTCAAACATACATCCACATTTATTTACATATAATAATCCACTGAGTATATAGTCATTTAATTTACATGCCAATACATACACATATTTTTAATACTACTATATTTGATAGAATATATTTCTAATTAGCTTCCAAAATATATGCAATGTCACATTTTCCTTTCTAGATTTCTTCCATCAATGTACATATCCCTACGCACAGTTAAAACAAAATCACCCGCTAAGCAATCTAAATGCTTAGTGGTGGATGCACTTAAATAAAATTTCATTTAATAATTTTATTTCCTATTTAAAGCAGAATTTTCCAAATTGACATTCAAAATTTTATTTAGCAAATTAATTCATAATTTATTCTTTTCATACCATAATTTTCTTTTAATTGCTCTATTGGCCATTTTTCTCACCATATTTCATTTATTTACTCAATTTTGTATAAAATTTCAATTTAGTCCCTAAAGTTGACTTTTTTCACTTTTTGACCAATTTGACCCCGATTTCGACTCGTTGACTTTCTTTGATTTCTAATTTAACATATATGCACAAATTTTCATTTTAGTCCCTCAACATTTGCTTAAGGGTGGCAAATTATAATTTAGTCCCTAAAATTCACTTTAATTATGATTTTACCCTTTTTGTCCAATTAATCACTTTAACCTGATTGTTCACCTTTTTGACCTCAAATTACCATTTTACCTTTATAGTACCAGATAATTACTAGTTTACCCTTATTTGAATTATTAACTTCATTTTTCACTTTATTTATTATTATTCATATTTATGATATCAAATTTATTGTAATTACTCTTTTATTTTGGTTTATGTGAAAAATTACCATTTTGCCCCTTGTTGACATTAGTAGAAAATCACGAACCGGATAAACGGACACACACATTAATATACTGGAGTGAGCATACAACCAGGGTATGAGATCATCTCCAATTATTTCACATAATGAGCTGTCTAAACAATACAAATCACTTTTTCACTGTATATTTTTAATCAAACCACACAATACAGTAAGGTAATCCGTATGGCTAGCCATGCTATCTAGAGCTAGATCACCCACTACACACTAAGGGCATTATAGATTTTCACCATTATTTGTTCTTAATACACTATGTTAGTCACATTAAGCTTTTAATTATTTTTACATGAGCTTAATATTTCAAAAATTCTTCACATATATACTTAATTCCTTAAAATATAATTGAATTATGTCATTTAATCCATGTATACCATTCAGCCACTAAAGTAGTTTCACTTCAAAAAAATTTTCTTCTTCCCGTTTCACATTATACATAATCTTATAATTATTCTATGACATAATAAAATATAATATAGCAAATTCACATGAATATTTTTAGGTTTCCACATATTTCATCATTATGTAACTATGGTGTCATTAAACATAGTCCACATAATTTATTCAAATTATCATATTTATGTTTCTCATACCCTAATTTATTCAAATAACATCAATTATTGAATCAATGATCAAATTCCTTTAAGGGTTCTTTAGTTACCCTATTCGGCCAACACTATTGCAACGGCTTTTAAATTGATTTCTTCACTTTTTTAAATTCCTAAAGGCTCAAATTAACATTATAGCATAGTAATTTAAATTATTTCATCATTCTATGTAATTAAGCCTAGTTACATAATGTAAAAATTAGGGTAAATTCAATAAAATAGTGAAATTAGATGTAATTTGCATTCACTAACCTCAATTTGGCTTGAGTCACTCCTATTCTTTCTTCTCTTTTCCTTTTCCCTCCTTGCCTTTCCCTTCCTCTTTCTTTTCTCCTTTTGGCCGAATTTAAGAGAGAGAAATTTATAAATTTAGATCATGATTTCAAGCAAATTAAAGCTATCAAGATGCTTTTCTAATCATCCCCTACATGTTTATAAAATTTCTCTTACTAATTCTACCTAAATCCCACAAATCATATAATTCTACTTAAATTTCCTTACCTTATTTCTCAATTTCTTGATCCCCTTTTGATGTAAACTCTTTTCTAGGCTAAAGAGGATGAAATTCTATTTATGAGAATTAAATTTAGGCTAGTGATTTGAAGAGAGAGAGCTTAAAGGAGCAAAAATGGTGGAGAGGGGAGTGAATTAGTGGTTTCGGGTTTCACAAGAAAAGGAGGAGAAGGTGCCAAAATTTTGGATTTTTTTCCATAAATTTCCAGCTATTTACAGGTGGTCTTTATGTGTGTGAAATGAATGGCTAGGATTCAACCATTTACTATTGAATCCAACGGCTTTAAATTAAGCCACATGTCACTCATCCACTCACTTGTGCACATCCTACCACTCTAGGATTGCTTGTACCAGATTATAACATTCCATTAATGACTCCTATATTCTCATTTGACCAAAATTCCCAAAACTAACCTCGCAAATAACTCGATCTCGATTTTACATCCTGAATATTGAATTTTTGTTTCCAACGTCATAATACTCTGAAATTTTTCCCCGCATGTCATGGGATATACTAGAACACGTGGTTAAAATTTTATCCCATTCCAATATCATTTTGGTATACTTTTGGCTTCGGTGGCCTGAGCAGCCAGTCCGAAACCTGAAATCTCAAAACCATCAGAACACTTATTTTTCACTTTTAATAGGTCATTTGGGCTATTACTAACATAATTATACAATCGAAATAATTTTTGGAGGTCAGTACACTGCTTTAGAGTCTGATCAAACTTTTAGTCAACCCTTTTTACGGTAGTAAAAACTCTTCTATCCTGTTTAAGGGTCAATCTAAGCTCATTTTCAACTTCGATTGTACTAATAAACTCCATTTAACATCTACTTTCACAAATCACTCTTAGGAAAAACTGCTCATTGAATCACCCATCATCGGGTTACCCTGACCCGAGCATATTTAACCTTTACACTAGGTCCCACTTTTCCATCCTATTCAACTCTGATTTCTCTAAAATTTTTCCTAGAATAATTATTTATACTCTACATCATACTGTACATGACAAATACAAAATTTTGGGCGTTACAAAAACTATAGTTATCGATCAATTTGGTTGGGATTACATTGAATATTTCTTAAGCAGTTCAACATTTCATGATATAGGGATGTCTAATCCGTTTATAACTCTTAGCTTGTAGGTGTTTTTACTAAGAACCTTAAAAATGTTGTAAGATCCCTCCCAGTTGGGCATTAGTTTTCCAACTCCAGCATTGCCTGAGCCAGTTTTAGATTTTCTTAAGATTAGTCTCTAACATTAAAAGTTCTTGATCTTACCTTATTATTGTGGTATTTTGAAATCCTCTACCTAGAAGTTGCTATCTTTATATAAGCAACTTCCCTATTTTTTTGATCAAATCCAAATATAATCTTCTTTCCTGCTCAACGGATAGAAGGGAATTCCAATCCCCACCAGTATCATATCTTATAATTCATATACCAATGAAAAAGGTGTCTACAAAGTTTTAACTTTTAGTAAGGTTCTATAAAACTATAAGATACTTTGTAGCTCTTTAATCGAGTTGCCTTTTGCTACACCTAATTTTTTCTTCAACCTTAGTAAAATAGTCCGGTTAAAACTTCTGTCATGCCATTGCTCTAAGAGTGAGTCACTGAGGTGAATTTGAAGTTAATTTTTAAATCGGAGCAAAAGGATTTAAATTTTGAACTAATAAATAGTTCGCCATTATTCGTAATAAAAATTTTTGGTATGCCATACCTATAAATGATTTCTTTCCATATAAAATTCTAGTAATCTTTGCCAATGGCTTAGCTTCTATCCACTTTGAAAAGTGGTCACAAGCTACTCAATTGCCTGAAGATTTTTCTATAAATCTCACATTTTTGGTATTTTTGACATTTTCTTAAGCATATTTGACAATACTGGGCAAAAAATAATCGATCTGCAGCACTTTTTTCGCAATGGCTTTGCTAGCCTCATAAGTTCTGTAAATGCCTTCATGAATTTTTTCGATAATGTAATCACCATCTTCCCTTGACATGTACTTGATGATGGATGACTGTATGCCATCTTGTATAATTCATCACCAATTGTCGAATAATTAATTGATTTCCTTGTTATTTTTCTTGCTTTAACTTTATATTTAAACAACTCACCTGATTAAAGGTATTGAATTATTGGGGTCATCCATATTTTTTCTTCATGATCGATCTTTGTTACTTTTAGCTCATCAAGGGAGGAGGAAAATTGTTCTTCTGTTGTTACACTTTTTTGATTTCTTGATCATTTGAGTTTGCCATTTTTGCAATCGAGTCGGTAGCTCTAGTGTCATCTCTTGGAACCCAATAATTATTTACCTTAACTTTAATTATCTTAACCCAATCAAAATTCTTTCCATGTTCCCCAACACAAATTAAAAGTAAATGCCAAACAAGTCTAAATAAAACTTGAACTTGTTATACTTCCCCAATTTGAAGAACATATGTGCCAAATCACCTTCATCATAACTTGCTAATGGACAAAATTAATATTCAATCATACTTCTCAATTTTAAATTATCTTGTTTCCATAATTAACCCAAATAAATATTAAACAATCAAACTAGATTTTGTAAGATTTAACCCAAAAATATTTGTATGGGTAACCTTGATGCGAGCAACAAAATAATAATAGATAAAATATTAAGAAAACTAAGCACATATAAAATTTAATATGGTTCAACATAAACCTACATCCAAAGGAAAATGGGAGTAGAAATCCACTAATCATAATAACACACCCTATAACTCAATTAAAAAATCATAATGTCATAGAATTACAATCACACTATGAGCCTAAAAATACAAAGAGCATAAAACACACAAAGTGCTCAAATGTTGGATTCACGCAAAATTCCTCTAAATTTTTCTCTTTCTATAAAATACATACTTAATGGGTATTTATAAAGTTTAAATTTCATATTAACAAGAATTTTAGAGAACCAAAAACTTATTTTATAATATATTTACAATATAAAAACATGAAAGTCTTTATTTGTATCCTAAAGAAAGTAGAGTTTGTCCAAAATGAAAAAGCCACTTAATTAGAAGAAATTCACTTATGATAGAATTCAAACTGAATTTTAAGTTAAAAGGCCAATAAGAAATTCCTTTCAATTTTTTGCAAAGTTGTTAATACTCTAGCCATTTAAGGATTGAATTTATAAGCACATGATGGCTCAACATTTTTTGATTCTTTAATCTTTGGGAGTCTAATTTGTTCATTACATTATTTGACTATTTAACAATAAAAAAGCCAGGCATAAGATATACAACCAACATTCTATCAAAGCACATGCACATGCCAACTGAAATCATCTCAAAGTAGCAAAAAGATACATGGGTACATTCAGGGTACAATTTCATATGGTGTTTTGGTTTGGAGAAGTTCAACCCTAAAATTAGTTGGGTTCACTGATAATGATTGGGCCAGATCACTTGAAGATTCAAAAAACACCTCAAACTACTGCTTTACTCTAGGATCAGGCATTACATATGAGTGCATATGTTGCTGCTAATCAAGCCTTATTGTTGAGAGAAGTTGTGAATGGTTGAAGTTTAACCAAGAAGCTACTACAGAGATTTTTTTTGTGACAACAAGGCTGCTATTATAATGGTTAGAAATCTAGTTTTTCATAGAAAAACCTATTAAAGTTTTTGGATTTTATTTATGACTTTGAGAATAAAAACAATTGATATAAAGGTAAGAAGGAACAAAAAAATTTGCTAGAAAAGTCTTAATTTCATTGAACTAGTCATCTTTTTAAATACAAAAGACTTGAAGTAATGAATTTGAAAAATAAGCAACTACATAAAGCATGATTCCACGATTAACAAATTCCTAAAAATAGCAACTACTGCTAACCAAATCATTTGAAACAGTCAACAACTAAAAAATTTAAAAAAACACGTAAAATTCTAGCTTGGATAATGTTACAGCCACTAAAGCACAACTTTAACATTCCTTATTGCTTTAGTTGCTGCAAACTCCAAGTTTCTCTCTAAGAAACTCAAATTATTTTTCTTTGTCAAATATTTTTCCATAATATTTAGAGTGAATCCATTATTTTCAAGCTCGATCAAAATTTGGTCAAACCCTAAATAAAGGCTGGGTAAATTTTTCACTGTGCCTTTTGAGGTTCTATTTTGTAACACCCCCAAATTTTTCATTTGCATTGCATAACATGTTGTAAAATATGAATAGTTATCCTCGGACAAAATTCGAATTAATCGGTGTTGACTAGGATCGAAAAATTTGAATGAATGCCTCGTGAAACGTGCCAACCTAGAAAACCCAAGGAGGGGTGACTCGACGGGTAGTATATATTAATTATAGTTTAATGATACAATTTAGGTGGAGATTGAGGTCAAATAGACTTTTAAAAAGGGCAAAAGAAGAAAAATTTCACTGTTCGGCGTAGGTCTGATCAAGATTTTGACTGACTATTTGGAGACCTTAGGGATCTCCGATTGACTTCAAATTTCATATATATGATATAAATAGTGTAGTGACATCAGGGGAACTAAAAAATGATAATTCTGGTAATTTTAGAAATTCAGGTTTTGGACTGGCCGCACAGACTATCTAAGCTAAAAGTATATCGAAATGATGTCGGAATGGGTTGAAATTTTACCATATATTTTATAATATATAAGGGCGCTCGGGATAAAACTTCAGGATAATCCGATATCGGGATCGAAAATTCATATTTCAGACTGAAAAATCAAAATCGGGTCAAACGGAGGGCCAAATTAGAGAATTTGACCATGAAATTTTGTGGGAAGGGTTAATTTATGGCTATAATCAAGTGGGTGTGAGATCAAGTGAGTAGGATAAGCCTAAGTGCCTAGATGAGTGACATGTGGTAAAAATTAAAGCCATTGGATTCAATAGTAAATGGATGAATCTTGGCCCTTCCTTTTTCATGATTAAAGTACCTTATATAAGCAGCAAAATATCAGGAATTCACTTTAAAATCCCATCATTTTCCTCTCCTTTTTCCAGCATAACCGAGACACCATTTCTTTTACCTTTTTCCATTTCTTTCTTTAACTAAGCTTTCTCTCTCTTGATTTCAGCCCCAAAATTTCATTCTTATACTCAGAAATTAATCCTCTTTCACTCTAAGTAGGGCTTGCAACAAGGTGAGGCCAAGAGTTCAAGTGATTAAGGTAAAAACTCTAAGATAAAAATTTAGGGTTTTATGAGATTTGAGTAAAAATTAAAAGGGAAACTTTAATAGCATGGAGTATAGGACTAGGAGAGTGTATCAGTGATTTTATATTACTTAAATTGATGAGCTAATGTGGTATTTAAATTCTTTGAATTTTTGGCCATTAAGGGGAAAGAAAAGAAAACAAGGAAGGAAAAGAGGGAAAGGGCAAGGAGAAGGAGATCTAGGTGCCAAACAAGCTATAGTGAGGTTAGTGGATGTTTATTACATTTGATTTTGCTATTTTAATTGAAATTTCCTAAATTTCCTATTATGTAACTATGTTTAATTACATGTAAGTATGAAATAATTTAAGGTAATATGATATAATGCTATAATAAATTGTTAAAAACTTAATTAAGTGAAGAAATTAAAATAAAAAGACATGGAAGTCGTGTGATCAAATATGGTACCTTAGGGTGCCTTAATGTAGAAAAATATAAAATTGGACATTTGATGATAAATAACTAATTAAAGATGTGGAGAATGAAATTATGATGATAAAACTTAAATATGAGAATCTATACTAATTATGTAATAGTTACATAATGAAGAAAAGTGTGATAACTAAGGGATAATTACATGAATTTGATGTAATTCCTTATATTATGTTATGAGATAAATATTAAAACATGTGTGACTTGAAATTAGAGGAATGGTATGCTTAATTAAATTTTATGGTATGAAATACAATTATAAGAAGATGTACTAAGTAACACATTTATATAAGAATGATTTATGCTAAAAAGTGATTATAATATTGTGATAAGAATAATTGAGATATAGAAATATCATGAATGTACTGCCCTTAGTGTTCAGTCGGGTAACTAGGGCTTTAGGATAGTGTGGCTAGCCATAGGGGTACTGTACTACCCCACAGATCTCTGATTTTTTTGTTGTATCTGATATGGGTATTGTAATTGTAACCGTATGGGATTGATGTTATGGGATTGATATTAGCCGGCTCACTCTGATATGATACTAGAGTAGAACATCATACCTTAGTGGTATGGTCCCTCCAGTGTATGGGATATTTTGTTTCGTTTATCCAATCTAGTGGTAGCCCACTATTATATACTAGGGGCAAAATGGTAAATTTTAATGTATACCGAGTAAAAAAAAGATAATGATGATAAAATATTATTAATGTGAAAAGAATTGAAAAATAATGAAAAATGAGATTAATTATGTAATTAAGGGTAAAATTATAATTATGCGGGTATTCAGGGGTAAAACGGTTAACTAAAATGAAAAATATAGCAATAAGGGGGTAAAATGGACATTTTGATAAAAGGGGTAAAATCGTAATTAAGTTAAAGTTCAGGAACTAAATCGTAATTTACCATCCCAAATAAAATTTTAGGGATTAAAATGTAATTTGAATAATTGAAGTGAAATAATAATTAAAAAAAGTTAATTGGGTTTAATATGAATTTAAATAGATTAGTTTAAAGAAAAAGTCAAAATTGATCAACTAAAAGGAAAAAGTCAAACTTAAGTGGTAAAGAGGTAATTCGACAATTAAAGCGAGAATTTATTAAAATTTAATAGGAATAATGTATTTCGGAATAAATGGATAATAATTTATATATATATAGGTTAAATGGTTAATTTATTTAAAGAGTAAAAGTTTAATTAAATTATTAAAAGAAAAAAAAAGAGTGACTTTTAATTGAATAATTAAGTAGGTGAAATTTTATGTACATACATCCAACACTAAGCAACTAGTTTGCTTAGCGTGTAGTTTTGTGACTGCGCGCAGGGACAGGAATGTAAGCCCAACAGTGAAGATTAGTAGATGGCATGTACTGTAATAGGGATAATAGCTTGGATTTTTGGCTTGTGTAATCATTTTGTAATGTATATATATGTAAGTTTGAGAACTTATTTATATGGGTTGTAATATAAATATTATAGAAAATTTGACATGTTTGAACATGGATAATGGATAGTGATGTGTATGTATGGAATGTATATATATTTTGTATGTAAGTGTGAAGGACGAATAATGATATAGAAGTGTTGAGTTGTTGTCAGGAGTTTTGGGAGTTGGAGGAAATATAATTGGGAGTGTAAATTCTATCTTTTTTGCAGATTTGGGAACTAAGAAAATTAAGCCATTATACTGCCGATTTTTCGTTAATTAGTTAATAAAGTAAAAATGGTAGAATTAATTAAGAAATAGTAAGAATTGGGAATAGGCATAGAGGGTGCTACATATTTGATATCAATTCCATCTCAAATTATACCATCAGTCTTATCATGAATTGTACTTTCCAGTGGTGATGAAAAATTTTTGTGGGTTCCAAGTGGTACTATTTACTCTAGTGTCACTATTCACAGCCCAAAAAGTACTATTCATAAAAATTAAAATTTGAGCCTTTACAACTTGCTTCTTAACAAAGGCTTTATAAATATGTCAACCAACTGAATATGAGATTTACAGTACTTTAAACTAATTGAGCCTTCATTTTACACTTCTCTGAGAAGGAATAACTTGATATTGAAGTGCTTAGTTTCTCATGAAAAATAGGATTATTAGAGATAGCAATTGTAGCTTGATTATCAACAAAAACTTATGTACATCCTTTTTACTGTAGATTCAATTCTTTTAACACTTTTCTTGACCACAAAGCCTAATTTACAATAGTAGTTGCTGCAGTAAATTCATCTTCTACCATACATTGTGCCACGATATTATATTTCTTGGAGCACCATGAGAACACTCTTGAACAAAACTTAAAACAGTAACCTGAAGTACTTTTCATATCATCAGGTGAACCTTCCCAATCACTATCAAAATAACCTTGCGAAACATGATCTTGATTTGCACAAAACCTGATTCCATAATCCAATGTCCTTTTCACATATGTAAAGACTTTTTTAGCAGTTATAAGATGTGTTTTAGCTGTTGTAGATAAGGGTGTTCATTGGGCGGGTTCGGATCAACCCGACCCAAACAACCCGAAAATACTATAAATCTCAACCCGACCCTACCCTATTAATAGTTCGGGCCCTTACCCGAACAACCCGTAGTTATTCGGGGCCCACCCGAATAACCCGAAATATATTTATAAAATAAAAAAAAATTTCTCTTTCTATTTACATGACAAAAATTATATTAAAATCCAAATAAAAAAATTTACAATAAATAAAATATTTATAAATTCTTCAAGCACACATCATATAATAAATAACAACTGACAATGTAAACATTTTTCAAACACACATTATATAATATTTAACAACTAATAATTTAAGAATTGTTCAAACACACATAATATAATAATTCAAAAATAATTATCCAAATGCAAATAATAAAATATGCCATAAAGGAACACCATCATCTTCGATCTTCAATTACTTCATGTCCACCTAGCATATAAATTATATATGAAAAATTATAAAATATGAAATTAATAACAAATAGCAAACAAAATGCAATCTAAATTGTGCTTAAATTAAATTTATCTTACTATTAATGACTCAATCATCTAGATTAATACTCTCCAAATTTGTTGAAGATGTTCTTTGGTTAACGCTTGATGATGTTTCTTGATTAACACTTGATGAGGCCTCCTGATTAGCTTTAAGTTGACTTTCATTAAATTTCTCCAACTCTATAAATTGAATAAATAATTATAAAATCAATAATCAACAAACAATAATATAATATATTAAATCAAATAAATAAAAAATACATACCATCCTCAAGTCTTTCAATAACATCCAAATCTTCTTCGATCTTTATGTGTTCATTAGATCCTCGGAGCCAATCTTGCATACATATCAAAGTTTCAACAATTTTAGGAGTCATTGAACTCCTAAATGGATCAAGCACTCTACCACTAGTGCTAAATGCTGACTCCGAAGCCACTGTAGAAATTGGAAATGCCAGAATATCTCTAGCCATGTGAGAAAAGATAGGAAATCGCTCTGAATTTAGCTTCCACCACTTCAACAAATCAAAATCTCCCTTATCATCTTCATACACTGCTTCATTTAAATACAAATCCAACTCACTTTTTCTATCCCCTGCAACACCACTTTCTACCCTTGCACGCTTGATTTTCTCTTTTAAAATTCCTCTTTCCCCAATATCAGTTTGACTTGAAATAGAGCTTGTTCAAATTCCAACTTCTTGATTACAATCAGGTTGCATTTTTTTTCTTATATTCCTCAAACAACTCGTATATGGCAATTTTCACACCATCAAATAGATATTTCCCCCTCTGATCACCATAAATCATAACAAGTACATCCTCCATGTACTCAAATTTTTCTCTTGGATCCAGGATAGAAGCCATATAAATGATTTTATTCATTTTATCATATTCTCCCCAATACTTGTCAAATTTAATTTACATTTTCTGTCCTATTTCCTTCAACTCAACATCAGTGCTACTTTTTCAATCACACAACTTAGCATATAAATTACTAATTTCAGTCCAATATGTATTAGATGTGACATACAACGAACCAGAAATGCACAAAGTAGCTACATAAAATTATTTCAACATTGTTGAAATTCTTTCTACAATCTTCCAATCAACCCAAATAAGCACACCACCCAAATCATTATTTGCACCCAAATCCTTTTTTATCCATGCATCCAATTTAATTTTAAAGTATGGATCCACAGTCTCAAAATATTCAAAAACCCTTTGATATTCAAGTGGAGTGGTTAACATTAAATATGTGGAGTTCCATCTAGTTGGCACATCTAAACACAATGATTTTTAACACTGCACTTCCTCAGCCACACAACATTCTTTAAATTTTTTTAATCTAGCAGGTGATGATCTAACATATTTACAAGCATTTCTAACCCTTTTCATAGAAAATTGAACATCTTTCAATCCTTATTGGAAAACAATATTTAGTATGTGAGCAATGCATCTAACATGAATATATTTCCCCTCTGACATAACAATTCCCTTTGCAACAAACTTATGTTTCAAAGTGTCAACCATCTTATCATTTGTTTTTGCATTATCTACTGTTATGCAAAACACTTTATCAAAAATTCTCCACTCCTTAAAATACTTTTCAAGGTCCTATGCAAGCATCTCATCCCTATGAATACCGACTGGATAAAAGTTCAAGATTTTTTTCTGCAACATCCAATTCTTGTCAATGAAATGAACTGTCATACACATGTAATTGATATTCTGTATGGAAGTCCAAGTATCGGTAGTTATACAAACAAAATAAACATGCTCTTTAATGAAAGCTCTCAAACTTTTTTTCTCATCAATATACAATTGATTAACATCACGTGTCACAGTCGATCTAGATGGGATTTTGAAACAATGACACAAACTAGCAACAAATTTCTTAAAACCTTCTCCCTCAACAAAACTAAAAGGAAGTTCATCACGTATGATCATCAAAGCAAGACACTTTCTGCTATAATCTTGATCAAATTTCCAATTAGTTAATGACCCAGTAGAGCTTCCGTCAACTGAAGAAGTTGGTTGTAAAGACAGTTGTGTTTGTCTTGTTTCTTCATTATATGGATGCATTTTACAATTATTGATATGATTTTTAAGTGTAGTACTGCCATGCTTTCTAGGGTCACAATAAAATTCTTTAGCACAATGTTTACACTTGCCTTTTCTGACGCCATTAACATCATATAGTTACGTGAAATGCTCCCAAACAATAGATCTTGGTGGGGGTGGCTTTCTTTTCTTTGCACCAACTACAAAAGTGCTTGTCACATCAAGCGTATTGCTTTGTTGCTCGGGTTCAACAGGTGTCTTGAATTGTGTTGCTGAGGGATTGTCTTCATGAGATTGAGACATCTACAAATTGAAAACATAAAAAAATTAGAATTATTTATGGAGTATTGAAAAATAATTAGACCACAAGCAGAATATTGTTGGTATTGGGAATGATCGTTAGTTTTAATTATGTTTTTTACAATAATGACTAAATTAACAAAATAATAATAATAATAAGATATATTAAGACTAAATTCAATATGCTGATTTGGCTAAGAAAGAATAAGAGAGAGAGAGATCACGTGTCAGTAATATGTATGTTGAATTGGTATATTTTAAAAAACAATATGCTGACTGAAACAAAAAAAAAATAAAAAGCTTTTGTTGTACACAAGGCTAACTAGTCATCTCTTCCTAGTAATGACTAAGCTATGGTGCCAAAGCATTTATGATTATAATTGACAGAGAAAAAAATGCTTTGCTCTGATTAAAGAAATAAAAAAATAACATGTGTCAGTAATTACTCTGATTGAATTGGTATATTTTAAAAAACAATATGCTGATTGAAACAAAAAAAAATAAAAAGCTTTTGCTGTACACAAGGCTAACTAGTCATCTCTTCCTAGTAATGAGTAAGCTATGGTGCCAAATCATTTATGATTATAATTGACAGAGAAAAAACATGCTTTGCTCTGATGTAAGAAATAAAAAAAAAAGTTTTCAAAAATTCTATGGCAAATTGGACGATTGATTCATTAATCTACAATATAGATGCTACACAGCAAACGAAGGCTTCACAAATATAGAACCAAAAACTCCATCCTGAACCAAGACTGTAATAGAAATCAACCCAAAGAAATAGGACCAATTGCAAACCAAAATAATAGTTGAATCTAGCAAAAGTCCTAAAAACCAAATACTGAGTAGATCAACCAAAACAAAAAACACAAAAACCCCAAAACAACTTCCTGAATTGGAAAAAAATAAATAAAACAGGAGCACCATAACTCACAATGCTAAGAGATTGAAAAAAGAATGAGAAAACAAGCTCCAAACCACCCCTAAACAACTTCTTTGTTCCCCTTTACTTATTAACTTATATAGCACATAGAAACCCACAACAAATACTATTAAACTGACCCCATTAAACCTGTAAAAAAACTTAAGATTGCTTCGAGGCAAGTCATATAAAGATGAGACAGAATGCATGCTTTAAAAAGGCAAAGGTTGCACAGGAGAATCCACATCATGAAGATTTTGGCTACAGAGAGTAACAGACTAAAGCCGAAGCCAAGGCATCAAGGAAAAAGTGGCAACAACAAGCAAGTTGTCTTGGTTTGAGTTGCTTATACTCCATATTTTGCATCAAACATCACAAATGGACAGTAAATAATGCAGAATAGAACTTGTATACATAATTCAACTAAAATTAAAATGTTTAACAACATAATATTTAAAGCGTGAGAGAATCATACCTTGTTTAGAGAAGCAAATGAAGAAATCGACGACGAGAATGGGAGGCACCGGCGACGAGAATGGGATGGGGTGGCGTCGTGGCGATGAGGCGAGGGGTGAGATGAGAAATTAGGGATTTTGGTTTTTGGCTGTGGAAGAGAAGAGGCGTGGAACTGTGGAAGGAAGAAAATCGGTCTATTTTATAGTATGGATAAAATAGTGAGTTTTGAGTTGTTAATCGGGCGGGTCGGGTTAATCAAGGTTTCACGCGACCCAAACCCGAATTACCCCCAAACCCTCAACCCTACCCTGCCCTAATAACCCTAACAACCCTACCCGAATAGCTTATTCAGTTCGGGTTTTGAACACCCCTAGTTATAGACACCGTGACCTGAGGCATCATAGACCACGGTTACTCGATGATGAAGAACCATTTATACGTTTGACAGAAAGCATAAATCTTGAGTTTCATCCTTGGTTTCCACATTTTTATAAAATATTATATGGGTTTTAACATCGTTTCTTCCTAGAGTTTTGAAAAGAGTTGAAAACCTTGAGTTTTGGTCCCTCTGAGTGAGAGACAATCGTCTATCATAGAGAAACAACTGTCTATAGTTGCTTTCTTTAGGGTGTCCCCTGGCAGATGCCTTTATCCAGGCTATCCAGGATTGCTTATAGCTAGTGACAGATTGACATTTATCAATGAGTCATAGCCTAACAAGTCCAGGTCAGATTTAATGGTATTTTTGTAAATTTTGGAAAATCATATAAGAGACAGCCATCTGTCAAGCACATATACATATCTATTTTTCCATTTTTTTAGTATTCAAATTTGTCAGTTGGGATTAGATCTTTAATAGATCTAATCTTTTGTTGATTTTTTAGATTTAATATTATAGTTTTAGAGGGAATTAGAGTTAGAGTCAATCTCTAACTCCTTCGTAGGTATTAGAACAAAATTTGAGGGTTTTCACTTATGGGGGAACTTTTTTTTTTGGAAAAAAGCAAACTTTTTTGAGAATGAGAAATCAATTCTCTATTCTTGGAAGGCAAGCTCTAAATAATTTTCTAAAATAAGACTCATATGCATATTTTCATCAAACATAAATCAAGGATCGAGGCTTGGACAACAGCTTTCCAGAGTCATAGAATTTCAATTATTGAGGATAACATTTTAGGCTTCAATCCCTTTCTCACTCTAGATTCATATTCTATTCATTTAATTAATTATGTTTGTTCTTATTTATAATGCCATGTTTTATTTTCCTGTGTTATTTGATTTATTTGTTGTAATCTCTGCATTGCTATGATGATTTAACCTGTTGAACATGATAAAATAACATGTTCAGTCTTTTGTGCCTTCCATTGATGCATGTTGACTTCTTGATTTAATCTTTGTAATTGTATGTTTTCAATTTCTGGCATGATTTATATTATATTTTGGTCGTTATTCTTTAGTTTGGCATGTTTTAGGGGTAGAAAATGCATGATTAGGGTTTGATAGCTTAGTTTCTCTCTCATGTGTGTTTTTTACTTATGTTTTCAAGTGACAGATGGGAAGAAGGCCCGATATATACCCGTCGGTTGCTATCTTGATGGCTCATTCTTATCCCTTTCCTCCTTTGTATTTTGGCTGTTTGTCCACTTTTTTAGGCATATGTGGTTCCAAATTTAAAATTCTAAGCTCATTTTGCATGTCATTTTGATTATATGATTTATTTGCATATTTAAGTATGATTTATAGCTTTTTACTATGTTTTAAACATGTTAAGTATTCTGTACCTTTAATATTTATTTCATCATTGCATTTTTCATGTTGTTTAGTTTTATAATTTGATTTATACCATGTTTTAGTTACTAATTAATTTGTTTTATATGTGTTTCTTTAAGCAACTTTTATCATGCATTTAGGGTTCCTTTTGGGAGATTTTTTGACCTTGGAAGGACCTGGCTTAGAAAGACCTTCCTTAGAACGGTTCTTCCTTGTTACCTTTTTATTACATTTTTATTGCATTTAATTTATGGTTTTATTTAATTATGCTTAGTGGTTGGTTTATTTATTTGGTTTTTATACTTTCTTTTTTATTCAATTTTGGATGTATTTCATTTTTATGGATGTAATAGGTAGTAAAAAAAAGGATTTTTGGGCAGGTTAATGAAAGTTCACTT
Organism: Excoecaria agallocha; assembly: GCA_037975025.1. Lineage (NCBI taxonomy): Eukaryota > Viridiplantae > Streptophyta > Magnoliopsida > Malpighiales > Euphorbiaceae > Excoecaria > Excoecaria agallocha. Next base: position 75,222,732 of record CM075809.1, on the reverse strand, counting down.
TAAAATATTTTTTATTTAATTAATTGGTTTTTTTAATAAAATGGACCAATGTCTAATTCTTTATTCCAAAATCTCACACAAAAAGAATTTTATAGTAGATATGTATGAGGAAACCAATGTTCCTAAAATTTAATAAATAGCCTGATTTATGTATGCTTTTATTATTTTCAATTGAATAATTTACCTCTGTAATAGTTTAAGTAGTGGATTTATTTATCTATTTAATACTTTTATTTATCGCTTTCTTTAAATGCTTGATATATTTATTTAAATTTAATTGCAATGCATCATATGAGAAAGGAGATAGTGGATTAAAATTAAAAATTTAATTATAAGAAACACCTAATCGAGATACCAAGTAAGAGTGACATCCCGAACACTGATTGCTATTTAGGCATCAAAATGTTGAGATTCTTTTCCCAATATTTCATTGGGTAGCAACTCCATGAAACCTACCTCTTTAAGCCCACATTGGATGCCTTCTTGGTTTGACTATCAATAATAAATTGGATCTAAAGCCCTTTCTATTATGACACTTTATGAGTTTTAGTGTACCTCATCCAATTTTGGATCCTAAAAGCAGGCCTCCGAGAATCGACCTAGACACGAGCATGCTCCGACGAGCATTATAGTGGCAACTCCACTGGGGATTAAAAGACCTTGTGTGATGCACATTATTTTAATCGGATTTGATTCACCCTCGAAACCAAGGGATCATTGAACTCAATGGAGGAAACCTTTGGCCTTTGATAGTTTGATTCTAATTTTAGGGTTCGAATAGGTTATAGCTTCCCCATTCAAGCTGATTTGTCGCTTTATGATAGTCAAGGGACTCCACATGGTTTTCCAAATCTTGAGCATTGTTAGGTATGAAGCAGCATTTCAAGTTATCGCTTTCTTATCATTGATGATCGATAGCCAGGAGGCATCATTTGGGCACCATAAGTTGATGTAAGGAGTTACCATCCAATAGAACATTGGGAAAAGGGTGTTCCAACCTCGTGAGGCCAAAACCTAGAGAGAGCTCGAAACTTCACTCTTATTTTTATCTTTGATAGATGTGACATAATAGCTTTCAAATTAATGATGTTATCTCCTTTCTTAGATACGATATTAGAGCAAACAAATAAAATAAAGGCGTACTCAAACACGTAGGAAAGTGATAAATCATGGCTTGGAATAAAGCAATAAAATAGATATCTATAAATTGGTTAATTCATTGTGAATTTTTTAATGAGTACATTGGTCTTCGCATGTGGATTATGAAGAAGCATTTCATTACGAGGATTGAAGATAGGGAATCCCTAGTCCAAGTTTTATTAAGAAATATCCCGTGTTATTTAATTATATACACAATCTTTTACTTTATTAAAATTTAATTTTTTTCATGTGAGTTTTCTGGACAAGAAGTAGGACATTGGTCCAATTTTGTTAGCAAAAGATCCTAATTCCATAATTCAAATATTTTTTATGGTGTTTTCCATCCGTGGTTAAAAGGCCTTCTTGTAATAAAGAAAAAATAGTGTGAACATACCTTTAACGCTCACTTAGCTGCACTCACATGAGGTTATTCGTAAAGATAATGATAATAATGATAACATCAACTTCATGATAAATATTAAAAAGGAAATGAAATAAATATAAAATAATAAAAAAAGAAAAAAAGAGAAAACCAAATCTTGATCGTATGTTGAAGAATCTGCTGGTCGCATTAGGCAACATATGACTGACTTATTTATTTTTAAAAGGGTGAGAATTTAAGGCCTTAATATATACATTAGAATGATATATGCATGTTTAAATGATGTTATGATCAATATATGTTTGGTTAGCTAATGCATTGTAAGTTGAGATCTAGAGTGAATTGTCTTGAAATAGTAGGGGCAATATGGTCACTTTAAAATAAGTTATTTATGTACTTAATTAGAGAAAAATATTAATGAAGGGTTCAATTGAAAAGAAAGAGAGAAAGTTTAAGGGAATAAATCACAAATTAAAGAGAAGTAGGGATCTAAGTGAAATAAGTTTTATCTAACCAAATGGACCAATGAAACAGTAACACTTAGTTTCCCTAGATCATTCTTGAAAGATGAAGAAATTTCAAGGAGTTCTTAAAGGGAATGGCTGGCCACTTTAAGGGTTTTAGGCAATTATTCCTCTTCCTTATTTTTCCCCTAAACAAACACCAAATGACCACTAAAATGTTAATCAAGCAATTGAAGGATAGAGAAATTAGTGGTTAGGCTAATTGTAAGGTAAAAGTTTTCTTTCTCTTATTCTTATTTTAATTTAAAGGAGAAATAAATAAACATTAATTGACTCAGTAGATGATTGTTTATGTTTATAATTTATGCTATATTGAAGGACAATCAAGCAATGGTAAAGAGAAAGAAGAAGAAGAAGAAATTTGAAGAAAGGGTGTGAAGCTTGTTAGAGGTTTGGGAGTTTTTCTTTCCTATACTGTATGTTTATTTGATTCAAGTGGGTTTATATGCTATAATTGCTTTGTGATTAATGATAGAAATAATTGTTGTTGTTGCCGTTGTAAGAGAAGGATGATTTTTTCCTTAGCAAGTGAAGTAGTGAAAATCTGTTTAGGGTTCATATGAACTAGTTTTGGTATAAAGTGCATAACTCCTTTCATAGATATCTGATTGATATTATTTTTATGTTTATTTGATTCTAGTGGGTTTGTATGATATAAGTGCTTTGTGATTGATGATAGAAATAATTGTCGTTGCTGTTGTTGTAAGAGAAGGATGATTTGTGCATTAGCAAGTGAAGTAGTGAAAATCTGCTTAGGATTCATATGAACTAGTTTTGATATAAAATGCATAACTCATTCTGTAAATGTCTGATTGGTATGATTCTTGTTAAAATGAAAGATAATATATATATATATATATATATATATAACTTTGTAGAAGAAATCGAGACCTGAATCTATTTCTAATGCCCTTGCAATTTAGCTTAAAGTTGAGTGATATCTGGTGCCCTGCTAATGGGAGCATTCTATAATGTTTTATTGATATCTTGAGATTCAGAGGTCATAATAGAGTATTTTTTTTTATTTTTTAGAAACTAGAGACATAGTGGAAAAACTTTATAGAAGAGTACTTTGGCTATAAATTCCCTTTTTAGGTATAAAAGTGTATACAAATCGAGATCGAAAATCTGCCTCTGTGCAGAATATACCTCAAGATTAGCAGGTATGACCTACTAACCGTGACGTAGCCTAAAGTTCTTATGCATTAAAGTTTAGTATTTAAATTTACTTTATTAATTCATTATGCTTTATACTCCTTTTTTTGTCACTTATCACTCTTGTTTTTATACTTAACATGCTCTAATAATGTTTAGGGAGGTTTAGGTATGCTTTGGTAATAATTTGGGACCTTAAAATCAAGTTTAGCAAGAGGTAGGGAAGGGTCACAGTCATTGGCTTATACATTCTGATCATGATATAAGTGTCATTTCGGTTCTGGACTGAAATTTAGGCTATGTCACGGTCAGCATAAATTTCCTGCTGACTATGAGGTCTATTCTGCCAAGAGGCATGTAATGGCCTCAACACCGGGTTAGCCGTGAATAATATTTTTCGATAGTAAATAGTATTTTCCAGGCTGAAAAGTACACCCGAAAGTGAAAAATATTTTCTTGGACCATCGAAAAATATTGGTCATGGTGAGTCCGTGGTTGAAAGTTGAAGTGAAATCAAGATCAAATTGGCCTCCAAAAATCAAAAATACGAAAAAGGTAGTGAGTCAATTTCTATTATAGGGGAACTGACTTAACTTTGGATAAATATTTAAAAATAGTAAATGGACTCCAAAAATTAAAAAAAATTACAGTTAAGCCTAAAATAATATGTAGAATATTTTGGCTGCAAAAAGTAAATTTTTCTGTAATATTGATATTTTTGTATCGAACCGATTTAATTGAACTGGATCGAAAACGGACTCCGATTAGCTGAAAATTTACGTGCAACCTATTTTCAGGGTGATAAAAATTATAGAATTATTTTTGAAGTGATTTGAAGTTAGAAAATTGAAGAAATGAATTAAAATTGGTTATTGGGCTTGATTAATTAATCAAGGTCCATTAAACATAACAAAGCCCAAGTCCAAGTAATGGAGCATATATAAGGGATGAAATATCTCCATTTTTTTTTCAAAAGTCCCACGTTGATTCCAGCAACTCTCCCTCCTTTGGTGGCCAACTTCTTTAGTTCTTCATTTTTCACCATTTTCTTCCTTATTTCTTCAATTTCTTGCCTTGATCCAAGCATAAGAAATGTTTTTAGCCTCTCTATTTGTTAGATCTAAGCTCAAACTAAGGATTGAAGAGAGAAAAGTTAAGGAAATCAAGGATTAAAGTCGTGAATATCAAAAATAGGTAAGTGATTTCTTGGTTTTTTATTTAATTTCAAGGCACCTATAGATAGATTTAAGTGCCTAGAGTATGTTTTGTGGTTATTTTGAGCTAAATTTATGTTTATCTTGGTGACAAATGAGGTGAAAATTTCAGCCATGAAAGGTGATTTGAAGGGAAAATGGTTTTCATGGGTTCAAGGCTAAAAAAATAAAATTTGTGCAAGGTTAATGGCAAGATTGAGGTTAGTGCCTACTAAATCTTAGTATTTTCCATTTAATTTAATGATTTTCCTTAGGGTTTACTAAGGAAAAATTTATATAATTGATTAAATTTAAAATTAGTTGCATAATGGTGTAATTCGACCTTAATTAAGTTTGTTAGAAGGTTTAATTTGAATGAAAAAAATTTATAGGGAATTTCATTGAAGTGGCCGAATTTTTTGAGGAAGAAAAAAATTGTATATTAAGTATTTTAGTGATTTTAAGGCTTAATTTAATAGTATTTATGTAATAATGCATGTAAAAAATTTTGTGAAATTTATAGAAATTATGTGAATATTTTTTAGAATATTTATTGAATATATAATTAAGGAAAATGGGAAAAAATGTATGTATATTGCAATTTCCCTTACTATAATGCAATTGAACATTAATTAAGCTTAAATGTAAGCTTAATTAAATTGAAATAAATTTCTAAGGAGAAATTCCTTAATGGCCAAAATCCATTGTTAAAGAAAAAGAATATGTACAATAAGCAATTTGATGAAATTAAGCCATAAATTAAGGTACAACATAAAATATAATGTCCATGAATTTTTAAAAAATTTATGAAATTTATTCAAAAATTTTGAAGCAAAGGACAAATATAAGTATATAATGTAAATGATGAATTATAATGAAATAATTCATAAAATGAGTAAAAATGATAATAATTGAAGAATATTGTTCACATAAATTTTTATAGAATTTATGTGATTTATGAGAATATTTTTGGAAATAAATATTAAATATGCTTAAATTAAAATATTGAATTATTGGTAAATAATTCAATCAACAAGTAAAAGTTAGTAAATTAATGTAAATTAATTTATATTTCGTATAAAAAGAATGAAAAAGTCAAATGACGTATTTAAGAAAAATAAAAAGTATAGTAGCTTAAATAACCGTATTGAATTATTACTAAATAATTCATACTTCAAATAAAATGGTGAATTATTATAAATAATTCACAATTCGTATAAAAATATTTCAAATTTCGAACAATCGCAAAATCAGACCGAAAAAAAAGTAAGAAATTAATTAAAAGTAAAAAAGGAATAAAATGGATGTAAAAGGATAAAATACTGAATTATTGAGTAATAATTCAATAAGTGTCAAGGAGATGTGAATTATAATGATATAATTCACAAAGTATATAAAAAGGTGCTAAAAGAATAATTGACCAAGTAATAAAAAAAGACTCTGAAAAGACAGTGTATGATAACCGAAATGAATTATGAAGATAAAATTCACTAACGGTATAAAAGTACTGAAAGAGAATTGAATGAAATAATGTACCAATATGAAGAAGTAATTATAAAAATTTTAAAGTTTGAAAAGTTTCAATGAAAAATACTTATGATGAATTATTGTAGAATAATTCCCAAAAAGTGGTTGAAAAGAAGAATGATAAATTGATCGATAAATTGTACTGAATCAAAGAAAATATTTTGCAACTTTCTGAATTTAAAAGTACTTTGAAAGTTCTGTTAAGAAATTTTAAAATGATTGAATAGTCAAAAGCACTAAAAAGAGTGTGATTGACAAAAATATACTGTTTAAGAAAAAGAAAGAAATTAAAATGCTCTGAAAGTTTGAAAAGTATTTTGAAAATAATTGATTGGCTTTGCCCTTAGCAATAGTCAGATAGTAATATTCTTGTACAGGATATAAATGGCTAGCCATAGGAACACCTTATACCGCGGTGCAAGTCATGGTGACTTGCTATGCTATGGACTATATCGCTGATCACCATGACATTCTCTGTCTCTGTTCTCTGCTCTGCGAGAAATAATCCCTTGGGGGTCATTTCTTTCTCTGTTGTGGTCCTATGGGATCCACGTCCTGCATATCCTATCTGAGAGCCTTGTCATATTGCACTAGGGGCATATTGAAAAGGATAAATTAGTATTGTAAAAGTATATTGAATATAAAAGTTTTAAATGAAAAAGAACTTATGTGACAGAAATAAAAAGTTTTTGGGCAAAAATATAATTTTCTCAAAAATTATAATTAATAAGTAAAAGTGAAAATAAACTATTTTACAAAGTAAAATAGTAATTTGATGGTTAAATAGTCCAAAAATGCGCTTCTGTAAGAGAAAAATGGATTAATTCATAATTGGAAATTATGGACTAAAATAATAATATGTTATATGAAAAGTTCCAATGAAACCTGATTTGAACTTTTGCAAGCCAAAAGTTAACTTGTAACGACCCGCCGTACCCCATGCCGATATTGTCCGCTTTGGAAGTGCCCGGTAGCTTGGGCCGGGTTTTGCCCACCCCCTCACGGTTTTGTTTCTCTCTTTCTGGAAAACGCGTCAACACGGTAGCAGACGGTCGTACATATAAAGCCCAGTCACTCTCCCAAGCTAGCCGATGTGGGATATTACAATCCACCCCCCTTGGGGCCCAGCGTCCACGCGGGATCACTGACACACTCGGAGCCCGGGTCGGCTCTGATACCAAATTGTAACGACCCGCCGTACCCTATGCCGATATTGTCCGCTTTGGAAGTGCCCGGTAGCTTGGGCCGGGTTTTGCCCACCCCCTCACGGTTTTGTTTCTCTCTTTCTGGAAAACGCGTCCTCAAGGTTTACAGTCAGTCAGAACTGAGAGGTCCCACGGTGGAGATCACTCCTCAGTCAGTCAGAACAGTCCCCTTGGGAATATTGTCCGCTCTGGAGTGCCCGGTAGCTTGGGCCGGGTATTTCCCACCCCTCACGGTTTTGTTCCACAGCGCAGCGGATACTACTCTGTGAACACGTCAACACGGTAGCAGACGGTCGTACATATAAAGCCCAGTCACTCTCCCAAGCTAGCCGATGTGGGATATTACAATCCACCCCCCTTGGGGCCCAGCATCCACGCGGGATCACTGACACACTCGGAGCCCGGGTCGGCTCTGATACCAAATTGTAACGACCCGCCGTACCCCATGCCGATATTGTCCGCTTTGGAAGTGCCCGGTAGCTTGGGCCGGGTTTTGCCCACCCCCTCACGGTTTTGTTTCTCTCTTTCTGGAAAACGCGTCAACACGGTAGCAGACGGTCGTACATATAAAGCCCAGTCACTCTCCCAAGCTAGCCGATGTGGGATATTACATCCATTATGACTCGAATACAAAGAAGAGTGACAATGTGTCAAAATGTTTACATATTCTTCTTCACTTACACACCTCCGAATAACACCATCCCTCCTATCTTAAACAAATAGGGCTCCCCCCAAAGGTAATTTTTTTAGATCACTGAAGAACTTTTTCTTTTGTTTAGGTACAATCACTGCACCAAGAAAATTAGCAAAATCCGCATACCATGGTACATGCACTTATTCAATGGACATTAAAGATTCATCCGAAAAGGATTCATTAATTTTATTGCTATCACCTATAGGTCCTTCATCATTTTCTAACCTTGACAAATGATCAGACACTAAGTTTTCAGAACCCTTCTTATCTCTAATCTCAATGTCAGATTCTTGCAATAAAAGTACCCAACGAATTAACCTAGGTTTAGCATCTCTTTTAGCAAATAAGTACCTTCAAGCTGCATGATCAGTATAGATTATAACTTTAGGTCCTAATAAGTAAGACCTAAATTTATTACATGCATAAACAACAACTAACATTGATTTTTCGGTCGTAGTGTAATTCACTTGATGTGGTGATAATACATGGCTCGCATGGGAAATCACATGCAAATGTTTACCTTGTCTTTGACCTAATACACATCCAACAGCAAGATCACTTGCATCACATATGATTTCAAAAGGTAATTCCCAATTAGGAGAAATGAGTATGGGTGCACTTACAAGAGCTTTCTTTAATGTGTTAAAACCTTTCATACATGTATTAGAAAATTCAAATGGCACATCCTTTATCAATAAATTTGTTAAATGCTTAGCAATCAATGAAAAATCCTTTATAAACCTTCGATAAAAACCAGCATGTCCTAGAAAAGACCTTACACCCTTAAGTGTAGTAGGTGGAGGTAATTTTTCTATCAATTCAGTTTTAGCTCTATCTATCTCTATCCCCCTACTTGAAATTTTATGGCCAAGAACTATTCTCTCTTCAACCATAAAATGACATTTTTTTCAATTGAGCACTAAGTTAGTTTCCTCACATCTAGCGAACACTTTATCTAAATCACTCAAACATAACTCAAATGAATCACCATAAACAGAAAAAAAATCATCCATAAAAACTTCCATGATATCTTCTATCATATCCCCAAAAATAGAAGTCATACACCTTTAAAAAGTCGCTGGTGCACTACATAGCCCAAAGGGCATTCTTCTATAGGCAAAAGTCCCATATGGATAAGTAAAGGTGGTCTTTTCTTAGTCACTGAGGTATATAAATATTTGGAAATACCCCGAATAACCATGTAGAAAACAATAATGAGAATGGCCAACTATCCTTTCTAACATTTGACCAACCCTTCGACACCTATCACATTGAGCTACAAAAGTCCTAGCATCACGAAATAGGGTAGGCCAATAGAACCCACATTCAAGCACAAGAGAGGCAGTTTTTATACTACCATTATGACCTAAATACAAAGAAGAGTGACAATGTGTCAAAATGTTTACATATTCTTCTTCACTTACACACCTCCGAATAACACCATCCCTCCTATCTTAAACAAATAAGGCTCCCTCCAAAGGTAATTTTTTTAGATCACTGAAGAACTTTTTCTTTTGTTTAGGTACAATCCCTACAGCAAGAAAATTAGCAAAATCCACATACCATGGTACATGCACTTATTTAATGGATATTAAAGATTCATTCAGAAAGGATTCATTAATTTCATTGCTATCACCTATAGGTCCTTCATCATTTTCTAACCTTGATAAATGATCAGACACTAAGTTTTCAGAACCCTTCTTATCTTTAATCGCAATGTCAAATTCTTGCAACAAAAGTACCTAATGAATTGACCTAGGTTTAGCATCTCTTTTAGCAAATAAGTACCTTAAAGCTGCATGATCCGTATAGATTATAACTTTAGATCCTAACAAGTAAGACCTAAATTTATCACATGCATAAACAACAGCTAACATTTATTTTTCAGTTGTAGTGTAATTCACTTGATGTGGTCATAATACATGGCTCGCATGGAAAATCACATGCAAATGTTTACCTTGTCTTTAGCCTAACACACATCTAACAACAAGATCACTTGCATCACATATGATTTCAATAGGTAATTCCTAATTAGGAGAAATGAGTATGGGTGCACTTACAAGAGCTTTCTTTAATGTGTTAAAAGCTTTCATACATGTATTAGAAAATTCAAATGGCACATCCTTTATCAATAAATTTGTTAAAGGCTTAGCAATCAATGAAAAATCCTTTATAAACCTTCGATAAAAACCAGCATGTCCTAGAAAAGATCTTACACCCTTAAGTGTAGTAGGTGGAGGTAATTTTTCTATCAATTCAGTTTTAGCTCTATCTATCTCTATCCCCCTACTTGAAATTTTATGGCCTAGAACTATTCTCTCTTCAACCATAAAATGACATTTTTCCCAATTGAGCACTAAGTTAGTTTCCTTACATCTAGCCAATACTCTATCTAAATCACTCAAACATAACTCAAATGAATCACCATAAACAAAAAAAAATCATCCATAAAAACTTCCATGATATCTTCTATCATATCCCCAAAAATAGAAGTCATACACCTTTGAAAAGTCGTTGGTGCACTACATAGCCCAAAGGGAATTCTTCTATAGGCAAAAGTCCCATATGAATAAGTAAAGGTGGTCTTTTCTTAGTCACTAGGGTATATAAATATTTAGAAATACCCCGAATAACCATCTAGAAAAAAATAATGAGAATGGCCAGCTATCCTTTCTAACATTTGACCAACCCTTCGACACCTATCATATTGAGCTACAAAAGTCCTAGCATCACGAAATAGGGTAGGACAATAGAACCCACATTCAAGCACACGAGAGGCAGTTTTTATACTACCATTATAACCTAAATACAAAGAAGAGTGACAATGTGTCAAAATGTTTACATATTCTTCTTCACTTACACACCTTCAAATAACACCATCCCTCCTATCTTAAACAAATAGGGCTCTCCCCAAAGGTAATTTTTTTAGATCACTGAAGAGCTTTTTCTTTTGTTTAGGTACAATCCCTGCAGCAAGAAAATTAGCAAAATTCACATACCATAGTACATGCACTTATTCAATGGACATTAAAGATTCATTCGAAAATGATTCATTAATTTCATTGCTATCACCTACAGGTCCTTCATCATTTTCTAACCTTGACAAATGATCAGCCACTAAGTTTTCAGAACCCTTCTTATCTCTAATCTCAATGTCAAATTCTTGCAACAAAAGTACCCAACGAATTAACCTAGGTTTAGCTTCTCTTTTAGCAAATAAGTACCTTAAAGCTGCATGATCCGTATAGATTATAACTTTAGAACCTAACAAGTAAGACCTAAATTTATCACATGCATAAACAACAGCTAACATTTATTTTTCAGTCGTAGTGTAATTCACTTGAGGTGGTGATAATACATGGCTCGCATGGGAAATCACATGCAAATGTTTACCTTGTCTTTGACTGAACACACATCCAACAGCAAGATCACTTGCATCACACATTATTTCAAAAGGTAATTCCCAATTAGGAGAAATGAGTATGGGTGCACTTACAAGAGCTTTCTTTAATGTGTTAAAAGCTTTCATACATGTATTAGAAAATTCAAATGGCACATCTTTTATCAATAAATTTGTTAAAGGTTTAGCAATTAATGAAAAATCATTTATAAACCTTCGATAAAAACCAGCATGTCCTAGAAAAGATCTTACACCCTTAAGTGTAGTAGGTGGAGGTAATTTTTCTATCAATTCAGTTTTAGCTCTATCTATCTCTATCCCCCTACTTGAAATTTTATGGCCTAGAACTATTCCCTCTTCAACCATAAAATGATATTTTTCCCAATTGAGCACTAAGTTAGTTTCCTCATATCTAGCCAACACTATATCCAAATCACTCAAACATAACTCAAATGAATCACCATAAACAGAAAAATCATCCATGAAAACTTTCATGATATCTTCTATCATATCCCCAAAAATAGAAGTCATACACCTTTGAAAAGTCACTGGTCTATTACGTAGCCTAAAGGGCATTTTCTATAGGCGAAAGTCCCATATGGATAAGTAAAGGTGGTTTTTTCTTAGTCACTAGGGTATATAAAAATTTGAAAATACCCCAAATAACCATCTAGAAAACAATAATGTGAATGGCCAGCTATCCTTTCTAATATTTGATCAATGAATGGTAAAGGAAAATGATCATTTCTAGTGGCTGAATTCAACTTCCTATAGTCAATGCACAGTCATCAGCCCATGGTGGTTATCGTAGGAATCAAATCCCCACTCTCATTTCTAACTACAGTCATACCTCCTTTTTTAGATACACAATGAATAGGACTTACCCATGCTCTATCCGAAATCGGATAGACAATCCCAGCATCTAACAGCTTAATGACCTCTTTTTTAAAAACATCTTTCATATTGGGATTAAGCCTTCTTTGTCTATCAGCCTTAGGTTGACACTCATCTATCATACTAATCCTATGCATGATTACATTTGGACTAATCCCTTTCAAATCAGAAATTTGCCAATCTATACTCTTTATTCTCTTCCTAACAACCTCTAATATTGAAGACTCTTGCTTACTAGTTATCTTCTTAGAAATAATGATAGGTAAAGTATTATTTGAACCAAGAAATGCATACCTCAAATGGCTTGGTAGTTCTTTCAATTCCATATTAGGAGGACTTACAATAGAAGGTGGTAAAGGTGCTTCATTTCTATATAAAAGTTGTAGCTTTGAACTCTCTTGCTTCACCTCTTCATGAACTTCTTCCTTAATATTAACCTCCTCTTGACCTGCATTGTCTAATACTTCCAAAACACAAGCATCAATGACATCTATTTTCATGCATGCATTTTCATCCATGGGATATCTTAGTACTTTATCCATGTGATATTCTACACTATCTTCCCTCACTCTTAGAATCAAAGTGCCCTCATAGACATCAACTAATGCTCTACCAATTCTCATGTAAAGTTTTTCTAATATCAATGGGCATTTAACATTATATGCAAAGTCTAAAATAACAAAGTCAGCAGGCAATAAGAATTTTTCCACTTTAACTAACACATCTTTCACTATGCCATATGATTTTTTAATTGATTGGTCAGCCAATTGCAATACCATTGAGGTAGGTTTAACATAATCCAATCCTAGCTTCTTAATAATAGTCAAAGGCATAAGATTAATACTTGTCCCCAAATCACATAAATATCTAGGAAAATCAACATCCCCCAAAGTGCAAGAAATAGTGAAACTAACATTATCCTTAAGCTTAGTAGGCAAATTATTAGTAATTATTGAACTACATGCCTCAGTTAACTCAACAGTAGATACATCTTCCTAACTTTTTTTCTTAGAAATTAAGTCTTTAAAAAACTTTGCATAATTAGGAATTTGTGTTATAGCCTCAACAAATTTCAAATTGATATGCAAATGCTTTAATTTATCAATAAAAGATTGGAATTGCTTATCTTGATTTTGCTGCTTTAAGCGTTGTGAAAACGGAGGACGAGGTTGAAACACTTGTGGAGAAATGGCCTTGGTAGTCCCTTCTATCACTCCCGCGACAGGTGTCACGCTCGTGACAGAAGACTCATCCTCTTGAAAATTCATTTTCTACACGATGTCATTAATGTTAGTAGTAACAAATTTATTTGTATAAGATTTACCTAACCTCAATTTTATTACCTTCAAATGTTCTCGTGGATTTCTCTCCGTATTACTTGGTAAATTCCTTGTAATTGGGAAGGTAAAGCATTAACAATTTGCCCTAATTGCACCTCCAAGTTATGGATAGATAAGGCTTGATTTTTAATGATTTGATCAAACTTTGTCTCTAGCCTCTTTTGGTTCTCTTCTTGCGAACTAAACTTTAAATTAATCCCCTCTAAGAACCTATCCATCTTAACCTCTAAAGCTCCAAACCTATCTTGAGGTTGTTGAAATCCTATACTCCTATTTTGATTGCTACTATTTCCCCATGAAAAAAATTGAATAGCTTCTCCAATTAGGGTTATAGGTATTTGAATATGGGTTACCATGCCCTTGCCCTTGTATAAAGCTAACTTGTTCCTCCGTACTAGCCATTCCCAAGTTACATATCTCACTTTTATGACCTTATTGGCCATAAATGGTGCATGCATTTTGTGAATTTCCTCCCATTCATAGGCTATTGATCTTATGTGTTAATACCTCTACTTGGGCTTGCAATGCTACAACATAATCTAATGAATTACCTCATTAGAATTAGAATTAGGTTCCCTTACTCTTTCGGTAGGCCACATACAATTATTCGTTGACATTTCTTCTAGCAACTCAAATGTACCCTCCATAGTTTTTCTCATAAGGGAGCCACCGGTTGCAGCATCAATAGTACCTTTAGTTGCAGGATTCACTCCATTATAAAATGTTTGCATTAGCAATTCTCTTGGAAGGTTGTGGTGTGGACAAATTCTTTGCAATTCCTTAAATCTCTCCCAAGCTTCATACAAAGGCTCATTATCATGTTGAACAAAGGTAGTAATATCCTTTATAATTTTGGTAGTTATGGCTAGAGGGAAATATTTAAGTTGTTTATGGATCCTCTAGTTAGGGAATTCAACCAAGCCTTTGCTTTATCCTTCAAAGTAAAAGGAAAAAGCCTAAGCTTAATTGCATCCGCTGAAACTCCATTAATCTTAAAAGTATCACAAATTTTCAAGAAATTTGACAAATGAACATTAGGATCCTCATTTGCCAAACCATAAAACTGAATACTACTTTGAATCATTTGTAAAAGAGAAGGCTTAATTTCAAATTGATTAGCATTTACGGTGGATCTTACCATCCCTTATTGAGCCCCGCTTAATGCGGGCGTAGCAAAATCCATTAACCTTGGTAGATTCTCTTCTTCATCCATGATCAGTCTCTTATTCTTCTTCTTCTTGGATTTATGGTTATTTGAAAGAAATCGCTCTATTTCTGGATTCAATGGTTCAAGTTCTTGAGAACTTCTGGTACTTGGCATAGACTTGAACTACCAAATCCTGTAAAAACAACACAAAACAAAACTAATTAAATATTGTAATCCAAAATCATAAATCAAGATTCATAATGACAATAATTTGAATCAAGCAATTCCCCGACAACGGCGCCAATAACTTGATCGTGCTTATTTCTAAGTGCTAATTCCGTAAGTATACGGTGTACCAATTATAGTACAAAAGATGTGATCCAACGAGGAATGTTGACTAAAATTGTACACTATTACCACTTAATTTTAATTTTGTTTGCAATGCTCATTAATTTGCAAGTTAAATCTAAACTACTTTTAATTAACTCTAGTTAATGATAATCAAAGAAGACAAAGTATATAATAAAGACTAATGTTTATGAACTTAATGCCATCATTTTAATTAAGAATTATAATCTTATCAGTAAGCCAAGTTGAAATATAGTTTTAATTTATTCTCTCGACATGGATTAGAATGCCTAAAACATGCAATTGAAATACCAATCCTTAATTCTCATTAATGAACTAGTTACTTTTAATTACATATTTCAAGATGATTCACCAACCTATAGCAACTATCTCAACGTACTGATCTCTCTAGCTATGCCTTGATAATGAATTCCTATTAGATGTAAGTTAAAATGAATCTTTCAATTCTACCTTAACTTATAAGGATCATGCAAAATATCCTAATAAGAAATTCTACATTCAAAGACTATTAACATAGTTGGGAATAAAAAATCACAATAAAATTTAAGTTCATTAAATAACATTCATTTGATTTACAGAGAAGAAATAATAGATAAGAGTAGTAAAAAAGAAATCTCTCAACCCTTTTCTCAAACCCTTGTAATAAATTTTCTTCCCTTTGGCCTTCTTCCTCAAAGCATAAAGTCTAACTAAGAACAATTTCCTTTCAAACTTACAACAAAATTCCTAATTTAAAAGTAATTGTTCTCCCTTTTTTTGGTCTCAACAAATTACAACTGAAATTAATATTTATAATGTTCTAAAAGATATGTCCCTTGAGTTGTCTTTTCAAAAAGATTCAAGATTTGGTGGAGAATCATGATTTTTCAAGGCAATGTTTGAACTCAACTACCCAACGGATCTTTCTGTCGCGATCACGACGCCTGTCGCGACAGTACACTCTTCTTCTTCACTCTTCTTTTTCCTCGCATTGGCTGCCCTGCTTCCTCCGCGTCCTGTCGCGACCTTGCGATACTGTTCTTGCTCGCGACAGCGCACTTCTTCTCCTTTATTTTCCAATTTGTCCCTTTTCTCCTACGAACACAAAACTTAACACAAAAACATAAAACAAACCTAATCCTAGCTCATCTAACCACCAATAAACATTACTTTAATAACAAAACATGGACTAAATATGAGCTACACGAGCATTTTGCTTTTAATTATTGCTCACCTCTGCAGTTTCGCCGCAAGCACTGTGCTTTTAGTTATTGTTCATCATGGCAGTTTTGCCACGAGACTCATTTGTATGTTTATCCGCTCATTACGGCAGTATCTCCATTCAAGCTATGGTGGCTTATTTGCTCATTATGGCAGTATCACCATTTAAGTTGTGAAGATTTATTTGTTCACTACGACATTATCGCCATTCAAGCAATACAGACGGATTCGCTCATTCTGGCCACACGCTAACCGAGTTATGTAAAAAATGACATGCTATATCATCATAACGTGATGAATATGCTCATTCTAACCACATGCTAATTGAATCGCTCACCATGGCTACACATGCCGAAGAGCAACAATCCGAAAATATCGCCTCAAATGCTGCTGATATAAATGTCGCATGACATTGGGGAAACTTATGATAACAAAACTAATTTAATTTGATATAAAACTTTGTGGTATTTAAGTCATAATTTTAAACAAATTCTTAACCTTATAAATAGCTAAATCATTTATTTACTCAAGTAAGATTTTTCTCTTTCATCTTATTCTTTTTATTTTCCATGATTTCTTTATGATTTTTCCTATTTGAAGAAGTTAACTTGACAGTTGGAGTATCTTAAAACCTTCATAGTTCGTTTTTTTTTTTTTTGTAGATATCAAATTTGGTTCGAAATGTCTTCATGAAAGCTATCAAGTACTAATATACAAAGCTATGCACTAGACTTTGTTCTTTTATGTTTTAAGATATTTTGTAATTAATTGATGAATGTAGTAGAAGTTTGAATGAATTATAATATTATATGGTGAAACTTAATTTTAGCTATAGACAAGAGAACAAGTTTCCTTAAATTACGGAGGTGCTCATACTATATAATCTGTTTTCAGACAAGTGCTGGTTTCTAGTTTCTTAAAAGAACTTCTATGCTTTAGAAATTGGAATTAGTTTAAACCAGTCTGTAGTCCTTGCCAGGTAAAGAGAAGAAAACACATAATTGCTTTTTACGTTATGTTTTAAAACGTAAAAGTATGAATTTGTATAATTGGATTTAGTTTTGAGGAACAATGTGTTTGGCTATTGAGAATTCGTTAAAAGAAATCATGAGCAACATGAGCATTTCCGGAAGCAATAAAGTAAATGAGTGGGGAAATACAACATCGCCCCTTTACAAAATTTGGCAATGTCATCCCATTCTCTACCTTTACAAAATTTCAAAACTTAATCAAAAGGTGTCTTTTTTGGCTTTGGAAAGTTATGGTTCTTTATCATTTTCCCAATTCCACAACCATATCTGTGATTAATTGTATCTACACAGTTGCTGAGAACTTCAGAAGCTGAAGCAAAAACCTGCTAAGGAGGATGTCATAACTATACAGATCATAAACACCTCTAACTGACATAACTCATCAAAACTCAAATAGCAGTTTCATACCAATAAATATGCTGATAGCTCAATCATTTGAGTCAGTCAATTTGCCTGTTATTTACTGCTACTATCTACAATCTACCGCTTTTTCCTGCATCTCAATTCATTTCAACGAGCGAAGAGGTTAATACTCACTCATCCATGTCAATTTATGGAGAACTGGATCACATGAAGTTAGAGAAATGGATCACATGAAAGTTTACTTGTAAGTTAAAACGGCACTTCAACTACTAGCTTTTATATCGCCAACGATATCCAGAACTTTCTCCTGAAGTTTATTAATCATCTGCAAGAAGTGAAACAAAAAAAAGCCAATTAGTAGCAGCCATCTTTACAACAAACACATATAACCATCATAATCCTTATAATAAACGTTCTGCACCATGCTAGATGTCTTTGCCCAGCTTTGAGTAGAGGCAGCAGCATTTTTTAGGTGCGAACAATTTGATGAATCAAAACTCAATGCGTAAACTGAATTTTCTGTTGCCTCTGCTATCCAGAGATGATTCATTTTGTCCTCTGCTTTTTTTATGATATTGAGAAAGCAAACCTGAAAAGACAATGCACAGAGAGGCTCAGTAAAGCAAACAATTTAAGAATTAACAAACTAAATGCACTCACTGTGGATCCTGCAAGATTATAGTTGATTGGTGCAAACGCATCCTCATCCGCATACAGCGAGCAGAAGCTGATGGCAAGTAAAGAATTCGACATATTTTCTGATTTTAAGGTAGAAATAGAGCTATCCGTCACAAACACCCACTGTTTCTTCCACTGAGCTGTTGTATAAACCTCCCCCACGTGCACAACATATGCAACAGTGTCAAATTCACTGCATGAACCAAAAGAACAAACATGACTTCAGAGCAAGTTCACATGGCTTTGACTTCTTGAAAGGATAATCCAGGACAACCAGAAACAAAATTGTGTTTCATGCGACTCACCTGGACAGTGGAACTTCTCGCAAATTTGACAAAAATACTGATACTCGAGGACTGAAAAAGGGCCTAGAAAAAAATAACAGTCAGCTACATTCAATTATTACACTAATTGATGGAATAATTGCAGACTAACTGAAAATGTTGGATTTCTGAAGGCGTCAGGGGTTGCCATTTCATCGTAGATCCTCTTGCTTGCAAGTATAGTGTATTTGAGTCAGAATTCACAGGTAACAGTCCTGCTACAGAATATGCCTGTCCCTCAACCAGCTCAGTTTGCTGTCACAGTGGCAAGTACCTTCAATAACTTCGCTAGGGAGGAAACTAGAATAAGCATGCATAGACTCATACAATAAATAAGAGACACCACCAATCAGAGACGGTAAAACGCGGAGTTCAGTTTGATAGTCATAAAACATGCACACGCATATAGTAGCTCATGCATGAACAGGGAGAGACATGATTTCAAAAAAGAAGAAAGGTAGCACACCCATGGATTGACCTGCTTTTCTGTTGGGTTCCAAATTGTTACCAAGCCTTCTTTAGGGATGCCCTTTCCTTGATAATTATTTAGCCCAACCACTCTGACCCTCATAAATGGAGTCACTTCTCTCTCCTCCAAGGCAGCATCTTGCAGAGCTTTCTTAATTGCTTTCTCCATGTCCAATTGCTTTGTTGCCTATGATCCGATCTTTCAATGGTTAACAATAATTTTCTACAAAAAGATTAAAAGTAAAGAGTCTGAAAATGACCTCTAGCTTTGCTTTGTAAGAGGCAAATGATGTTAGTTGTTCTGGGCTCATTTCTGCCATTATAATTTCTGGTTCAGCCGCAGTCTCAAGTATCTTCAAAATTCTAGCTCCCTCTTCACAGTCACCGTCATTATAGTTATTGGATCCTTTCATCTCTCTTTGGAACTCAGATAGAACGCCTTCTACAACAGCAGAGCGCCTGCAGCAAGAAAAGATTAAGCATCGAAGAGATAGTTTTGAGATTATAATGCGTACGAATGCATTCAAGCACACATGCATCAAACAATACACTGTTGGTGCTCTAATACATCTATGCGAATAATACTTTCTTGTGCTATTACTCCATAGTCTGGAGCATACAGTGGCAATAAGCTTGAAAAGTTTGAACCCGACTTGATC
Source organism: Excoecaria agallocha (assembly GCA_037975025.1). Lineage (NCBI taxonomy): Eukaryota > Viridiplantae > Streptophyta > Magnoliopsida > Malpighiales > Euphorbiaceae > Excoecaria > Excoecaria agallocha. The sequence goes on along the minus strand of CM075809.1, from coordinate 75,203,040 downwards.
TTCTTGCATGTGATAAACAAATGCGTTCTGAAATATTACCAATCGCTTAATAATCTTTAAGTTTTACAATCTAATCGTCCATGGAACTATCTTAAGTCTATAATCTACTTGCTCTCAATTTATTTTTATCTCATTCACTCTTACAATATTTAATTTGCCTCGTCAACATATCTCAATATATATATTTATTTGTGTGTACACACACACATGTACTTATAATTCTACATGAAACTGCCTCGCATAATGTAGGAAACGAGAAAAGATGATCTTCATTTATAGCGTATAAAGATGAGGTTTCAATTGCAATATGCCGAATGCACCTGTGCACCATTAAATAACGGAACACATGGATTTCTATGAATATTCAAACCGTGAAGAGAAAATATAACGCATTAGAGAAATAAAATATTAGAAGTGTTCAATGTGATCTACAGGAGAAGTAATCGCTAGATTTTAGGGGTCAAATAGAAAAAGCAAATTATAGTTGGCTAACGCTGTAGAGCTGAAGTTACCTCTGGTTGTACAATTGGACTGATTTAGCCTCCATTCTCTCAGATCTTACGATTGATCCACCATCACTTAATCTAGAGAGAACAGTAAATAAAAAGCCATTATAATGGCCATGATCAGCACATTAGTGGAATGGGAAAACAGAATAGCTTCAGATTACTTCTCCTTGTACAAAACAGGGTATACTCGTGTCACTCCAATTAATGTCCGCGGAACAGGACCCCCATTACTTTTAATGCATTTAAATGCCAAAGGAGGACCAGCACCCTTACCTGTATTAGAAACCATGTATGAGGAACATACAAATAACATTGATGTCGTTTGACAGAATTGAAGCAATTTAAACAAGCTCCGCTTACAAAATCCTAATCGGTCGGCCCAATGAGCTCTGTAGGTTCCATTTATATGCAACAACAGACTAACTGTCCCTAATGTCTGACAGTAAGGCAGAAACCAAGAAAGTTCAGTAATGAAAGCAGCAAAGATCCCAATCATTTAACTTCAGGCAGACACCAGGAGCTTACAGAAACTTCTAGAGGTGAAACAGGGCCAACCCAGCCACATAATCCTGCTGCCCATATCTTTACAATACAAAAAGTCAAATAGCAAGTAGCAAGCAAACTGTCCAAAAAAAAAAAAAAAAAAGAGGCCAGGAACAAATATCTCACTCGAAGTTTCTGTCCCACACGTAGCTTTCCAGCAACTAGCTGCTTCAACAATGGTACATCTAAAAGGGCATCTATCGAATACCTATGAGCCAAAAATGCATATTTAGACTTATTAAGTATGAAACTTAGAGCTGGCATCAACTTTGGTATTTTCCTACCAGCCATCAGTTAGTTCCAATTTTACAGCTCTACTGGATTCACTCCCATTTAGTGCCAGATTCTGAGTCTTCTGTTCATAACTGATGCAGATATCAGATATGCAGAGGATCAGCATTGAAGACGGTGGCACATCTCCTTCTAGAATTTTCTTAATTGCAGAACGGTGGCCATGGTTAACTTCTCTTTCATATCTATTAATTCAATCATATAAACCCTGTCATATTTCTTTGAAAGTCAAGGAAAAAAATTATTCTAATGTACTTCAGATACCTATATTTCAATTCCTCAAGCACATTGGAGACTGTCAAAAATCTCGTGCCAGATTTCAGTCTTTCATAGCACGCAAGTTTCCAAACTATCCACTTGTAGTGATTTGTAACCCACCTTGGCAAGATGCATGGGAAACAGTACAAGTCAATGAGATATTAAACAACACAAAGACTGCTATTATTTCTCTCACACACACAAATAAAAGACAAATAGTTAACCATATTACCCCTGAACCATGAAACGGAATTAAATTCCAGAAAAAGCAACATATGTTTCAAGCTTAGCACCAATGCAGAAGTTAAGATCTCAATTATGATTAGAAGCTACAAGTACGGAAAACTCTTAAGCAACCCATTATCAATTATCCATTATCCTATCAATACGCATATTTGAATACCGTAAACACTGCCAGCAACTTCACATTGATTAACAAAAAATTGCATCTGATGACTAAAAAGTTACGTAACTAAGGAAAAAAAAAAAACACACACACACACACACACGCACAGAGCAAAGAGGATAAAAAAAATCAGCGATGGAAAAATTACTCTTTAGAAGCATATTGTACTGAAGCTCCTGACTGAACCAGCATACTATATAAAGCTTCCGCTCCAATGCAGTTCAGGCCAGATTCATCATAAAATGTGTATTTCTCTGCAGTATCTTGTTTGATCCATCTTACTTGCTTTTTGATATTCTCCAACTAAAGATAAAAATATTTCAGCAATAAAATCAGTGCCGAAATGAGGAAGGAAAATGTTTGAAGTCAAAACTATATACCCTGCTTTTGATTGAGGGAGGCACTTCAAAATACTCCTTGACATACATTCTTGGAGCATGAAAAGGATATCTTGTGGAAACTGCTCTCCTACCGTAGTAATTTTGTGATGAGGATGCAGATAGACCTGTTCCAAAATACACCTTTCATGGGGAGTATATACTGTTCACAGCCTAAAACAAAACAAGAGAAAGAGAAAGAAAGGAAAAGGAAGTCAGTTCAAAAGCAGTGGGGAAGTACCTGCAGGAGCATATGAGATATTCTTGTTCAAGGGAGTGGTGAATTTGGAAGCACGTGGTCTCTTGAATGGAGCAATAGAAGTTCCCCTTCCAAATCTTTTTCTTTCATTGTTAGTGTGCCTATGATTGGTATAAGATGAACTGATGGTGTTCGAAATATCAACCAATGGCCCATAAGACCTCGGAAGCGAACTTCTACTTGAACCAAAACTGTTTGAGAAGGAATTATCCTCAACTGTATGAGGTTCACAAGGCCCACGGTTTAAGGGCCTCTGTTTGGAAGGTATAGTATTACTCAATCCACGAAATTTGTCATCAACAGCATCAAATTTCCTGATCAAGTCAACTCCCAAAATATTTTCTGAATTGAAGGATGGCTGATTTTGGTTTGTAGCTGATCTGAGAGGAGGAATGAAACTTTTTGAGATATGCTTGCTCTTTGCAGCTCTTGGATAAGTAAAAGGAGAATGAAAACTCGCAGGCTTAGTGGATGAACCATCATTGAATTTATTCACTGTGAAAAATGAAAGCGATGTGTCAGCCCCATCCTCCTCAGTAAAGAAAGTCCCCAAGTCTGGTTCACCAAGAAGGCTCTTTGCACGTTCCAATGCATCACTGGAAACAGATAAGGATCTTCCACCTGCAGTGTGAAATTTAATTGGAGGCAGTTTGGGAGTGGAAATGTGCACATCAGATTGCAACAAGTTTGCATTGACATCATTGGATAACTCTCTTCCTTCAGAACTAGCCTTTGAAATTATAGATGGCCTTGTAATTGAAAAAGCATCATTCCTCTTTGCAGTATTCATCATGTCATCTGTGACCCCCAAATGTGAAAAGTTCTGTCCCCCATGCTGTTCGTTTGCATTAAACGATTTCCTAGGATGTTGAAAGCCTGAATTGGAGACTCCATTATTGTTCTCCAAGCCCAACAGTTTCTTGGCTCTAATAAGTCCAGCAGACGATACATTAACTGATTTCCCGGACCCAGTACAGAAAAGGGAGTTGGCGAACCCACCCACATTACCAATAGATTGTATGTCACCTGCCAAACAACTTGAAGCTATGTAAAACAATGTTTGACTAATTAAACATCACGCACTGCAATGTGAATAGGATGGATCTAGTATAGCAACTAAAGTACTTGAAGAGAAGCAATGAAAAACAGAAGGGGAGGGATAAAAATACAGCAACCATATCTTAAACATGTTTTAATTTCTTATCAAAATAAATAACCATCCTGTAAATTGCAGAAGTGTCCAGTCCAGGTAGGTAGTGTCTTCATATTCTCAGGAAAAAGCTAACACGTATTGCGCATTTAGATTAATAGGAAATTTAATGGACATGTTAAACGCAAAGATACCTATATCAAGTTGAGTTTTCAGGAAATCATCATCTTAATTGTAGTTATAAAAATTAGATTCTTTAGATGCCATTCTCGCAAAAATTCAACCGAATCAATCACAAATATGGTGAAAATTTTAGATTCCAGGTACAGGACCATACTAGTGGGAAAAAATGAATTTTGTTCCAATGACTGCATTTCTTTCCCTCTCTATAACAAACCAATCATGGTTCATATCTTTTGTCTTCCACCGCCTCCTAACCTAATTGGAAATCATTCATTCCACTGGGCAAAGGTCTCAATAGTTAAAATAAGGGCAGCCAAAATTGACTCTTTTGCGAACAGGCCCACTATTAAGGCAGGATTTTACATAAAAATTAAGAAGCTAAAGCAGAAACAAATTGCGGAAGCAAATGGAAAAGAGAAGCACGCACCTGAGCTGATAGTATCGGCATCATCTCCAAGAACAGTCAAAGCTTTAGCAATGGAAGATTGTTTCAGTACAACCGATTTCCCAAATCCTGTACGGAACGTCGGAGACTGCTCAACAGCTTCATGGCCATTCTCAGCAAGCCTCGAAGAACCTATAATTCATAAACCTAGTTAAGACCAGGTAAAGTATTGTATCCATAAGCAAAATATACAGTAAGAGAGGGAGAAACCTTGAAGTAATAGATCGGCCATGGAAGGCAGACGAGAATGAATCGCGGAGGCATTTGGTAACTCTTCGGGTCTGCTACGGAGGGCATGGCCTGAAAATTTCCACTGGAAATTATTACCGGCGTCGGAGACAATTTGCCACGTTGACATTTTCCGGTAATGGCATTAAAATTAAAGCTTGATCTCTCTGGGTGTAAATCGCGTGTTGAAATTATTTTCAAGGTCTAAATGGCGGGAAAGTTAAATTGTGGCGCTTTTTGGGATTTACAGGGATATTATTTAGTGGGCTGGGCTTTCGGATTTTCTAAGTGAACCCATGGCCCCGTACGTTTTTCTTCATTTTCCTTTCCTGATTTAAGCTATGTTTAAGGCCATGTTTGGTTCCTACAAATACAGTGGTTGGAAGATTTTTTAAAGGCTGAAGGTGCAATTTGGTCTCTAATATTTAGCAAAAATAGCAATATAATTCTTAAAATGTCATTTGATGCAATGTCACTCCTGAAGTTTGAAAATCAAAACAATTTGATCTTTAAAAAAAAGGTTCAATTCTTAAGCGATACATGTCAAATCATTAAGTGTATATGAGGTGAATAGATCATAAGCTGTGTTGCAAGCGTCATTGCATCAGCTCTTGGATTATCATAAGCTGTGTTGCAATTATGATTTGGGTTTAATGTCTTGATCTTGAACCCTGGATTATCTCCATCTTTGGAAATGTGGCATATAAATGGGCAGCCAACATCACATACATATCTGGCTCTCTTTTTATCACTTTTTTGCACTTTCACCCCATAACCATTAGCTAGTGCATAAAAGTTTACAACTTGTCTAGCTTCTTTTATGTCAGCAAAAGTCATCCCTTTTTCTAAAGTCTTGAAATGTCGTAAATTGTCAGTCATCACTCTATTTTTTCCAAATCTATAGGCATCTTGGTGTTCTTGTTCATTGTCAGATCCATTGGCATCTACCTCAGATATACTTTCTAAATCAGATTCACAATCAGTTGCAACCTCAACTTGAACTCCACAATCACTTATAACTGTTATTCCTACATCATTTATTTCCTCGCCATCAACAATTCTATTGTCTGATCTATCTACACTAACATCTAGTGTAGATAAATTCTCTATATCCCTATCACGTAATTTTGGGGCATTAATTATAGCATCACACTCATCTACTACAAACACATCAATATAATTTAATTCCTTACAAATCAAGCTCTGCAATACTCTAATATCTTCATCTCCTTCAACCAAGTAATACCTCTTATTTTTTCTCCAGTCAGTTAAAGCTATTAAGACTTGATTAACTTCACTAAACCCTAACGACTTTTTAAATTCAGCTGTAATGTCCAAATAGGACAACAAATCTGCATCATACTTCTCCCATATCTTTACTTTGTTTGTCACATACTGAACTTCATGTGATTTTATCCATTCACCCCCATAATTAAATGCAAGATCCACATAAAAACTCATTATCTTTAGCACTACAAAAAGTATAAATAGATAAATCAATAGATAAATAATTATTTTTAAACACAAACAATGTCAATAACATGAGAAAAGATGAGACAAAAAAAAGTTTTAGATATTATACCTATTTTAGATAATTGACCAACAAACAAACATCAAAAATCAATAAAAAAATGGATCTATGGTATAAGTAGGCTAACTTTTCTATAAAATGCAAAAGAAAAAAAGAAGCTGCAAACAAATGACAACAAAAAAAAACAAAAAATTAAATGGGAAAATTTTAATCAATTAAACTAGAATGGTTAGAACAGAACAGCTGACTAAAACCGTTAGAATAGAACAACTGCATAAATGTTATAGTCTAACTGAACTACTGAATTAAACTAGAAGGATTAGTAGCAGCACAGCTGACCAGTTATAAAATCACAATTGTGTTCTATCAAACGCTATATTCTATCAGTTAGAATATAATAATTGTATAATGGACTCTAGTTATGTTTGCCCGTGCTTGACATGCTCCTTATGGCAAGGGGTGGACAGTTGATGTAGTGTGATAAAATTGAAGCATCTCTTTGAAGTGTGTGTAGGTGGAAGTATAGAAACTGAGACAGATAATAAAAAATTAAGCACATTATATTCAAGCCAGAAGTAGTATCAGTTTCAAGTATATATAACGAAATTCACAGTAGGTAACACAAAGTCTAAAGAATTATTAGGACACAATCAATTTTCAATTATCTGTTGATTTTAGCATAACTATTGATAATCATTTCAATTAACTAAGATATCTTATCCAAGGAAAAAATAGAAAGGGCTGCACATTATTGCTGGCAAAACTGTGGACGGGGTAAGAGAAGGGACTGATTGTATGGGTAGTGAAGCAAATCTTTAAAATCAAAGACCAATTTCAGACAATGCAAATCTTTAAAATCAAAGTCAAACTTATTATAGACATATACGACAGAGATAAATGAAAAATTATTTTAAAACAACATCATTGCTGTTATCTCTTTAAATATGATAAAATGTAACTTGAGCAATTGAAAAATAGATATATACTTCCAACCTAGAAATTGCCTTGCAATTTGATCTATTCACCTCATTTTACTTGTAGCAGAATAAAAACCCAAAATTAAAAGAAGAAGGTCTATCCCTTCAATCCACTTTTCCAGCCAAGCAAGCTTGGGAAAATAGCCCAGTAAGAGAAAAATACCTCTTATTTAAATAAACAAATAAATACAAAAATTTGTTCCATTCTACTGATTTTAATTGACCAACAAACATCAAAAATCAATAAAAAATGGATCTATGGTATAAGTAGGCTAACTTTTCTATAAAATGCAAACGAAAAAAAGAAGCTACAAACGGTATCAGATGAAAACAAAAAAAACAAAAAATTAAACGAGGTTACTCACCGGTCTCGCCACAAATGGAAACAATTCCTTGCACTGTGAGATCAAATCTCCAAGCTCCAACCACCAAGCACCCCGCAATCCCCGTATTTAAATGGATATGAGAACAATCAAGAAATAAAATATGAGAAGAGATCGAAATTTTAGCTAAACAGAGATCGGAATTGAGTCGTTAGTGAGAGAGTGGGAGACGGTGAAAGTGAGAATGGGTTAGAAAGACAAGGGATAAGCAGTAGATTAGGGTGGGTTTGGTTAGTTTAACTTGATTTGTGATTTTAATTGGGGTTGGTTTAATTAGATCTGGTTCAATGCCACATGTTGATTTATTGCTGATCTGTTAATTAAAGTATTGCCAGCTCTTTTTCTTTTTTGCTGATGTAGATTAAAATGGCAAAATAAAACCAATTTTATAATATCAATGGCATTTTTATGAGAAAAAATATTTGGATGGCATATTTGAACTAATTGATAAACTTGGATGGCAATTTTGCCCCTTTTCCCTTTTTTAAAGGCTGAAGGTGCAATTTAGTCTCTAATATTTAGCAAAAATAGCAATATAATTCTTAAAATATCATTTGATGCAATGTCACTCCTGAAGTTTGAAAATCAAAACAATTTGATCTTTAAAAAAAGGTTCAATTCTTAAGCGATACATGTCAAATCATTAAGTGTCAATTGTTATTCTAGAAGTCAAATTACCTTAATTTTAAAATATTAAGAGTGATATTACACCAAATAAAATTGTAGGGACTATATTACCCTTTTTACCAAATATTAGAAACCGATTTGCATTTTTAGCCTTTTCTAAAATATTAATGTGAACATAATATAATACATCATAAATTTCATTATATCTATTATTTTATATATAGTGTATCAAATAATGCACAATGTATCATTACATTTGTACAATACAGTAAACATCTATAAAATAGAGAGACAAAATTTCACTTTTTTTCTCATTTTCAATATTACTTTCAAATCCGACATCTTTTTAGGTCAATTTTTTTCTTGAATTTTTCATTTTAGATTTAGGAAAAAAAAGAGACCAGTAGTGTGCTTTACTGGGCAATTGCATTCAATGTCATTTTATAAATATTATTTCAGTTCATCAAGTTTTAAAATTACTAATTTATATATTTTTTATAATTGTATTTGATGGAAAAATATATCACTACATATTACGAGAAGTAAAAATAAATATATTTCGAAGCACAAATCGTTGAAACGAAAATCGATTGTTTCATGTTACTGGCAAAGCCTTTCATTCACGTGTCATGAACTATAGGATGAAAGTATAGATCTACGAATTAAAAGTCCATTAAACAAAGAGAGAATATGCGAGGAAACAAACCGACATAGTTTTGGTGTCTGTAATTTTCTCTCCTCTCTCCAAATGCCGACATAGTTTCGGTATATGTAATTTTCTCTCCTCTCTCCAAATGAAGACATTTAGCCCTTATATAGGACTCCAATTAAGGTAACATAAATTACCTTAATTATGATGAGAATTAAATTGGCAGTTACAAAACATTAATAAAAAAATAAATCCATTATTAAGTAGGAAATAATATCCCATTAATATGTCAGTTACCAAAATTAAATTTTGGTAACTTTCCTCATTACTATATATTAAATAGCAGATTCTATAATTATAGGGAATCCTAATATGAAAGTAATCCCATATATATATTATTTTCTGTTCCGATATTATCACGTTTATATCGAAGCCAATTTCTCATCTCGTGAGTTATAGGCATGTTCTAAACTCCTTCATCCTCAGACAGACGGACAATCTAAAAGGGTAATTCAAGTATTAGAAGATATGCTGAGAAGTTATGTTTTTGATTTTGAAGGAAGTTGGGATAGGCACCGTCTATTGATCGAATTCGCATACAATAACAGCTATCAAGCTAGTATACAGATGGCACCCTATAAAGCTCTTTTATGGCAAAAAGTGTAGAACACCTTTATGCTGGACAGAACTCAAAGAAAGCAAACTTGTAGGTCCAGATCTTATAAAGAAAACAGAGGATAAAATGAAGATCATTAAAGAAAGATTAAAAGTTGCTTCCGATCATCAAAAATCATATGCAGATTTGAAGAGGAGAGACATTGAATATGCAATTGGTGATAAAGTCTTCTTGAAGGTTTTTTCGTGGAAGAAGGTGCTTTGGTTTGGTAAAAAGGGTAAATTAGCTCCAAGGTTTATTGGTCCTTTTGAAGTCATTAAGCGAGTAAGACCAGTAGCCTATAGGCTAGATTTACCACGAGAGTTGAAAAGAATTCATAATGTCTTCCACATATCGATGTTAAGAAAATGCCAATATGATCCATCACATATCATGTCATTGAAGGATATTGAAGTTCTGTCGGATTAGACTTGTAAAGAGAAACCAGTGCAAATCCTAGCAAGAGAAATCAAACAGCTGAGAAATAAGTCAGTGCCATTAATAAAAGTCCTATGGAGGAATCATAAGGTAGAACATGCAACTTAGGAACCAGAGGACACAATGAGAAAGAATTATCCAGAGTTGTTTTACACAGATAAATTTCGAAGACAAAATTTTATTTTTAAAGGGGAGGAATTGTAACGCCTCGATTTTTTTAGATTAACCTGAATCATATATAGAATTGACAATATTATAAATATAAAATAATTTTGGGTGTAATTATAATTGAATTTTGGGTGTTATTGCATAAAATAAAAAGTTCTGGGGTTAAATTGCAAATAGAGCAAAGTTGGAGGACTTAAAGAGAAATTTGGCAAAAACTACGTCATTTTGGCAATTTCCTTTCTCTTAATTTTTAAGGAACTATCTGGTTCCTATTTCTTTTATTTGGTCCCAAAGGAACCTGACGCCATCACTGCTTCTTCCTTCTTTTTCTTCTCTCTAGTCCGGCCACGCCAGCAACCGCTGTCCCTCCCTCCGCCATCGCAGCTGTCCACACCATTGCTTCTTCTTCTTCTTTGCATGGCAGCAGCCCTGGCTTTCCCGTTTCTACTCCTCCCTACTTTGGCCCTCCTCCATCCGACTCCTCTCTCTTGTGTTGCTTTCCTTCTCTACTTGTTGGGTAAGCATTTCTTTACTCCTAATTATTGGTTTATGGTGATAAATTTGAGGAAAGATGATGTAATTTCAGATCTAGGGTTTTATCTAATTGGGGATAAATGAAATTCATGGTGGTTAGGTGAATTTCTAGCCAAATAATTGTTTGAAATTGCTATAATTTATGAATTGGTACATGGATTGTTGAGAAATTCTTGTGGGTTATGAGTTTGTGTAGAGAGAAGAAATGGAGTAGATGAAGAAAATAGAGAAAGAGAAGGAAATTGATGATGAATTGAGGTCCTAAAGGTTGAAATTTTAAAAAGAGATCAACAAGCAAGTAAGTGTTCGAGCAAATTTATTTTTTCTTTTAATTATGCATTATGTATGTTAGAATTTTTAATGTTTTTTTTTACTTTGTATGATTAGAGCTATGCAAGTTAAGTTAGGAATTAAATGATGACTATGTTTATGATTAATTGAGAGTTTGAGTACTAATAAGCATGTATTATAGATGATGTACTTTGAATATGCTTTAGGTATGTGGAGATCATGAATTTTAGTTGATTTTACTATGGTTCAAGTTACAAATATTGGGTTTAAAATTTGACAAGGTTGTATATATATATATTAGTTGTAAATCCAAAGACTAATAATTATGTTTTATAATTAATATAAATTGAGCATGGCTTCAAATAGCAATATAATTAGAGAATATTTTGTTTGGATTGTGGTTGATGACATAAAGTCATTTGGATTTCTAATCCTTGAGGAATAATGAGCTGTTAACTTAAAATGCTATGAAAGGTAAGGAAAAGTGAATTTAAAGTTTAAATTATCTAATTAAAAATAAGTAAAGTATATTTGTTAAGGAAGTTACTTACAAGCATGACTAAATATTTAATGGGAATTTATCAATTGCCTTTAGTAAAGCCAGATAGGAATTGGAGAAATTGAATAAAATTGGCATGCCAATTAGGAAATTTATAATACGGCACCTTGATACGTAACACCGAATTGGATGGCTTCGAGAGCTCTTTCGGTGTATGTAATTTAATTGAGTTGTGGATTGGATGGCTCCGAGAGCTGAATCCACAACTGCATGTGTGTGTGTGTGTGTGTGTGTGTAGAAATGCATATATTTAATAGAAAAATTGCGTATATTGAATGAGAAAAATTGTTAAAAGGGGATTGGATGGTTTTGAAAACTCAATCCCCCGATTACATCCCGTTTATCCAGCTCGATACAATTTTGTTGGATTTAATTGGGGAAAATATAGAGCGTAGACTTAATTCTCATTTTAATAAATTAGAAGCTGCTAATAGCTAGATATTTGATTTAATTAGTAAATAAATAACCATATTTATATACTTGTTTAAATTGCCTTTATAAATTTTTCTTATCATTTGTATATGCTCGATGGGTGAAAATGTACATTGTTTGATAAATTTAAATGTGTATATGCTTTACTTAATTTAACATATATTTTGAAAAAATAGAATTACTTGAACACCATTAAACGTTGTGCTTAGCACATGATTTTCTTTCCGCACGTAGGTTGAAGAAGTTTTTTTTTGGAAAAGCTGTAAGTGAATCTGCATCAAAATTTGGATCGCAACAAAGAAGAAATTTTGAGGTGGATACACTATAGCTTTTTATGGTTATTTTAGTATATTTTGGCTTGTTGTTAACTTTTTGACATGTAATATGATGTAAATATTTTTGGACAATTGATAATGTAAAACTAGATGGAGAATATTATAAATTTAGTATTGTATATGGTTTAATTTTGTTGGCTTTTGAATTTTGGAGGAAGGGAAATAATTGCGTGTTGGAGTTTGAATGGAGAATGGATGGTAGGATGAGATTAAATAGAAGTGTTTTGGATGATTTTTTTCAGGGGATTATCTTGAATTTTAAGGGAGACTGTCAAATTTTTTATCAAATGAATAGTAAATTTGGAATATAATTGTTGTCAAATAGAAATGTATTTTAATGAATTTGAAATAAAAAAGACTAAATCCGAATGTGACATCTGGTATCCGAGTCTTTAAATGATTTTCAATCATTCTCTCCAATCATACAAATATATAGTTCGTGTGACTGGCACACATCGAGAACACTAATGCTACACACCTGTTAGGGATATATAGCATCTCGAGAAATAAGATCTTCTCACAATTGTATGCCAAACCCTAGATAGTTTTCTCACATTTGTTGTTTTATCTTATGATCTTACAAAAATAATTGTTGTGTTCACTATTATGCTTTTACTTCTAAAGATTACAATAGGTATATCAGTGAACCACGAAACTACCAAATGTGATAGAAAAATATTTTTCCCTTTTACTATATACCATCCATCATAGTTCAACTCACTTTTCTAGTTAATCCTGTTAGTGTAAGCCCTAGCCCCAATGCATTGTAACGAAACACTTGAAATTAATAAAATGAGGCATTAGTTTTATCTTTTGTATTCCTGTGCATATCAATTGATAAAACTATCCAAGAATGTCGTTTCGGTTTAAGTTATCATGTGTGAGGCACATGGATTGTAAGACCTTGAAACAAATGAGACATCATTCTAAATATCCCTAGTCAGTCATTGTTATGGGAATAACAAATGAATTAAGACTAGTATGCTCTCTCTGATCTTATGAGTTCTGTCTTACGAATCATTAGGACAAGAGTGTCAATCAGAGATCATAGATACATGTTAAAGAACATGGTATCTGGATTCAATCCGCTCATGAGAACACTACATGGTACAAGTCATAAGTGTTTCTCATATGCAAGTTTTGTATCGGAGTTCTTAGACCTGAAATCTCTATGAAACTCTTTATGAATTACTGTGTACTTTGACATACACCTAACGTGCTCGTAACAGAGTGACAAGTACGGGTATGATTGGGTATGCACTGATTCATGTTAGAGAGCATGAGAGAAGTGAAGGGATTACCCCTCTCGATAAGAGAGAAAAATATCACCGGCCACTTGATCAGTGAACTGAGAAGTGTATGGCCATACCGAGATGAAATAATGAGTAATCATTATTTATCTGAGAGTTCAGTGTCACTGGAATATCAAGAAATGAATTAATGTATATAAGGATGACTAGTTCCATGCCTTATATTAATTCTGATATTTATGGGTAAGGGACTATGCGAAATTGCATTAGGTCACCAAATGCCATATGCATTTTCATTTAATTTGGAATGCTATAATATCTTGCTAGAGAATATATATAGCCTTTGAATTAATTTATTAATTCATTGCCAACATTAAATGGACCTATAGGATCGCACATAAAGCACTGGGCTTAAAATTGTATTGGAAATTAATTTAGACTTTTATTTAAAATCAAATTAATGCATGCAATGGGTGAACAGATTTTTTACTGTTAACAATTGGTCACGAGAGAAATTTACTGGCATGTGTTAGGTTTAATTTCAATTGATTAATTATCTATGTATAATTAAGTTAATTGAGTATTAAATCCTAAATTATGTTTAATCAAAATATAATACTTGAGAGGGAATTAAAGTAACCAAAGTTTAAACTAGGAATCCTAGTTAAATTTGGCAACTAATTACCTTAGTTAAGTAAGTTTGTTTTGATTAACTAAATGATGCCATTTGAATTTAAATTCTAATAGAATTTAAATTAAAATATATATCTCTTAATTATTAAGTGTTAGTGGCTGAAATTGCTACCTAATTTAAGGCACTCACACATGACTAAAGTAAGTGATATATATTAAATGAATTAAAGGAATAATGGTGGGTGCCACTTTTATTCTTCTTCTCTCTTTTGGCCATGAGACTATTAGTGGGATTGGTAGAGATTCCTTTTGCTCTTAATTCTCTCATGGAAGGTGACTAAGATAGAAGAAAAAGAAGAAAGAACAAGAAGAGTTCTTGTGTCTTTCAAACAATTCCATTGCCTAATACACAAATATAGAGCTAGCACTCTTGATTTTAAGCTATCTTTGCAAGTGTGTGTGAACATAGAGAGGAGTGGCATAAAGGCTGTTCCTTTGGCATTGGTGGTGAAGATCTAAGGTAAATAAATTCATCTTAGTTGCTGGTCATCATCAAAATCAAGTCTTGAAGTGCATCTAAAGTTGTAAGTTTCAAAACTCTAAAATTGCATGTTTTCGATTCTAGTTTGGGATATGTATGGTATGCATGATAAAATTTTGTTTTTCCGCTGTGCTATCATGATTATCATACCATGTCATATTCCTTCAGTGGTATCAGAGCCTAGACATGCTTATTTTAGTGCTTTAGATGCATGAAAAAATTAATTAAAAATCGTTATTTTGAAAACATGCAAATCTGAAATTTTCTGTTTTGAGTTTTTTGCATTGTTTTGGTGTAAAAATGATTTTAATTGATTAGATAGGTATTATAATTAATATGACATGTTAATATACTGTCCTAAGATGTTATTAGGGCTGGTAATGGTCGGATTTAATTATTTATACCTGATGGTACATGTTAATTATGAAACTAGGTGCTAGTTGGCATGTAAATTGCTAGTTTAACAACTAGTTTTCAAAATTAAATGTAAAATTGATTTTGGCATGTTTGTAAGTGATTTTTAAAGATTAAATATCAGGTCTGGACATATTTTAAATTTGGTTTTAATTCTGGTCCATGACAATTTAATTGATTAATTTTAAAATCACTTAAAATAATGACTAGTTTGTGTTTGTTACATGTTTAATCAACATTGTTTGCTTTGTTTTGATTAAAATGGTAAAAAACACATTTAGATTTAAATGGTACAGAATATTAAATCAATGTTTATGGACTTATTTAGTTTTTAAATGACTCATAAAATTGATTTAAATGTTTGTGCATTTCATGGCATTACATAAGCATTAAACAACTAGTTTTTGTTGTTTGTTTGTTTTGCATGAATGCCGGGTATTATATATATGTTCTTCATGATTTTATGTTTAATTCATGTTGGTACATATTATATGTATTTTTAATGTTTATGGGCTGTATGACATAAAATTAAAAATGGCAAAATTGGAAATTATACTAGAGTTGATTTATGGCACAAATCTAACTAGTTTGTGTTTTGGGCTTTTAAGAGAACTTATTCAATAAGAGGATTTAGTCCATTGGGCTTCGGCCCAGGCCCATCACGGGGTTTTCTCTTAAAGGTTCAAGTACACAATTTCCATTAATGGGCTTGGCTAAATTGATTAAAATTGGACTTTGTCTGATCCATGAATGCTATGTATATTTATTTGCTTGTTTGGTGTGATGAATGGATATGCATGGTGCATTCATGGGCCCTGGGTTTTTGTAATTAAATATGGCCTGCGTGCCATTATATTTTATTGTAAAAGTTTCATTTATTTCTTAGAATAGAATTTATTTGAAGACTTTGTGAATCAAGACGAAGCCCACCGAAGTGGAGAAGCCCAACTCGAAGATTCTTATGTAATAGTATAGAATCTTAGTTGTAGGTTTTTGGGCCCATGTTTGTCACGCTTTACTTTATGCAATTATATATATATATATATGCATGCTATGTATGGATGACAAAGCGTATGCCATGTAAGCCGTAATAAAATGAATCCCTAAAAATAGTAAGTCACAAAGTTGCCTTCCTAATTCGAAACATGTCAAGGCATCGATCATCGGTCACGTAGACTAGGAGTCCTAGATGCGCCCGATTATCTTTGTGAGGCATGGGTTGTGAATGTAGGTTGGACTTAACATGGAATGGGATGCTCGGACCTAGGCAACTTATAAATGGGTTTGTGCTATAACATTGTTTGATGTTAGCCCATTTGATCCAAGAGTCATGTACGAGACATGATTGGAGTTTTTCCTACCTAAGTAACTTAACTTATTAGGTGTACAGGCTCAGCTTGACTAATAAGTTGTTGTGAAAAGTGGATCTTGGCCCACATTAAATCACTAACACGAATTATTTATGGGGATATTAATTCGGTTTGTGGGATCATTAATAAGACCTCATTTAATCTTGCTAAATTTTATTGTAGATTGAAAATGGCATCTTCAAATAACAATTTCTCATTGCGATCGGTCCTTGAAAAGGACAAATTAAATGGCACCAATTTCATAGACTGGTCTCGAAACTTAAGAATAGTTCTTAAGCAAGAGAAGAAGTCGTATGTTTTGGATGCACCCTTGCCTGAAGAACCAGGAAGGAACGCCTCTGCGGTTCAAAAGGAAACTTTTGAGACCAAGAAGAGTGACTCTAATGATGTGACCTGTTTGATGCTAGCCACTATGGTGCCTGAATTGCAAAAGCAATTTATGGACCAAGAGGCCTATGCGATCATGGTGCACCTCAAGGAGATGTTCCAAGAACAAGCTCGTCACGAGAGGTTCGTGACAACAAAGGCTTTAATTTCTTGCAAGATGGCAGAGGGTACTCCTGTTAGTACCCATGTACTCAAGATGAAAGGGTATCTTGATACTCTTGAGAAGCTTGAGGTACAAGTGCCAAAGGAATTGGCCACTGACTTGATCTTAGGATCATTGCCTGTTGCTTATGATCCATTTGTGATGAATTATAACATGCATGCTATGAACAAGTCAGTCACTGAGCTTCATGGGATGCTTAAGAATGCTGAAGAGAACATTCGAAAAACCAATCCCGTGCTAATGGTTCAAAAGGGAATTAAGAAGGGACCTGCTAAGGGAAAGGGAAAAGGAAAGGGAAAACCCAAGACAGTTGGGAGTGCACCTCAAGCCCAATCCAAGCCCAAGGCACCAAAGCTCAAAGAGAGTGAGAGCACTTGCTTCCATTGCAACAAGATAGGGCATTGGAGGAAGAATTGCGCTCTCTTCAAGGAAGAACAAAAGAAGAATGGAGCCAAGGCGTCCAGTTCTGGTATTTTTGTTGTTGAAATTAACCTTTCTATTTCTACCACTTGGGTATTGGATACCGGTTGTGGTTCTCACATTTGTTCAAATGTGCAGGGGTTAAGAAATAGGCGGTTACTTGGGAAGAATGAAGTGGACCTCCGTGTGGGGAATGGAGCACGAGTTGCTGCCATGGAGATAGGCGACTATCACCTCACTTTACCTTCCGGACTTTGTATTGTTTTAAATAATTGTTATTATGTGCCTGCTATGAGCAGAAACATTATTTCAGTTTCATGTTTGGATAATGATGAATTTGATTTTGTTATTAAAAAGGGCAATGCTCATATTCGTCGCGAAGGCATTTCTTATGGCAATGCCATGTTGCAAAATGGCCTTTATATCCTTGATTTACAAAACAAAGAGTCTATATACAACATTAATACAAAGAGGGTTAAATCAAACGAATTAAACCCTACTTACTTCTGGCATTGTCGTTTAGGACATGCAAACGAAAAACGCATTTCAAGACTCCACAAAACTGGAGTGCTTGGGTCATTTGACTTAGAATCTTATGACACATGCGAGCCATGTTTGTATGGAAAAATGACAAAGAGTCCTTTTAACAAGAAAGGTGAAAGGACTAATGGCTTATTGGAACTAATACATACCGATGTATGTGGACCATTAAGTACACAAGCTAGAAGTGGTTTTAGCTACTTCGTGACTTTCACAGACGACCTCAGTAGATATGGCTATGTCTATCTAATGAAGTACAAGTCTGAAACTTTTGAGAAATTCAAAGAGTTTAAAAACGAAGTAGAAAACCAACTTGGCAAAAGTATAAAAGCCATTCGATCAGATCGAGGTGGCGAATACTTAAGCCAAGAGTTTGATGATCATCTAAAAGAGTGTGGAATTATTTCACAGCTCACTCCTCCTGGAACACCGCAATGGAATGGTGTGTCCGAAAGGAGAAATCGAACTCTGTTGGACATGGTTCGATCTATGATGAGTCAAGCTAATCTTCCTATCTCTTTTTGGGGTTATGCATTAGAAACTGCTGCGTTTCTATTGAACCGTACTCCAACTAAAGCAGTTGAGAAGACACCATACGAGGTATGGACTGGGAAAGAACCCAATATGTCTTTTCTCAAGATTTGGGGCTGTGAAGCACATGTTAAGAAATTAACATCTGACAAACTAGAGTCCAAATCGACTGTCTGCTTGTTTGTGGGTTATCCCAAAGAAACAAAGGGATACTACTTTTACTCAAAAGCCGAGAACAAAGTATTTGTTGCTCGCAAGGCTGTTTTCTTGGAAAAGGAGTTCCTTCTCAAGAAAGATAGTGGGAGTAAAGTAGAACTTAGAGAAATTCAAGCACCACAAACTCCTATAGAGGATGAGTTGGAAATGGGATCAAGTTCACAACCAGTTGTGGAACAAGAACCCATTACACAAGAACCTAGAAGGTCCGGTAGGATACGTCAGGAGATTGAGAGATATGGATTTCTAATCACTGACAGTGATACTATTGAGTTAGTAGATCGTGAGGATCCTACTACCTACCGAGAAGCTATTGAGAGCCCAGACTCGGAAAATTGGCTTGAAGCCATGAAATCCGAGATGCAATCAATGTACGATAACCAGGTTTGGACCTTGGTTGATCCACCGGAAGGTGCTAAGGTAATTGAATGCAAGTGGCTATTCAAACTCAAAGCTGATAAGACCTACAAAGGTAGACTAGTAGCAAAAGGTTTTCGGCAAACTCATGGTGTAGACTATGACGAAACCTTTTCGCCTGTAGTCATGCTCAAATCCATTAGGATCTTGCTTGCCATAGCTGCATATCATGATTATGAGATATGGCAAATGGATGTCAAAACTGCTTTCCTCAACGGAAATTTACTTGAGGATGTGTATATGACACAGCCTGAAGGTTTTGTCAATCCCAAGCATCCTAAGAAGGTATGCAAGCTTCAAAAATCCATTTATGGATTAAAGCAAGCATCCCAAAGTTGGAATCTTCACTTTGATGAGGCAGTCAAAGAATTTGACTTCATCAAGAACGAAGATGAGCCTTGTGTGTACAAGAAGGTTAGTGGGAGCATAGTAGTGTTTCTGGTCCTATATGTGGACGACATCCTTCTCATTGGGAATGATATTCCAACATTGCAAAAGGTTCAGCAATGGTTGGGAAAATGTTTCTCAATGAAAGACTTAGGTGAAGCCGAGACAATACTTGGTATTCGAATCTATAGAGATAGATCGAATCGGCTTTTGGGACTAAGTCAAGAAAAGTATATAGACAAAGTACTAAAGCGTTTTAGTATGGGAGACTCAAAGAAAGGATACATACCTTTGGCTTTGGGAGTTCCTTTGACTAAAGAACAGTGCCCTAAAACCAAAGAGGAAAGGGACAACATGAGTAGAATCCCATATGCATCTGCTATTGGATCTATCATGTACGCTATGTTATGTACTAGGTTGGATGTTGCTCATGCACTGAGTATAACCAGTAGGTTTCAGCAAGACCCTGGTGAGAAGCACTGGTCTGCTGTAAAAGGGATCCTGAAGTACCTGCGAAGGACTAAGGATCACTTCTTGGTGTATGGTGGTCAAGAAGAGCTCGTCATACAAGGTTATGCCGATGCTGCTTTTCAGACCAGCACTCAGGATTCTAGATCGCAATCTGGGTTTGTTTTTGTTTTGAACGGTGGTGCTGTCAGCTGGAGAAGCTCGAAGCAAGAAACCGTTGCCGACTCAACTACAGAATCTGAGTATATTGCAGCAAGTGAGGCTGCAATAGAGGCTGTTTGGATTAAAAATTTCATTAATGGATTAGGAGTGGTCCCAAGCGTCCTAGATCCATTAGAAATTTTCTGTGACAATAACGGGGCCATTGCACAGGCCAAGGAGCCCCGGTCACACCAGAAATCCAAACACATACTCAGAAGGTACCACTTGATCAGAGAAATCATTGATCGTGGGGACGTCGAGGTTAGCAAGATATCAAGTGAAGACAATGTAGCAGATCCTTTGACGAAACAGTTACGTCCAAATCTGCACGAAGCTCATTTGAGAGCGTTCGGTCTTAGGGCTATGCCCAATTGGGACTAGTGCTAGTGGGAGATTGTTAGTGTAAGCCCTAGCCCCAATGCATTGTAACGAAACACTTGAAATTAATAAAATGAGGCATTAGTTTTATCTTTTGTATTCCTGTGCATATCAATTGATAAAACTATCCAAGAATGTCGTTTCGGTTTAAGTTATCATGTGTGAGGCACATGGATTGTAAGACCTTGAAACAAATGAGACATCATTCTAAATATCCCTAGTCAGTCATTGTTATGGGAATAACAAATGAATTAAGACTAGTATGCTCTCTCTGATCTTATGAGTTCTGTCTTACGAATCATTAGGACAAGAGTGTCAATCAGAGATCATAGATACATGTTAAAGAACATGGTATCTGGATTCGATCCGCTCATGAGAACACTACATGGTACAAGTCATAAGTGTTTCTCATATGCAAGTTTTGTATCGGAGTTCTTAGACCTGAAATCTCTATGAAACTCTTTATGAATTACTGTGTACTTTGACATACACCTAACGTGCTCGTAACAGAGTGACAAGTACGGGTATGATTGGGTATGCACTGATTCATGTTAGAGAGCATGAGAGAAGTGAAGGGATTACCCCTCTCGATAAGAGAGAAAAATATCACCGGCCACTTGATCAGTGAACTGAGAAGTGTATGGCCATACCGAGATGAAATAATGAGTAATCATTATTTATCTGAGAGTTCAGTGTCACTGGAATATCAAGAAATGAATTAATGTATATAAGGATGACTAGTTCCATGCCTTATATTAATTCTGATATTTATGGGTAAGGGACTATGCGAAATTGCATTAGGTCACCAAATGCCATATGCATTTTCATTTAATTTGGAATGCTATAATATCTTGCTAGAGAATATATATAGCCTTTGAATTAATTTATTAATTCATTGCCAACATTAAATGGACCTATAGGATCGCACATAAAGCACTGGGCTTAAAATTGTATTGGAAATTAATTTAGACTTTTATTTAAAGTCAAATTAATGCATGCAATGGGTGAACAGATTTTTTACTGTTAACAATTGGTCACGAGAGAAATTTACTGGCATGTGTTAGGTTTAATTTCAATTGATTAATTATCTATGTATAATTAAGTTAATTGAGTATTAAATCCTAAATTATGTTTAATCAAAATATAATACTTGAGAGGGAATTAAAGTAACCAAAGTTTAAACTAGGAATCCTAGTTAAATTTGGCAACTAATTACCTTAGTTAAGTAAGTTTGTTTTGATTAACTAAATGATGCCATTTGAATTTAAATTCTAATAGAATTTAAATTAAAATATATATCTCTTAATTATTAAGTGTTAGTGGCTGAAATTGCTACCTAATTTAAGGCACTCACACATGACTAAAGTAAGTGATATATATTAAATGAATTAAAGGAATAATGGTGGGTGCCACTTTTATTCTTCTTCTCTCTTTTGGCCATGAGACTATTAGTGGGATTGGTAGAGATTCCTTTTGCTCTTAATTCTCTCATGGAAGGTGACTAAGATAGAAGAAAAAGAAGAAAGAACAAGAAGAGTTCTTGTGTCTTTCAAACAATTCCATTGCCTAATACACAAATATAGAGCTAACACTCTTGATTTTAAGCCATCTTTGCAAGTGTGTGTGAACATAGAGAGGAGTGGCATAAAGGCTGTTCCTTTGGCATTGGTGGTGAAGATCTAAGGTAAATAAATTCATCTTAGTTGCTGGTCATCATCAAAATCAAGTCTTGAAGTGCATCTAAAGTTGTAAGTTTCAAAACTCTAAAATTGCATGTTTTCGATTCTAGTTTGGGATATGTATGGTATGCATGATAAAATTTTGTTTTTCCGCTGTGCTATCATGATTATCATACCATGTCATATTCCTTCAAATCCGTCATGCCAAATTTTTTTCATGACCCTTTGGAGACTAACTAAGCTAGCCAAACTGAACTATACTTATACTGCAAATTAAGGGTTATGAGGGTTGAAAATTAGGGTCTCACACTAGGAAAATTTTGAGATCATTTCATAAGATTCCATTCCCTCGGTTAACTCAAACACACATGATATGATGTATGTGTTATGGTATTCTTTCCTTTCCCTTAAAAGAGCACATGTCTTATTATTATTTAACACCATACAGAAGCATAAGATTGCAATGCATCGAAGCATTCAACTTTAGTCTACTTCCTTTAGGACTACTTTTGGCTTTTGGACAGAACATGATAGTTACGTTTAACTTATCATATGATTACACTTAATCCAATTTGGATCTTAATTCAAAGTATACAACCTCATGTATGACTTTATCTTGCACCTTAACGAGACTTATCTTGTAATTTCTGCAAGATGGTACTTATATTTTAAACAGGTTATTGAGTTTACCATATGTTCAAAAATTATCTCATCTTAGTCTTTGTCAACCCATTGTCAAAACTAAGGTAAATATCCATGTGAGTGGGTTACTTCTCTATCTGACATGCTCAATCATATAATAAATAACAGTAAATGTTCATATATAAACATTCACTCATGTATTGCCAAATAATAAACTTTATTATTATTCATAAATAATAATGTTAAAGGATCACATAAACAGTACAAATCAAATCCTATGCAAACCTTGAGATCTAATGTGTTTCTCAAAACATATCTCTTAATACAGGTTTTTTGTTAATGGATCTGCAATCATATCTAGCGAGAAAATGTCCTGTAAGTTTAATTCTCTTAGTACAACAATATTTTTAATTTGTTGATATTTAATGTCAATATATCCATTGACAACTAACTGTCACCATAAACTATCACTAGGTTCTCTTAGGCAGTTACATCCAAATGGTTCACAAATCATTTCAACCAAAGCTGTCTCTTGTACTGCAGTAGAGAAAGTGACAAATTCAGCTTCCAATGTTGATGAGGCTACCAAGGTTTTTTTTTCCTACTTCATAAAATGGCACCATTGCCAAGTAAGAACACATAACCTGAAGTGGATTTTCTTTTCATCCATAGCACTTCTCTAATCAACATCTGAGTATCCTCTCAATTGAATATCCTTTCTTTAATAATAGAGAGAATAGTTTGCGGTACCTTTGAAGTATCTAAGTATCCTCTTTATAGCTTGTCAATGTGCTTTGCCTAGGTTAGACTGATATCTACATACTATACCCACCGCCATAGTATATATCAAATCTTGTACACAACATTGCATATATTAGACTACCCACAATAATGGAATATGGAACATTCCTCATTCGTTCCATTTCATTTGGCATCTTAGGGCACATACTTTTGCTAAGAAACTAAATTTTAGCAATGGGGTTATCTATGGGTTTAAATTTTGCATATTAAATCATTCAAAAACTTTGTTAATGTATGTCTCTTAAGACAGTGATAATAACCTTCTTGAGCAATCCCTTGAAATCTTAATTCTAAGGATATAAACTGCTTGATCCATATCTTTCATCTCAAAGTTGGATGACAACCAATCTTTGATATGATTTATGTATTCTTTGTCATTTCCAGCTATAAGCATGTCATCTACATACAATGTTAAAATGAAAAACTCATTTCTCGAGCTCTTGAAATAAACACAATGATCTTTATCAATCATGTTGAACTCATTCGACATGATTGTTTCATGAAATCTTAAATACCATTGTCTCGAAGACTGTTTTAGGCCATAGATTGATCTCATCAATTGGCAAACCTTATGTTTGCTGCCTTCTTTAATGAAACCTTTAAGTTGATCTATATAGATTACGTATTTTATTCCTTCATTGAGGAAAGTAGTCTTTACATCCATTTGATGTAGCTATAGGTCCAAACTAGCCACCAAAGCTAGAATCAACCTTATCGACGCAAATCTAACAACAGGTGAAAAAGTCACCTTATAGTTAATTCCTTTCTATTGTGTAACCCTTGATAAAAGACACATACCATCTAGGTTAGTGAATCTTTGAATGGGTCATTATCGTCAATTTGTCGACGTGTTAACCCTTGGTTAGGTTGTTACCATCAGTTTTGTCAATGTGTTAACCTTTGATAAAAGACATATACCATCTGAAATAGTGAATCTCTGAATGGGTTGTTACCATTAATTTTTTGACGTAATAACCTTAAAGAGGTTGTCTCCTTATTTACTTCTTAAAAAGGTTTGTTTGGTGAGTGAGGCCAAGCTGTGGCATGTTTTTTTTGGTTCAAAGGCAATTCCACTTCTATGACTGTACCTCGATTTGCAAACAATTTAGATGGAGTATCTTGGATTTGGAATTAACTTCTATGACCATTTTCCCCTGCAGCAGAGGGAGTTCTATCACGGGTGGGGCTCGTAAGGTTATACTGGTCATTTTGTTGCGTAACTAGTTACATCTTATTTGTCATGCATTTGCAGTGTTGAAAAGTTAGGTTAGGGTTTGTTGCCCCCCGTATGGTTCACTAAAATAATTGTTCATTTTGATTTTTACATTCATTTTCATTGCATTTGTCTATTTTTCCTTTTTTTAGCAAAATGACATGGAAATTTTGTCGAATTCACTGCCTGTTTATGATTGTAACATACAATTCATCATTAACTGATCACTTTTATCTTATAAAGGGGACATCTAAAAATATACTTAACCTATTAACAAGCAATATCAATTTATAGCATAATGTATCTCATAATCTAGTAAATAACCTATATCAATCATGGCAAATGAATAATAATCTTGATAAACTTAAGATAAAAATCCAAACTATAAAAGACAATGCAAACACCTAAAATAGAAAGAAAATATAAATGTCCATAATCAAATGTTCAAATCTGTAAATGTGTGTGGTATATGTGTAAAGAAATCATCTCCTTAAAGTCTGAGAGCCTTACTGTAAACCATAGTTTGTGGGACCTTTGAGGGAGAATGGGATTGGGAACAGTGCTGTCGTATGGTGGGCTCGATGCCTGAGAAGTGGATGGGCCTTAGTGGTTGGACAGTGATAGGATGAAGGAATTCATTAACATATCCTGTAAGGCAATCCAACTCTCCTTGAATACCTGCCATCACAATCATCTGTGCCATCAGATGACTTGTAAATGTCTCGTTTATAGTTATCACATGTGCCTTAAAGTCGGCATCCAGCTTGTTTATTCTCTTCTCCATCTCATCTCTAGCTTTCTTAACATTCTTATTGGTAGTAAGAAAGGTAGTTTCTATTGCCATGATGCGTTCCATGGCCGTCTGCAAATTCTTATCCACACTATCAACCCCCATCCCTATCCTAGCCAGACTAACTATGACCTGCCACTAAAGGGCATCAATATCACTGAATCTCTTCATATATATCTCATGTTGTCGGGTCTGGTCCTAGCTTATTGCCTGTACATCTACTGTTATGGCAGTATGAGTGACTATCAAACACTAAATACCCTATAAGATAACATCCTATGGGGTTGCCTGCTAAGATAAAGGTGGGACTGACTATGACGATACACCCCCCCCCCCCCAAAGATAACTGTAGGTCCTAGGGGGTAGGTTTTGCTGGAAAGTGCAGAAATCCTGCATGATGGATGGTGCTGTTGGCTACTGAAGGGTGTCACCTGCCAAAATAATCCATGAATAGAATCATCTTTCTAAGTCATGGCCCAAGAATATCCTCCTTCTGCTGATCATCGCCAGGTTTTTGCTCATGATATGGGGGCTATGGCTCACGCTCTGGTACCTCCCTGCCTGGATGGAAAAGCTTGCACCCATTTCCTATAAAGTCATCAACCCGATCTCATCGAGCGTGATGTCATCCTTTCTAGCCATATGCATGTCATACACAACCTCTCTATCTAAGTACATACCCTCTTCCGTAGATGGCCCCATTAGAGCCTTTAGCGTACCTTCAGCTAGGAGTAGCCTGGTGACCAATCCTTCAATGACTATTACATCATCTGAGTGGCGTTGAGTTGCTCGGATATGCTCTAAGATGGCATGGCTCAGATCTATCTGCCTACCTACCACCATACCCCATAAACCAAATGTCTCTGATACCATAATGGAATATAGGCTGCCCATTCTTCCTAAGTAGGAATAGAAAAAGACCCTGTGCAAATAACACAATAGCTAAGATCGCAACATAGTAGACTTTGCCATCCTCCTTGCATATGGGACTCCTGGTCATATAATAACTGCCCACATCTCTGCTGTAGCAGACCTCTTATGCCTAGTCATATTCTCCCCTATGGGTGACCCTAGATGCAATAAGTAATGACCCCCTCCTTGTTATCTAGCCTTTGATTCCCTAAGTACCTAAATGTGGCTAAAAATTGTCTTGTCATTTTTGGATAGGTCTTATAGGCCCCTGCATAAAAGTGTGTCCACCCGGCTCGTGTAATCAATGCATCAGCCTTATCTATCAACCCCAACTGTGTCAGTAGATGCCTAGACATGAATTTGCTGGGCAACATGCGAACCTCTCCTAAAAGTCTGTAGCGGGTGGCCTCCTCATGTGTCATCCATACTGGGTATTGAGGGTCTATATCCTGCATAATGTAAAATTTCATAGTTTAGTCATGGTGTATTATCTAAAGTGTTTATTAGATATTATAGCAATTTGTGCCAAAATTTTAGCATCATAACGATTTAGGAAAACTAGGTCCAATCCTGCACAAAACTCGTTCTCAAAGCTACAATAGTTAATTAACATGTAATTTCTCCTAACCTGACACCGGGCATCTAACAATCATGTTAAAGCAATGTGTATACATCAATCAATTCAAGTTACTCAAGAATCATTATATCATCATCACACATATATGTATCGTTACAGCTAATTTGTCACCATTATCCTTTTTTGCACATGAAAAACCAGTATCAAGGCATGCATTCTTTTTAAAGAAGGGTCACATGTAAACTTTATTATTCCCCTCTATCGATTTCTTTTATCTCATTTCATTTACAAATTATATATATTCTCTTATCACTACCATACATATTCTTTCCTATTTATTCATCATTGCGCCAAAAGAAAGCCTTGTATACATTTTCTACTAATTCACATTCTTTATTTACCTTACATATACAATGAGCATAATTAAACATATATATACCAATATTATTTTTATTATCATTGCATCATTATTTTCATATACACAACCTATGTTTGTACATAACTTTTATTTATGCATTTTCATTCCTAATTTCATACAAAGTATGAATACTACCTATATACATAAATCATACTAAAACAAGTCAATGAATTATGCTAAATAATTATATATATATATATATATAACTAAAAGGCAAGTCTTAGCATAGTAACTAAACCTCACATTCTTATTTAATTTTTCCTAATTGCAAGATTTCAACTTCACTTTCATCACAAAAGAGGTTAAGAGAAAGTAAGCGTACCTTTACCACTTATGAAGTAGAAACTTGATGAAAACTTATAAAATTGGTGTCTAAATGTGCACAACGTGAAAACCTAGCAGTGTACCAGATTGGAATTGCAAAATGATGTTTGCAAGGTGAGAAAATGGTGAAAAATTGAGAGACACCCCTTTTGGAATAATCAAAGAAGAGAAAGAAGAAAGAAAGAAGAAGAAAAGAGAAAAAAACTGAATGTATTTAAGTATTTGGGATGTGTACAAGTGTACACTCAATTGTATGATCGTATCTTGAAGTGCAAGGCCGTACGAAGGAGATGTGAGGGCTTACACTCAAAAAAGTCCAATTTCAAAAGTTTTTGAATATGACACGTTCCCATGCATGCAAAATGCTATGTGAATAATGTTTTTGCATGGATTTTGACCCAAACTTATACAAAATAACCCTAATTATTTCCAAAATAACTCAAAAAACTTACAATTTTTCAATTTATTGACTTAACTAAGCATGAATTAGTTTATTTACAGTTTATTCACAAGATTATTTTTGTACATAACACTTCCCTTAATTACCTTGTTAATCATGACTTTCATGGTCACCTTTCCTATTATTAGACACTTAAAGTATTTTGATTATGCACACATTTTTTCCCTTTTTTCTTTTCAAAATTACATTTTGTGCATGTACAAAGTACATTTCCTCATAATATCTGGTGAATTTTATAACTTTGAATTGTGAACCAGCCTCTAAATGTGGATTGTAGATAGATCCCTATAAGATTTTACGCTGGAGGTGTGCATGTTTTGGTTAAAATGATGCAGGATGAGGTGTATGACATGCAATTCTATTTTTACTATTTATTTTTATTAGATGGTTACTGAGCTGAGTGTACGGGCATGCATTATGAAAGTACAGTCATACAGATTAACTTATAAGTAACCTCTTTGGATTTTTAGCTGGCCTTTACTCCCCACTTAAAATTCCTTCATCCCTATTTGTATTTCCAATTACATCGCTTAGTGCCATAACTTGTTCAACATGACTCCTTTTCTGAATGACTTGCCTTATTACTAGATGACTGCTCTACTTGGGATAACCCTATTCTATCTCCTTACTCCAATTTGAGGTTCCTTTAGAGGGTATAACTGGATGCACATCTGTTAGTGGCTTTGACTCATTACTGGGATCCCCACTTTCATGTATTTTGCTTCAATAATGTAGAAATTTACCCTCTTTATGAGGAGTTTGCTACCATTCTGAATGTGCCTTTTACCATAGGTACTATACTATGTGTACCTAACCATGTACCTAACTATCCTCAAGAAGCTATTCATGCCCTGGGAATCCACCCCTCTGATGTTAGGGTCCTTGCCGAACCTTTCGAACCTGTGGTGCTTAATCTGTTGTTTGACAATTTGTACTACTTTAATAGAAACAAGACTTATGCCATGGGTGCTACCCTCTTCATGTGCTTAGCTTACTACTTATGCATCACTATCATGGATGGCATCCTTAGAGATTATCGGCTATTTGACATTGTAAATGGCATTTGTGAAGGGCTCACCTCATTTCCCTTAATCCTGGTAGAGACTTTGCTTTGGTTAGATGCAGTGCATGTTGACCCTACTACCTTGTTCACCGGTAGCCCACTCCTACTTTAGGTACCTTTGGTCATTTATTTTTAAGGTAGTGCGCCACTTGTAGGTTTTCACACTAGCTTTGTGGAACATGCATCTTTTTACAGATTTTCACATGACCTTATGCGTAATTTTTGCCTTGGATGGATGCCTAACTATCCCAACATATTTCCCTTTTTTTTAGAATAGACTGCCCATTTTCAGGTTTTTACTTTGTCCTTTGGCCTAACTTTTGCTTAGAGAGCCAATTACGATTTTTATCTCTAATGACCTCTTTCTTCTTTTTTTTTTCTAGATTTGGTTGCAAGAAAAACTCAAAATGCTAGTTGAACCTCCACCCCATGTTGTGGATTTGTACTTTTTGAGGTTCTTCGATGCACGTATATGGTGGTACTAGCTTGGCTCCATAGAGGAAGGCATCGTATGGCTAAGCTTAGTGGCAGAATAGAGGGTAAGTTTAATGTGACCCTGGATTTGAGTCCAGTATGTGACTAGAGATAGGAGCTCTAGATGTGTGCCTCTTTGTGACCTTCAATGAGTCACTTTCTATATTATCGTTTGCTATGCTCGTCAGTTCGAACTCAAGCAGGAGATAGTGCATGCATGCCTTAACTTTAGAGGAGGATATCTCTCTAACACTTTTATCATGGGATACCATTATCTCTAGAGGCATCTACCAGTGAGAACCAACATTTTACTGGTAAGTGTTTATGACTTTAAGACTAGCCCTAAGTATCACTCGTGGGTTATAGAGGCACCTGATACCATGGTGTTCCTTCTTAGGTGCCCAGGTGGAAGAGGTCCTAATGGTGGTGGCACCTCTTAAGGGACTTTACTTAGGCATAGACTGACTGCTATTGTTTTTTTCATTTCTTGTTCTAGACATGTACTGTATTGCAACAATAGCTGTTTGAACACGTGTTTGGTGTTGTTTGCTGTCACTTTTCTTTTTTTCATACCTGTAGGGTATGGTACTTTAGTGTTATTGTTGTTGTTTGGCTGATATCCTATTTGCTTTGCTTTTCCTTGTAATGTTACAACTGTTTATTATAAATAAATAATACATATTTGTTCACATCAATCATAATACACAACTTAGATTATTCACCCGTGTTCACATGGTCACAACATTGCCTTAGCAGGGTGCCTCATTTTAGTAAGGCTGCCTTTTTTCATTTTTTTACCCATAGGCTTGTTATTTTTTTCTCTTTTTTCTTAGCCATGTAACCTCTTCAGTCTATCGATATTGATTGGCTCCTTAAACTCATTCCCATCGTTGTTTATAAGGATAGCCGCTCCTTTAAAAAGCAATTTTTTTAGAATAAAAAGGCCTTTCCAATTAGGTCTGAACTTTCCTTTATAGTCAGGTAAGCCATGTCTCATCTGCTTAAATACCAGATCCTCTTCTTTTAAATGATGGCCTTTCACTTTCTTCCCAAAGGATCGAGCTAGCCTTTTCTGATACAACTAGTTGTGGTAGTAAGCCTTCATTTGGTTTTCATCTAGTAAGTTCAACTTCTCCATATTGTGCTCTATCCACTCTATCTTTAGCATCTTAGCTTCCAGTATAACTTTTAATGACTGCAACTCAATCTCTACCGATAGCACTACCTTTGAGCCATACATGAAAGAGAAAAGAGTGGCCTTTGTGGAAGTTCTAACAGTAGTTATATATCCCAAAAGTGCGAATGGTAACTTCTCAGCCCAAACTTTGTATGTTTGCATAGTTTTAGATAAAAATCTTCTTTAAATTCCTATTTTCAGCCTCAATTGCTTCTTTCGCCTATAGACGGTAAGGAGATAACTTGTGATGCTGAATTTTGTATTTCTACAGGATGTGTTTGGTTTCCATTTGAAATTGAACCCCGTTGTCCAATACTATATGGTGAGGCATTCCATACCTGCATACCAAATTTCTTTTGATGAATTGAGCCATCTCTCAGGCCCTCACTCTTTTGAAGGACTCGACTTCTACCCATTTTGTGAAGTAATCGATGGCGACCATAATATATCTATATCAATTGCAGGTTGTTGGATGGATCTCCCCAATGATGTCTATTCCCTAAGCTAAAAAGGGCAACAATAAGGACATATTGTATAACTTCAAGACTAGTAGGTGACTTAAGTCAGCATATTATTGACATTGATGACACCTATTAACATATCTAGAACAGTCAGTATCCATGGTTAACCAGAAGAATCCTTGTCTCATGATTTTTTTGGCCAATGTCAATCCATTCATATGGCCCCATATACCACCGCATGAGTTTCTTTCATGACCTTTTTTGCTTCCCTTTCATCCAAGCACTGTAATGGCCTCAACGTCGGACTGATCGTGAATAGTACTTTCCAACAGTGAATAGTATCTCCGGACTGAAAATGACACCCAAAAGTGAAAATATTTTATTGGACTATTGGCAAGTACTAGTCACGGGTAGTCCGAGGTTGAAATTTAAAGTGAATTTGAGGTCAAATAGGCCTCCAAAAGCCAAAAGAACGAAAATCAAGAAAATTAGGGTTTAGGGTTTTTAATTGAATTTTTGGTCATTTTGGCTATTAAAAATATCAAATGAAGTCTAAAAATTATCAAAAATTATATATGTGCCTAAATTAATATGTAGAATAGTTTGGTGGTAAAAAGTGAATTTTTTGGTAATACCAATATTTTTGAATCGGATCGATAAAATTGAATCAGACCCAAAATGGACTCCAATTGGGTTAAAATTTTAGGTATAGCCTATTTTTAATGTGATATGAATAATGGAATCAAATTTGAAGAGAATTGAAGCTAGAAAGTGGGAGAAATTAATTAGGGCTAATTATCATGTAATTATCGGGCTTAAATACTTAAATTATCCAAGCCCAAGGTAAGCCTAGCCTAAGGCCCAAATTGAGGAACTATAAAAGCCTTTCCTCTCCAAAAAAATCTAGCAGAAACCTGTGTCTTCTTCAGCTCCATAGGTGGCCGAACTCTCTCTCCCACAATTTCCTCTCTTTTTCTTTTAAATCCTCACCAAATCTTACCAAATCAAAGCCTAAGGAAGTGATTTCAGCCTCTCTAAAGTACCCTAGCAAGCTCTAATCTTTGATTCAAGGAAGAGAATCAAGAGAAATCAAGGGTTAAAGTTTAGGTGTCAAAGTTAGGTATGTGAAATTATTGATTTTAATTTGGTTTTTAGGTACCTACTACTAGTTTTAGGTGCCTAGAGTTCATTTTTGCTGTCAATTTTAGCATTTAAAGACAAAATAATTGAGTTTTCTTTGATGGGAATTTTGGTTTGTGAAGGAATCCAAGAAGAGGAGCAAATTTCTCAAGCCAAAGGAAAAGGAAAGGAAGTCTAGACAAGGCTAATCAATAGAAAAAGGCGTGTGGCTAATGAATCCTTTTATTTCCTTAGTAATTAAGTGAATTTCCTTTAGGTTTCTTATGAAAAATTTCATATATTGGGATATAATTAAAAGTAATGCTATATTCATGTATTTAAGACTTATATATGCCTATTAGAGACCTTAAATGAAGTTAAAAGAATTTGTATGGTAGAGTTGTAGTGTTGGACGAATACTAATTCATAAGAAACCAATGTGTATTTAGGTGATTTTGGTGATTTTAAGCTTTATAATGCTAATATTAATGTAAATTAATAGTTATGAATTTTTATAGAATTTATGGGAATTAAATGAATATTTTCGAAATAAATATTAATTAGGTATTAGTTGAAAAATGTGAAAATTAAATGAATTATGGCATAATTTATAGGTTATATGGTGAATTACTGTGAAACGATTCATAGATTGTGTAAAGAAGACTTACTGTAATTATAAGGCACTGATATTGTATTGACAAGAAATGAAAAGTAAGGAAAAGAATGAAAGATTAACTAATAAGAAGGAAATTTAAAAAAATAATGCGCCCTTAGAAAGAGTCAGGCAGTAAAACCTAGTTCAGAATATAATTGGCTGGCCATAGGAATACATATACCACGGTGCAAGTCATGGCGACTTACTTTACTATGGTTGGATCACTGATCTCCATAGTATATCTGTCATACATACTATTATATGTTCATATGTTATATGAGGGATGCTTCTTGGAGGTCATTTCTCATTCTGTTGTGACCTTGTGGGGTCCACCTCCTGCATATCCGATCTGAGAGTTTTCTTTCGGGTCTGTACTAGGGGCATATTGATAAGAAAATGTTAAAAGCGTAAAAAGAGAAGCTAAAACAGAAGTTTAATATGAAAAAGGATTAAAATAAAAAGGATTTAAAAGTTTAGGGTAAAACGGTAATTTTCCTAAAAGATAAAAGTAATAAGTAAAAGTGAAAAAGAAACTAAGTAATAAGGGTAAAATGGTAAATTAGTCAATTAATTGTATAAAAAGTCAACCTTATAAAGTTAAAGGACTAAATTATAATTTTACATGAAAGAAGTTAATATAAGAATTAATCAGTAAATTATAAGCTAATTAAGAGGTTAAAATAAAAAATAAAAAAGGGGAAATTAGTAATTAATAGTGTAAAATGGGACTTTTGTAATAAAAAGAAGTTTAAGGATTAAATTGAGAATATAAGAAAAATTATAAATTAAATGGAAAGTTAGTCGTTAATAAAATAAATATTATTTTTAATAAGAAAAATCGATAATTAACAACTTAAATGAAAATTACTAGATATACATAATGTAGGGAAATACTATAATTTTTAGTCACCACTGGGCATATTTAATGCTCAGAACGTAGGATTTACTGCGTGTAGGTACAAATAGCTTGGAGCGTGGGTACACAGAAGGAAATTGAAGTTGAAGAGTTAGAAAGAATATTTTGTGGCATGTATATATATATACTTAATATTTATATGTTTTGTTTTATGAAGACATTATCGCAATGATAATCATACTTGTATTGTATATAATAGTATATGGGTGAGGAATTACAGAGAATGGATGGTATGCATGTGTTGCTTGATGATATATATATATATATATATATATATATATATATATATATATATATATATATATATATATATGGATTTGTGATATATTTGGATATAAACTGTTGTGCCTCTAAGAGGCTGTGTAATTGTCTGCTTTTCAGAGGACTAGTTAAGAATATAGTCGTTATATTGCCAAAATTTTATTAAATGTATAGTAATTTCCTGGACAGTTATAGGTTGGAGATTAATGGAAGTCATATATGCATGATGATGATTAAGTTAAAGAATTTAAGTGGAAAAAAAATTGACCAATTGCCTATCCGATAAGACTGTTGCAGTAAGGGAGTTATATTTTGTGGTATCAGAGCATTGGTTTAGCCGGTCCTCAGATCGGAGTGGGAACAAGTATGATTTAATTACCTGTATATATACACGCCAATTGTAAATAATAAAGTGTGATGGAAATCTATTGTGTACCTGCTTCTTTCTGTTTTATAGTGTAAAGATGTCATCGGATCGAGATAGATAGGTGGGGGATGGTGAAAGTGAAGCTTCAATAGGTACTGGGCAACAGAAGGCCCCATAGCAGTAGGCTTCCTCTCCAGCAATGCCACCTCCACCTCCACAGCCGGACTTCCTTAACCTTATGGCTGAATATATCCAACAACAACTACAAGCTGAGACAAGCACAGTCTTCTCAGACAGTTGTTCAGGTTCAACCAGCTCCACCTAGAAGAAGACCCATTTTGAAATAGTTAAAAAGGTTGGGAGCTGAAGACTTCTCTGGGATGGATCCTTTGACACCATCACAGGCTGAAAATTGGTTATTTAAGATAAAGAGGCTTTTTGAAATCACCAACAGTTCAGTAGAAGAGAAGCTGAAAGGTATAATTGATTTGCTTCAAGGACCGGCTTTTATTTGGTGGGATTCAGTTAGCAGACACACCCCAATGGATCAGTTGACTTGGGACTTCTTTGTGTCTCAGTTTGAGTTAAAATATATCGGGTCAGAATATAAGTTAGCCATGCAGGATGCCTTTTGGAGGCTTAGGCAGGGAAACAGATCAGTGGCGAAATATGAGCGCGAGTTTGAGTGCTTGAGTGCATATCTTGATAAGAGTCAGACTTCAGATGAAAAGCTACGACAGAGGTTTGAGAGGGGATTGCATACCGAGCTTAGGCAGATTATAGGGACCCAGCAGTACCCTACCTTGAGAGCTATGATGGAGGCATCCATTAAACTAGAGACCATCCAGGTTGAACAGGCTGAGAGACAGTCTCGGTTTTAGCAAAAGAGAAAGCAAGGACAGTCGAGCGAAAAGGGCGATCAGAGTAAGAAGTCAAAAGGATCGTTTACACCTTAGAGCCATCCTCCAATTCCAGCAGGACGGTGTAGGGGTAGTGCTACTCGTGGCAGAGGTTCAGCTACACCAGCTATCAGTACCCCTCAGGATAGAGACAGAGATATGGGATAGCTGCAGCTTGTGATTATTGTGGCAAATTTCATTATAGGGAGTGCAGATTCCAGACTGGAGCATGTTTCCGCTGTGGGTCCAGGGAGCACCAGATTAAAGATTTTCCAGCATTACCGGCTGCCTCAATTGCATCTCCAGCATCAGGTACTGGGTCCTCTGCACCGAGAGGTCGTGGTAAGGGAGCTGCTCCCATCACATCAGCCTCTAAATTAGCTGGACAGTCATCTCAGGTTCAGAGGAGATCTGCAAGCCAGACTTATACTGTTAGAGCCAGGGAGGAGGAGGATGCTTTAGATGTGATAGTAGGTACATTTCTCCTATTATTTGATTTAGTTCATGCTTTGATCGATTCTGGTTTGACTCATTCCTATATTAGTACTACATTAGCTCGGGATAAGGGGATGAAAGAGGCATGCTTGGACCAGGATATCTTGGTGAGTAATCTTCTGGGGCATAGTGTAGTGGTAAATAAGGTTTACAGACAGTGTCCTATTAGTGCCCAGGGACATATATTCCTGGCAAACTTTATTGAGTTGCCCTTCCATGAGTTCGATGTGATTTTGGGGATAGATTGACTATCCGCCCACCAAGCGACTATTGATTGTAAAAGAAAAATAGTTACTTTAAAGCTTGAAGATGATCGAGAAATTATAGTGGTTGGTGTGCGCCATGATTATCTATCTGACGTGATATCTGCTACTACAGCTAAGAGGTTGATCAGGAAAGGGTGTGTAGCCTACATGTGTTATGCAGTGGAGGCAAAGAAAGATAGCCCAAAAGTGTCAGAAGTACCCACTGTCAGAGATTTTCCAGATGTGCTCCCTGATGAATTACCAGGTTTACCACCTGACAGGGAAGCTGAATTTTCTATCGAGGTTGCTCCAGGCACTGCACCCATATCCATTGCTCCTTACAAAATGGCTCCAGCAGAGTTAAAAGAATTAAAGATTCAGTTACAGGAATTGCTTGATAAGGGATTTATCAAACCCAGTGTTTCTCCCTGGGGAGCACCAATTCTGTTTGTTAAAAAAAAGGATGGTACGCTCAGGTTATGCATCGACTACAAACAACTGAATAAAGTCACTATAAAGAACAAATACCCCTTTCTTCGCATTGAAGATTTGTTTGACCAATTGAAGGGAGCGGGTGTATTTTGAAAGATTGACTTGAGATCAGGCTATCATCAGATGGGAGTAAAAGCTGTAGATGTGCCTAAAACTGCTTTTCGTACTCGGTATGGCCATTATGAGTTTCTGGTCATGCCATTTGGACTTACAAATACACCGACTGCCTTCATGGACCTGATGAACAAAGTTTTTCATCCTTATCTGGACCAGTTTGTAGTGGTCTTCATCGATGACATTCTGGTATATTCTAAAACACCAGAGGAAATGATAAGCATTTGCAAATTGTCCTACAGACTTTGAGAGAGAAGCAGCTGTATGCTAAGTTCAGTAAATGTGACTTCTAATTGAATGAAGTATCTTTCTTAGGCCATGTGATCTCTGCTGAAGGTATTAAAGTGGACCTATCAAAGATTGAAGCAATTCTCCAGTGGAAGCCACCTACAAATGTGACTGAAGTAAGAAGCTTTCTGGGGTTAGCCGGATATTACAGGAGGTTTATAATGGGTTTCTCCACTATTGCAGTCCCCCTTACTCGATTATTATAGAAAGACACCAAGTTTGTGTGGACTGACAGATGTCAAGAATGCTTTGAGAAACTCAAAAGTATGTTGACTGAAGCTCCTATTCTCACTCAACCCGAACCGAACAAGGATTTTGTGATCTACAGTGATGCCTCCAGAAATGGACTAGGCTGCGTTTTGATGCAGGAAGGTAAGGTGATCGCTTATGCCTCTCGACAGCTCAAGACTCACGAGAAGAATTATCCTACTCATGATTTGGAGCTAGCAGCTATTGTTTTTGCCTTGAAAATATGGAGGCACTATCTGTATGGTGCGAAATGTTATATTTATACTGATCACAAGAGTCTGAAATACTTGCTCACTCAAAGAGAACTTAACCTCCGATAGAGACGCTGGTTGGAGTTGATAAAAGACTATGATTGTTTTATCGACTACCATCCAGGAAAGGCTAACGTGGTGGCTGATGCACTTAGCAGAAAATTCATGACAGGTAATGTGAATGGTTTCAAATAAATTGATATATGTAATTGATTAATAGTGTTATTTGAAGCTCTTCGAGCTTTAAATGTTAGTTTGAGTATGGCATCAGACGGAGCTTTGATGGCAGAAATGCAATTGAAACCAGATTTCGTGTATTAAGTGAAAATGGTTCAGAAAGAGGATGATCGACTGAAAACTATTATGAGTAAAGTAAAGGATGGCAATGAAGGAGACTATTCTCTAAATGAAGATGGAAGCCTTTATTACAAGAAAAGACTCTGTGTTCCAGATCAAGAAGAACTGAAGAAGGACATCCTTACAGAGGCATACCATAGTAGTTACACTATGCATCCTGGAGGTAACAAGATGTACCGAAATTTGAAGTCTTATTACTGGTGGCCAGGAATGAAGCGGGATGTGACAGAATTTGTAAGTAAATGCTTGATATGTCAGCAAGTAAAGGCTGAGCACCAGGTCCCTTCTAGATTACTTCATCCTATCTTGATACCGGAGTGGAAATGGGACATAGTTACTATGGATTTCATTACAAGATTGCCTATCACTCAAAAGAAACATGATGCTATTTGGGTGATTATTGATCGACTCACCAAATCTGCTCATTTCTTGTCAGTCCGGATGGATTATCCTTTGACTAGATTGGTAGAGATCTATATTAATGAGATAGTGAGACTTCATAGGGTACCATCATCTATCATTTCAGACAGGGATCCTAGGTTTACCTCTCATTTCTAGAAAAGTCTACAAGAAGCTCTGGGTACAAGGCTCCATTTTAGCACAGCTTTCCACCCCCAATCAGATGGTCAGTCAGAACGGGTAATTTAGACACTGGAAGATATGCTGCAATGTTGTGTACTAGAGTTTGGTAGCAGTTGGGAAAAATATCTGCCTCTTACAGAATTTGCCTACAATAACAACTATCAATCCAGTATAAAGATGGCTCCTTTTAAGGCTTTATATGGAAGAAAATGCAAGATTCCTCTATGTTGGACCGAGTTAAATGAAAAGAAATTAATTGGATCTGATTTGATTCGTGATTCAGAAGAAAAAGTATGAATTATCAAAGGCAGATTGAAAGAAGCTATGGATCGACATAAATCTCATGCAGATCTGAAGAGGAAAGACATTGAGTTCCAGGTCGAAGATAAAGTTTTTCTGAAAGTATCTCCATGGAAGAAAATCTTGAGATTTGGTAAGAAAGGGAAATTAAGTACAAGGTTTATTGGCCCCTACGAGATACTTCAACGAGTGGGTCCAGTAGCTTATCGATTGAAGCTACCTTCAGAGTTAGAAAAGATCCACGATGTGTTCCATGTATCTATGCTCCGAAGGTACAGGTCTGACCCTAACCATGTCATTACACCAGCAGATATTTAAGTACAACCTGATATAACTTATAAAGAAAGGCCGGTGAAGATCCTGGCTAGGGAGATTAAACAGTTGAGAAACAAACAGGTCTCATTAGTGAAGGTCCCATGGCACCATCGCAATGTGGAAGAAGCTACTAAGGAATCGAAAGTGACCATAAGACAACAATATCCTCAACTTTTCGAATCGAGTAAATTTCAAGGATGAAATTTATTTTTAGTAGGGGAGAATTGTAATGGCCTCAACGTCGGACTGATCGTGAATAGTACTTTTCAATAGTGAATAGTATCTCTGGACTGAAAGACACCCGAAAGTGAAAAATATTTTATTGGACTATTGGAAATTACTAGTCATGGGTAGTCCGGGGTTGAAATTTAAAGTGAATTTGAGGTCAAATAGGCCTCCAAAAGCCAAAAGAACGAAAACTGAGAAAATTAGGGTTTAGGGTTTTTAATTGAATATTTTGTCATTTTGGCTATTAAAAATATCAAATGAAGTTTAAAAATTATCAAAAATTATATATGTGCCTAAATTAATATGTAGAATAGTTTGTTGGTAAAAAATGAATTTTTCGATAACACTGATATTTTTGAATCGGACCAATAAAATTGAATCGGACCCAAAACGGACTTCGATTGGGTTGAAATTTTAGGTATAGCCTATTTTTAATGTGATATGAATAATGGAATCAAATTTAAAGAGAATTAAAGTTGGAAAGTGGGAGAAATTAATTAGAGCTAATTATCGAGTAATTATCGAGCTTAAATACTTAAATTATCCAAGCCCAAGGTAAGCCCAGCCCAAGGTCCAAATTGAAGAACTATAAAAGCCTTTCCTCTCCAAAAAAATCCAGCAGAAACTTGTGTCTTCTTCAGCTCCATAGGTGGCCAAACTCTCTCTCCCATAATTTCCTCTCTTTTTCTTTTAAATCCTCACCAAATCAAAGCCTAAGGAAGTGATTTCAGCCTCTCTAAAGTACCCTAGCAAGCTCTAATCTTTGATTCAAGGAAGAGAATCAAGGGTTAAAGTTTAGGTGTCAAAGTTAGGTATGTGAAATTATTGATTTTAATTTAGTTTTTAGGTGCCTACTACTAGTTTTGGGTGCCTAGAGTTTATTTTTGCTGTCAATTTTAGCATTTGAAGCCAAAATAATTGAGTTTTCTTTGATGGGAATTTTGGTTTGTGAAGGAATCCAAGAAGAGGAGCAAATTTCTCAAGCCAAAGGAAAAGGAAAGGAAGTCTAGGCAAGGCTAATCAATAGAAAAAGGTGTGTGGCTAATGAATCCTTTTATTTCCTTAGTAATTAAGTGAATTTCCTTTATGTTTCTTAAGAAAAATTTCATATATTGGGATATAATTGAAAGTAATGCTATATTCATGTATTTAAGACTTATATATGCCTATTAGAGACCTTAAATGATGTTAAAAGAATTTGTATGGTAGGGTTGTAGTGTTGGCCGATTACTTATTCATAAGAAACTAATTTGTATTTAGGTGATTTTGGTGATTTTAAGCTTTATAATGCTAATATTAATGTAAATTAATAGTTATGAATTTTTATAGAATTTATGAGGATTAAATGAATATTTTTGGAATAAATATTAATTAGGTATTAGTTGAAAAATGTGAAAATTGAATGAATTATGGCATAATTTATAGGTTATATGGTGAATTACTATGAAACGATTCATAGATTATGTAAAGAAGACTGACTGTAATTATAAGGCACTGATATTGTATTGACAAGAAATGAAAAGTAAGGAAAAGAATGAAAGATTAACTAATAAGAAGGAAATTTTAAAAAAATAATGTGCCCTTAGAAAGTGTCAGGCAGTAAAACCTAATTCAGGATATAATTGGTTGGCCATAGGGATACATATACCGCGGTGCAAGTCATGGCGACTTGCTTTACTATGGTTGGATCGCTGATCTCCATAGTATATTTGTCATACGTACTGTCATATGTTCATATGTTATATGAGGGATGATTCTTGGAGGTCATTTCTCATTCTGTTGTGGCCCTGTGGGGTCCACCTCCCGTATATCCGGTCTGAGAGTTTTTTGCCGGGTCTGTACTAGGAGCATATTGATAAGAAAATGTTAAAAGCATAAAAAGAGAAGCTAAAACGGAAGTTTAATATGAAAAAGTACTAAAATGAAAAGGGTTTAAAAGTTTAGGGTAAAAAGGTAATTTTCCTAAAAGATGAAAGTAATAAGTAAAAGTGAAAAAGAAACTAAGTAATAAGGATAAAATGGTAAATTGGTCAATTAATTGTATAAAAAGTCAACCTTATAAAGTTAAATGACTAAATTATAATTTTACATGAAAGAGGTTAATATAAGAATTAATCAGTAAATTATAAGCTAATTAAGAGGTTAAAATAAAAAATAAAAAATAAAAAAGAGAAAATTAGTAATTAATAGTGTAAAATGACACTTTTGTAATAAAAAGAAGTTTAAGGATTAAATTAAGAATATAAGAAAAATTATAAATTAAATGGAAAGTTAGTCATTAATAAAATAAATATTATTTTTAATAAGAAAAATCGATAATTAACAACTTAAATCAAAATTACTAGATATA
Organism: Excoecaria agallocha; assembly: GCA_037975025.1. NCBI lineage: Eukaryota > Viridiplantae > Streptophyta > Magnoliopsida > Malpighiales > Euphorbiaceae > Excoecaria > Excoecaria agallocha. The sequence continues at coordinate 75,161,022 of CM075809.1, read as the reverse complement.
CATAATGTAGGGAAATATTATGATTTTTAGTCACCACCGGACATGTTTAATGTTCAGCACGTAAGATTTACTGCGTACAGGTACAAATAGCTTGGAGCGTGGGTACACAGTAGGAAATTGAAGTTGAAGAGTTAGAAAGTATATTTTGTGGCATGTATATATATATACCTGATATGTATATGTTTTGTTTTATGAGGACATTATCGCAATGATAATCATACTTGTATTGTATATAATAGTATATGGATGAGGAATTACAGAGAATGGATGGTATGCATGTGTTGCTTGATGATATATATATATGGATTTGTGATATGTTTGGATATAAACTGTTGTGCCTCTGAGAGGCTGTGTAATTGTCTGCTTTTCAGGGGGCTAGTTAAGAATATAGTCGTTATATTGCCAAAATTTTATTAAATGCATAGTAATTTCCTGGACAGTTATAGGTTGGGGATTAATGAAAGTCATATATGCATGATGATAATGATTAAGTTAAAGAATTTAAGTGGAAAAAAAATTTTGACCAATTGCCTGTCCGATAAGACTGTTGCAGTAAGGGTGTTACAGGCACCTCAATTGAACGCCATCAACTAGTCTCTTATACAAGACCACATTCACACTAATGAACTGGCTAGACAATTTTTTAATAATCTTTTGATCTTTTTCCATTGTTGCCTTTGGGAACTTGGAAATCTCTAAATAGTTCTGGACATCATAATACCAGGGTTTGCTATAGGATCCATCTAGTCTCATGAGATTCTCATTTTCGAAAAAGGCTTGGTTAAGCTAGTGACTATTATTGGTCTCATAACTATTCCTTTGGGGTTATCCCACATAGACACTGAGGTGGCCAAGGCATCTGCCAACTGGTTCCCATCTCATGGTACATGTTGGAAAGTATATGTCTCGAATTATCCACTCAATCCCCTTAAGTACTCTATATAAGGTACCAACCTTTCTTCCCTAATAGACCAATCACCCTTGGCATGATGAATCACTAAGGATGAATCCCCAAATATCTCAATAGTCTTCACCCCCAATGCTATTAAAGCTTCCACTCCGTGGATACAAGCTTCATACTCTACCTTTTTAATGGTCACCTTAAACACCAGTTTCTTAGTCAATGGGAGTTTTTCACAATCGGGTGTAATGAGAATGACTCCTACACTAGCCCCTCTATTATTTGTAACCCCATCAAAATACATTTACCAACCCTGAACTGCTATGGTGCCAATGCTTTCATCTGGGAATTCATATTCAACCTGGTCTCCTTCCAGTGGATAATCGATGTGGAATTCTAAAATAACCCTTCCTTTGATCATTTTCCTGGTTATATATTCCACCTTAAATTCTTGCAAGAGTAGCAGGCACTTTCCCATTTTTTGCAATAGGGATGGTGCTATTTGGAGGTATCTAAATGGGTCATGCTTAACCATCACTTGGATTTTGTAGGAATGAAAGTAGTGCTTTAAAGTTTTTGAGGCTCATATCACTACCAGGCAAATTTTCAACACATCTGTATACTTATCCTCATATGGTAGAAACTTTTTACTTAAATGGTACACAATGAACTCAGCTTTAGCATCATCTTCTTGATATAACATGGCTCCTACTGAACCTTGCTCCATAGCTATGTACATGATCAAAGGCTTTGAAGATTTGGGTGGCTAGAGAACTAGAGGATGCAGCAAGTATTGCTTCATGGCATTAAAAGCCTTATGGCAATCATCGTTCCATTTAATTGGCTAATCTTTTCTCAGAAGCTTAAAAATGGGCTCACATATGGAGGAGAGCTTGGCAATGAACTGGCTGATGTACTGAATCCATCCTAGGAACCCTCTGATCTTTTTTTCCTTATTTGGCATTGGTATCTCCTGAATGGATTTCACCTTATCTGGATCCACCTCTATCCCTTTTTGGGTAACTGCATGCCCTAACAGTTTACTGGAGGTTACCCTAAATACACACTTCCTTGGGTTGAGATAAAGATTGTACTTGTTGATCTATTGGAAAAACTTCTCTAAAGCCTCAAAATGTCCTTCCCTTGTAGCTGACTTAATTACCATGTCATCAACATACACTTTGACTTCTTTATAGATCAAGTCACCAAGAATTTTGGTAGCCATCCATTAGTAGGTAGCTCCCGCATTCTTCAGTCCAAATGGCATAACCTTATATGTATAGGTTCCACATTCTATAATAAAGGTTGTCTTCACCCTATCTATTATCTTATTGTACCCTGTGTACCCATCAACAAAGCTATACATCATGCATTTTGCCACACTATAGACCAACAGATCTATGTGGGGGAGCAAAAAATTATCTTTTGGGCAGGCCTTATTTAAATCTCGATAGTCTATGCACATCCATACCTTTCAATCCTTCTTGGAAATAGGAACAACATTGGTTAATCAAGTAGGGTATTGAACCTCAAACAGGAATTTTGCTTTAATCTGCCTCTTCACTTCTTTTTTCACTTTTTTCACCCATTTTGGCCTAATTTTTTGGAGCTTCTGCTTTACTGGCTTGCTATCTGGATACATCGAAATGGCATGTTTTGCGATGTCTTTATCAATCCTAGGAATGCCCTCATAGGTTTAAGAAAATAGTTTTTCATATTTTTTCAATATTCTTTTGAATTTTATTATGTCTTCAGGAGTTATGTTGGATGCAATCAAGATCCCTTTAGGATCATTTTGGGTTTCAAGATTAAATGGAGTAGTGTTTGTTGAATGAATGTCAAATATGAATGAATCATGATTATGATCATGCATGATGTAATCAGATGAAACATCACACAAATAAGCAAATTTATTCATCTTATTAACTTGAGAAGGAAAAGGTACATCATTACAAAATAATTCAGGAACATAAATTACATTAGCAAATGAATCATCATCCTGGTTAGGGATGGTTGATGTAGTGGCATATGCCTCTCCTTCTTTCAAAGGTGTCTCCTTCTCAAGAATTGTAGCCTTATACTAAGCCTTCTCTTTGCCTTTAGCCTTGGGGACTGGTGACTCTGGCATCAATATCTCCTCAAGATGGCCTAAATCCAAACCAACAAGTTTGACCATAACTTTTCATCCTAAAACCCCAATATAGGCTTGATGGTTCTGGGTGACCAATCGAAGACATCATCAAAGATCTCAAATCCAGGAATGACTCTTTCTTGAACCACCATACGCATAATTTCCCCATAATACTTGTATTCCTCGAATGCCAACATAAAGCTTTCCAAGATGTGAAAGACTTTTCTTGACTATATCTCATTGTGCTTCTTAGCATCCTTCTTATAGTAACCCAATACCTTTCTATCTTTATGGACAATCAGAGCAATAGGTGTAGGGATCCCCTGAGAGTTCTTTCCCAATCCAATATCGAGTATGTAATTCATCTTTTTCATCATATTAACTGCCTAAGAGCTTGTAGAACTTACTTTTTCTCTCTTAATATCGATCCTAGCCACAAGAAACCCATTGAATGGCTGATTGGCTATGCTTAAGGTAGGAACTAAGTTTTTCTTTGCTGCCTTGATAATAACTATACCAATTTTGTGAGAGATTCAAATCATCTGGTGCAGCGTGGAAGGAGTTCCTCCCAGCTTGTGAAACTAAGGTTGCCTCAATAACAGGGAAAAGTTAGCAGGTATTTGTAGCACTGCAAACTCCACCTCAGTCTCAATTGGCTCTATCTTTACTACTTCCTTAAAGATGCCCGTAGCTTGTCTTTTAGAGTTATCATAAGTTGTTATAGTAAGCTTAGACTAAGCTGCTATTGTCGAAAAGGGACATACATTTATAGAAGAGCCATCATCCACCATCACACATATAGTGTGTTTGCCATTCACCTCAGCTCTAATGTATAAAAGGTGATTGTGCTCGCATCCCTCCAAAGGGAGGTTTGCATTGGTGAACACAATCTTTTCCTCAGAATCCCTTTTTATCATTTGCAACAACTCAGAAGGTGACATGGTAGTAACAATAGTTGACTCATATAAAGCTTCCACTAACCTCTACCTGTGGGAAGGCAATTGCCTCAATAAGTCCCAAATTGAAATCTAGGTTGGTGTTTTCTTAAGCTATTTTAAGACCAAATTGTCCTTCGTAACTCTTTCTTCTGTGGGCATTGCTGGTTATTGTGATCATTCAACCTTAGGCATGACCTTACCACTCCTAGTGATAGCTTGAACCATCTTTCTATTTGCCACTTCATTCTCATCTTTATCAGTTTCCCATAGATCCTCTGACTCCTCTTCGATCTTAACCGAGCCTACTTCACTATTCGTGTCCCGCATATCTACTAGCTGAACCAATCTCTATCTTTTGTTGACCTTTCTGCACTTGGATTTGAACCATCATTACTTCCTTGATCTTTGTGAATGATGTTAAATACTTATTTCCATACAAATCCTAGAGAATATACCACTTTAGCAACCCAGACCCAACCATAAATACTGGTGGTGGTACAACATTGTAAGTTTCCTTCTTCTTAGCTCTCTTTTTCAGGTTAAGAATCTGTTGAGAGTCAATTAAATCTTGGATACTTAGGGTATGACACTGATCGATCTTGTAGCCTATATGCTGATGAAAGGCATAATACCAATCAAATATGTGACCCAATTGACCATAACTTCTTATAGGTCTTAATGGCATTAGCTGTAACTTTCCTTCTTTCATCAAATGACTAAGACACCAGGATAGTGACTTGCCTAACTCTGAGTAACAACACTGGCTAGCTTTTATGGTTAACACCCCGGCATTCCTCACACTATTGCCCTTACTGATACTACTGTTATCGGCACTCTTTCCAAATCCTGAGCTTCTAAAACCTTGCTTATTGTTGCTATAACCTCCATTATTCTGGCTCATAGCATTAGCTTTCTTTGCAAGATATTCCCCTTTAGCTTTGATGGCTATGTTTTTCAAGAACTCCTAATCCTCTAACCCCTTTATCTTGAGACATTTTTTCAAATAAGGATTGGCATTCTGAATAAACAGGTGGATTTGATCTTATGTGTGGGGTTTTCTTTTCATCTCCATTACTCTATTTCTCTATCAAGTAAGGTACTTATGGAAGGACTCTCCAGGTTTTTGCTTCAATAACTCCAAATCCTTTAAGGTAAACTTCCATATATGTGCTATAGTCATACTGCCTAAAGAATTCCTCTATCAACTTCTCCTAATCTTCCTTTGTCTTTTTATCCAAACTATGATACTAGTCAACAACAGGACTTACAAGATTGAGAATAAAGAGATCCACTTTCTGCCTCTTAGTGAGGGTAGTCCTTTTCATGAGCAATACATACTGCTTAATGTGAGCTAGTGGATTAGATGTACCATCAAACTTCATCAAGTCAGGAATTTTTAATTGGCTAGGCAAAGCATCTTCACCATCTAAATCAATATCCTCTAGATTGACTCCCTTCCTAATTGATAACATCCTAGTCAAAGCCTCCAAAATTTTCTCCATCTTTTTCACAATAGGATTTTCTTCCTTGGGGATAAAATTCCTTAATACTTGAGGGGCCCATAATTTATCCTCCTCATCATTTATAAAATCACATTACCACTTCATACAACATCCATCTTTATTCCTTACAAACCTCCATTCATAACGTCTGCTGCTGGTAGGGGTATCATGATAAAAGCTACTGTAATCTACCCGGTAGGAGCTGATTTAACTCAAGCAACTGCTGGCGTAATAGGTTGAGCAGCTAAGATTGAAGCTAGACTAGCTGTGAGGTTGGAAAATATTGACATCATCTTTCTTTCAAGATCATCCATTCTTTTATTGACATTTTGGGGATCAGAAGAACCAATCAAAGGAGTGAGCTCAGCCATAACTTTCCTTTCTGACTATTCTGAATACCTTTCTGATAACTCTTATGAAACACTATCTAAACCTAACTCAGATCCCAATTCTAAACTTTGCCCTAATACCAACTCTTCTATTTGTTTAGTGAACCACTTCTTAACCAAATGATTGTCGGCACCCCGAAACCACTTGAAAAATAATGGCTCTATTATGGCTGCCAAAATGGGAGTTATCGGCATGATGTATGAGCATATGCAGATGTATCATTCTGAGATGAAACATCGACAACCATATGCAAAAATCCTCTTTACCTTATTTCTCCCACATACGTGGTTAAAGCCCTCTTCCTAGGTGGGCTTAATTTATAGGTTAACAGGGGACCCTAATGAATATGTTTGGTGTGTGAAAAAAATTGGTAACATAACACCTCTCAAGAAAAGCATATGAAAAGGTTTTGATCAATGTGTATTCAAGTGACCTAAACAAATCAGGATGGACTTACTGGGGCATGGCAGCCTTTGATAAGTAAACATATAGATTTGTCTAGGTATGTTTTATACATAAAGATCCACATTACAAGCAATGCAAGATTATTACGAACATCCTAGTGGAGATTTCTATGTCATTACATGGGCTTTTGGTCCAAGCACTCGACCATAAGGCTACCCAAGCATGGTCCCTACCAATGGATCTAGCTCATCATAAGTATAATGACCAATCAGGTCACTATATGATATACCATGAGATACTAGGCTTAGGCTAGTGATTATCCCTAACATAACCCTTAGTTAAGTGAACGACAAATGAGTGCTTCAGAAATGCATTGGGGTTAAAAATTGGGATGCCTAACTTATTCTAAGGCTCTAGCATGATTTTAATGTAATTTCGAATGGAGATAAGATTTCTTAACCGAAATCCTTTCATGTCACATAAATCAAAAGTAGTTTTAAAGTAAAGGCTTGAAAAGTCCCCAATGGAGTCACCAATGTTGATGTGTCCTCTCTTCTTATCCTTTCGGATTCTCGAAGTACTCGATCTCACCTTTGGAACCAAGGGATCATCGAACTCGAGTGAGGAAACCTTTAACCTTTAGCTATTCAATCCCACTTTTAAGGTTCGACCAGGTTAAGGTTCCCTTCTAAGGCCGATAGTCAATTCGTGATAGAAAAAGGACTCAACTTGACTTGCCAAATTTTAGACCTCGAGAGGTATAAGAGGGTACGACTAGGTATCCTTATGTTATCACTAATGAATGATGACCAAGAGGAATCTAGTTGGGCACCACAAAGCTGATAGTAAGGAGTTGCCACCCAATAGAACATTAAAAAAATGGGTGTTCCGACGTTCTGAGGCTAAAACCCTAGAGATGGTTCAGAACTCCACTCTTATTTTTTACTTTTAATAAATGTGACATAACAGTTTTTAGGTTAATTGTGGTATCCCTTTTCTTTCATGCAAGATAAGAGCAACTAATGAAAATTAAAGGCACACCCAATCACATAGGAAAGCAGTAAATAATGGCACAAAATAAAGTGAAAAAGGCATTTATAAATCGAGCAATTTATTGTGATCTTTTGGATGAGAACTTTACTCCTCGTATGTGGATTATTGAAGAAGCATTTCATTGAGAGAGTTTGAAAATAGGGACTTGCCAATCCAAGTTTTTTTAAGAAATGTCATGTGTTATTTAATTTTATATAAAATCATTTACTTTATTAAAGCTAAAATTTACATGTGAATTTCTTGGGCAAAATGTGGATGTTGGTCCAATTTTATTAATGAAACATCCCAATTATTTACTATAAATATTTTAGTGACATTTTTCATTAACGATTGAAAAAGTCTTTTATAATAAAGAGAAAGGATCACGAACTTACCTGGAGTGCTTGCCCAATTATGCTTACAAAAAAGTTATTCATAGGAACAATAATAACAATAATGATGATAACAAAAATAAAAATGAAAAGAGAATATATTTAAGAAGAATCAAGTGAAATACATAACTAGGAATAAAAACCAAAATCCAGTGTGTATATCAAAAATGCATGGGAGTGCGTTCAAAGACATACAATTGACTCTTTTACCTTAAAAAGCAAGAAAATATATTTTGGGCCATACATCATGTAACGTATGGGTGTGCATTAAGAGATGCACAACCACACTAACCTGATAACGGCTAGTTTTCTTTTTTCCTTTTTAAAATAAAATTCTTATCAACAACAGATCCTAAGGGGAGTAAAAAGGGATTAATAAAAGAAAAAAATAACTTTTAAAAATCAAAGTTCTAAAAAACTAACTTTAAAATCGACAAAAGGTAATTTAAAAGCGACAACTTAATAACTTATATAACACAACAAAAATACCCTTAAAAATATTTCACAACCTAAATCTAAATAAGGATATATCTTTGACAATAACGTTCAATAAATTAACAGATAAGGATTATGACATTTAAATTGATAAATATATAGATTTTGTACTATTATAAACTAAATCGAAAAGAAAATTCTTTTTATATTACTTTTAAGAAAATTCTTTTTATATTACTTTTAGTTTACTTACTCGATTAGATTATCGAATGTCAAATTCATAGACCCTTTATCATATTGGGATAATCAAGAAACAGTTGAAAAATCAAGAACAAAATTCCAAAGATCACCTTTTTGTGTAAAACTCTTTGAAAGATTTTGGAAGCTTTTGAAAGAAAACTTTAATGAAAACAATCTTGACTTTTACGCTCTCAATTTTTTTGACCAATCTCTTCTCCTTCTTAAAATTTTCCAACCTCCTCTCAAAGTTTTCGAGCAAAAGCTTATATAAATGTGAGTGTACGGGTGTACACTCAAGTTGTACTCTACTTGCCCACTAGAACTATGAAAAAATAACCACTTTTAAGTGTACGGTCGTACCCTCCAAAGTGTACAGGTGTACACTTAAAAAGTTGGATAACTTGCATGAAAGGTAAGATTCTTTGAAATGCACGGGTGTACACTCTTTGTGCAAGGTCGTACAGTGCCAAAAATGTGGAAAATCTGACATTTAGGCCAAATGATGAGATTCTTTTTACCCCAAGAGTATACAAGCCATTAATGAATGAGTGTACAGGGCTTGTAAACCTTCATGACTCAACTTAAGTCTCTGGTTAAGGGTATTTCTCATCATTTAACCCTCTATGCCATTTAACTATTTAAATCAACTACAAAATACCTTAAAACATTTTTCAAAAAATAGTTTCCAACACAAAAAGGATCCACCATCCTCATTAGGTAACCCTGGCAAAAGCCTCTTTAGGATTCAGTGCTTACATAAGTGATCCGCCACAAGGTTCTCACTGCCTTTCTTATCTCTAATTTCTCAATCAAATTCTTAAAGCATCAAAATCTACCTTAAAAGCCTTGGCTTTGCATCATTTTTACTTAAAAAAATACTATAACCTTTTTCCCTACTAATTGAGCTCTAAACTTATCAAATGCATACACAATAGCCAATAAATCTTTTTCTATTGTGGTTTATTTGATTTGAGCTCTATCTAACAACTTACTAGTATAATATATCACATATGGTTTACCTTTCTTTCTTTGTCCCAAAACTGCCCTTATAGCAAAATTGCTTGCATTATACATTATCTCGAATGGTTCATTCCAATTAGGTGGCTGCCAAATAGGTACTAAAACTAGGGCTTTCTTTAATGTCTCAAGGGCATCAAGGTAAGCTTCATCAAATACAAAATTCTCATCCTTGATGAATCTCTTATAAAATTCTACATGATAAAAAAAACTTCTAATGTACCTTACACTCTTTAGAGGGGAAAAATTGGCTATCATCTCAATCTTTGCTCTATCCACTTCTATCCCTTTACTTGAGATAGAATAACCAAGAATAATACCTTCTTGAGCCATGAAGTGACATTTCTCTCAATTAAGCACCAATCCATGCTCCACAAACTTATCAAGCACTTTAGAAAGATTCTTTAAACAATGGTCAAAGTTAGCTCCATAGATACTAAAATCATCCATAAAAACTTCAACACATTCATCTATCAAATCACTAAGAATATAAAATATACATCTTTAAAAGTAGCAGGGGCATTACATAAACCAAAAGATATATGCCTAAATGCTAAAGTTTTATAAGAACATATGAATGTAGTTTTTGGTTGATCTTCAGGGTGAATAGGTATTTGATAAAAATCACTTAAACCATTAAGATAGCAGAAATGTAAGACATTATCTAGCCTCTCTAAGACTTGATCAAGAAAAGGCAAGGGAAAATTATCTTTTCTAGTAGCCTTGTTTAACTTCATATAGTCAATACACATACGCCATCCTATGATAGTTCTAGTAGGAATTAGATCATTAGATTCATTATTAACCACCATCAAGCCTCCTATTTTAGGAACCACTTAAACAGGATTCACACATTTACTATCACCAATGGAATATATGATACCATTATCTAAAAGCTTTATCACTTCCTTCCTAACCACCTTTTTAAGAGTAAAATTCAAATGCCTTTGATCCTCAATTGAAGGCTTAGCATCATCCTCTAAAATAATTATATGCATACAAATCTTAGGGCTAATCCCTTTCAAGTCATTTATAGAGCAGCCAATGCCATTCTTATACTTGAGCAAAACATCTCTTAATGCATCTACTTGATCATTAGGCAAAGCTGAATTAACTACAAAAGGAAATTAAGAGTTTGAGTTTAGAAATACATATCTCAAATTTGATGGTAAAGGCTTGAGCTCTAACTTAGCTTATTTTTTTGGTGAGGTACCTTTTTGGTCATCATATTAATGCAAAGGCTCAAACCTTGAGGGCCTACGAAAAAGAAATGGTTAGGCCTCCAATCTATTCATGTTAGCCTCCTCACTTACATAAGGTTCAATAGGCTATTGCCTCAAACAATCATGCAAAACTTCCTCAACACACTCATCAATAATATCCAAATAATCAATTCTACTAACACTTTCTATTAGTGAAGATCTCATCATTCTAAAAACATCAAATTATAAACTTTCATTATTCACTTCTAAGGTAATCTTGCCTCTTTTCATATCAATAATAGCACCAGCTGTAACTAAGAAAGGTCTCCCAAACAATACAAGAATTTTTAAGTCCTTTTCCATATCTAAAACTACACAATCTATTGGAATGATAAATTTATCTACCTTAGTAGGTACATTTTCAATAATACCTAGGGGATAAGTAATAGTTTTGTTAGCCATAGATAAAAGCATGCTAGTAGGCTTAAGTTCACCTAAATCCAACCTTTTATAGATAGAATAAGATATAAGACTAACACTAGCACCAACATCACAAAGAACTTTTTCAAAAGGCACACCACCTATAATACAAGGAACTGTAAAACAATCCGAATCTGTTTGCTTAGGTGGGAACTTAGAGTACATAGATTTGGATTCCTCCATTAATGAAACTAAACTATACTCTTCTATCTTAATTTTATGTGTTGTAATGTCTTTTAAAAACTTCCCCTATAAAGGCATATCTCTTATAGCATCCATAAATGGAATAGTTATAGTTATATCTTTAAAGTAATTTAAAAACTTGCCAAATTGCTTATCCCAATTATGCCTTAAAAATCACATCATTTACAATAGACTCATTATATTTACCTTTAGACTCATCATCTTGAGTTAATATGTTCTTACCTCTTACCTCCTTATTATCAACCTCCTTACCACTTCTTAGTGTCACTACAAAAAAATACAGAATAGCAACAAAAATTTGTGACAACATTAAAATTCGTTGCTAAAGGCACAATATAGCAACAACATTGTGACAAAAAATGGCTTTCATTGCAAATCTTGAAAGATTTGGTGGAAAAATAAATATTACGACAAATTAGCGACAACAAATTTTTATTATTGCTAATATCAGGCGCAAAAAATTTGGCGCAAACAATTGCGACAATAAAAACAGATTTGGTGACAACATTGTTGTAGCTAATTGGCGACAATATGACTCTATTGGCGACAACATTATTTTAGCTAATTAACGACAAAATTGTTTTAGCTAATTGGCGACAACAATGTTGTTGCTAATTTAGCAAAATACTATTATGTTCATATACCTATTTTGGCGACAACATTGTTGTAGCTAATTGGCGAAAACATTGTTGTAGATTTAGCAAAATACAATTATGTTCCTATACCAATATTGACGACAATATTGTTGTAGCTAATTTGTTCAACATTTTTGTAGCTAATTTGGCGACAACAATGTTGTCGCTAATTTAGCAAAATATAATTATGTTCCTATACCAATATTGGCAACAACATTGTTGTAGCTAATTGGTGACAACATAGTTGTAACTAATTTGGCGACAATAATATTGTCGCTAATTTAGCAAAATATAATTATGTTCCTATACTAATATTGGCGACAATATTGTTGTAGCTAATTGGCAACAACATTGTTGTAGTTAATTTGGCGACAATAATGTTGTCGCTAATTTAGCAAAATATAATTATGTTCAAATACCAATGTTGGCGATAACATTGTTATAGCTAATTTGGCGACAACAATGTTGTAGCTAATTTGGCGATAACAATGTTATCGCTAATTTAGCAAAATACAATTATGTTCATATACCAGTATTGGTGATAACATTGTTGTAACTAATTGGCAACAACATTGTTGTAACTAATGTGACAATAATAATATTGTCGCTAATTTAGCAAAATACAATTATGTTCTTATACCAAAATTGGCAACAACATTGTTGTAGCTAATTGGTGACAACATTGTTGTAATTAATTAACGACAACACCGTTGTAGCTAATTGGCGACAATAATATTGTAGCTAATTAGTAAAATATTCATATGTTTGTTGATATAGTTATATTGAGAATTAAAATGAATTAAAATTTTTATTTTAATTAGTTTACAAAAATGAGTACATCATATTTCATATTTTACGTTTAACTATTTTTATATAATTTTGATTTTTAATATTTAAATTTCATTTTTATTTAATTAAAGTATTTATTTTAATAAATTTAGCTAACTAAATTAAATTAATTATTATATTTATATTCAATTATTATAAGTTATATAATAAAATAATTAAATTGAGAGAATATAGTTCTCATAAAATTAGCTTGAAAAAATATTGTAGTTAATTTTGCTTGAAAAAATATTGTAGTTAATTTTACAACAGACATGTTGTAGCTAAATCCCTGAAATTTTTTAGCGGGATAATAAACGTGTTGGCGGGTTCATTTTTTCCAAATCCCAAAAACCTTAAGGGCTTGTTTACTTACAGAAAACTGCTCCAGTTTTTCAGAAAAATTTTCTATAAAAAATAGAAAATGGAGATCATGTTTATTTTCGTCAGTTTTCTAAAATAGAAAACAGAAAATGAATTTTTCAGTTTTCCAAAATAAAGAAGAAATTGGAAAACTAATAAAATATGTTTTTCAAATTTTCTAAATAATATTAATACACACATATATATGTATATATATATATGTATATACATACATACATATATACATACATACATACATATACATATACATGCATATGTAAGTTTTTGTATGTGCATACATACATAAATATATGCATGTGCATGTATATGTATATGTAGTACATGCATGCATATATATATACACACACACACACACACACACACACACACACACACACACATACATATGCATATGTATATGTATATGTATATATATATATATATATATATATATATATATCTGTGTGTGTGTGTGTGTGTGTGCATATATACACATACATATGCATATACATACATACATGCATGCATGCATGCATACATGTATGTATCTATATACATACTTATACACATAAATATGTATTTATGCATACACCTACATATACATATATACATATGCACATACATATACATACATATTCATATATATATATATATATATATATATATATATATATATATATATATATATATATATATATATATATATCTATATGTGCTTGTATGTGCATACATACATACATATGTATAAATATGGATATGTATATATATGTATGTACATATATACACATACATGTACATATGTATGTATGCATAAATACATGTGTATGTATGTACATATATTCACATACATATGCATATATATATATATATATATATATACACACACACACACACACACACACACATACATATATAAATGTATGTATGTTTGTATGTATGTATGTATGTACGTATATATATATATATATATATATATACAAAAAAATAAACACTGCAGTTTTTCATTTGTTGATAAATAAACGCGTTTTCTAAATTTTCTATACAAAATAAATACTCCAATTTTTTAAGAAAACAGAAAACAGAAAACTATTTTCTGTAAGTAAACGCACCCTAACCTTCTTAGCCTCTACCCTCTTACCCCCCTCCCTCTCTCCCATTTTACTTCAAGATCGGCACTTCCAAGCATAGAGATTGTTGCTTAAGGATTCACACCAAGCCCAGTATTAGCCTTACCCTTCTTCTCTCCCTTATCGTTTTGGACCAATCCAAGATAAAAATGCCCCAAGCATGCTCTTGGATGGAAAGCAAGATTATCATAACAATTTGAGCTGGGCATTTTGGATTCAACAGAGAATTGAAGAACTGCAGTAAGATCTTTCCTTTTTCTCTCTTTTTGTCAAACCGATATCTGGGATTTTCACATTTTTATGGGTTTCATTAAATTTCTCTACTTTATATTCTTGTTGAGATTCTCATTTGGATTTGGAAGTTTTCCTAGTAGTAAACCTGGTTCATTTTTTTAATTCTCAGTACCTATGAATTTCTTAGGTATCCATCGATTTTACAGGTGTTCCATTCATTGGTCTACTATCCACACACAAAACGTGCAGAAAATAAGCCAATGTGTCTGTGGAGGTCCTGAATGTGCTTTTAATTTTTCTTGAAGATTCAAATTATTTTACATCCCTTCTTACCTTTCTTGCCCTAGTGAATAACTGAAACTTGAGGACAATTAGTTTAATGTTTGTTTCTTGACCAGATGATTGCATTTTTTTAGGGATATTTCAAAACGTATCTTTCTCTCAAGGTTCTCTGCTCCAAATACTTTAGTTCATCAATTCTTTCCTATATGTTCGTTTAGTGGGCAATAAGAAATCCTTGGTTTCAGTTGCTCTAATTTGGAACCACACATTAATAGTCTTATGGATGCAACAAAGATCTGTCTTTCAAAGCACAGAGAAAACCATCTCTCCCCTCCTCTAGAGAAGGAAGATATTTGCATATAGTTTCTTGTCTCTACTGTCTATGACTTTGATTCCCAACATGACTACGTGTCAAGTGATTGCCAGATAAATCCTATTAGACAGTGGAGGCTAGCTGTACTGGTGAAAAATACATTGATTTTGGGAACTCAGTTGGATCCAAGGTGTTTAAAGCTTGATTATTTAAATTTTAAGTTTGACGTCTATATTCTTGAACAATGTATTTTTTTTGCCCTTTTCTATTGAACTTCTTTTCTTGGCTATATGCTAATGGAACAAAGTTAGTTCAAAGCATATAGATCACATGTTGGATGTAGATGTGATATCTATCTGTCCCTTTCGTGCATTAGTGATATCATTCTCGTCCTAAGTTGATAGTGATATATATATATATATATTGTTATGAAATAATCTGGTTAAATATCTCTTGAAGGGCAATTGAAATGCTTTAGCATTAGCGTTTTAACTGTTCCTTTGTTATTGACAAAGCTGTATTAGTAAGATATGCGACTCTTACATTGTTTACTTTTTGTGAGATTAGTTTGATAGGTTGTAAGCAACAACAACCATATTATAAAGTGCATTTAATTGTGATTGGCGAAAGCTATTTGTGATAGAACATTGGATTTTAGTTACTTACAGGTGAAACTGCAATAGTTCTTTTATGCATCTGAGACACAGTCTACTTTTAGATTTGCACAAGTTTTAATTTGTAACTCCTCTGCAGGGCTACTGCAATTGGTACATACGCTGGTCGTGGAATCATAGGTACACATGATGGACTCGTGTATATGTGGGAATTATTGACAGGAAAAGAATTTGCCACTCTGTATAAATTTGAAGGTATGCTTAATGTTTGCATTTAAAGCTTCTGTCTGCTATTCCATAGTGTAAATGGCATGATGTTGAAAGCTAGCCGGTGTTGCTTGTGTTTGCATGTCCACTTTTGGAAGCTTACTTGCTCTAATATCTTATTACTTGAGATCAAAGTATAATGAATATGGAAAGTTATGCGTAAATGACCTCGTACGAATTTTAAATAGAATAATAAAACTTGTCATGCGAAATTTTTCTTTAGGTTCACAAGTACACACCTCGGCACCTTGATTCTATAGTTTAAATTTATTTTATTTCGTCTATTGGCATGAAAACCTGAGAAAGTAGCAATAATATAAAAAAATGGGTAATAAGTTCTTCAAATTGGTGAAGTCGCTACCTGGCGCTTAATAAAGCCTTAATTCATTAAATATTAGTGAGCCAAGTTTGAGCTTGGTTGATATGAGACTAACTAAAACTTGCTTTGATGGCTTATTCATTTGTTAACTTGTAGGCTAGATCATGAGATAACTCATCAATAAGCACATAGGCTATATAGAAGTTGGACTGTAAAAGAGCATGCTACTTAAATCGTAGTACATGTGTGCTATATTAAAAGTGCACTCAAAAAAATATGAGAACATTGTTCTTTCAGAAGGAATACACAAGACTTCAAGATTTAAAATTTATACCTGTCTGATAATACAGTAATGGATCCATTATCATTAAGGTGACGGTATGAAGTATTCTTTACATGATGTATAGCTTGATATTAATTGTAAAAATAGATCCAGGAGATGCTTCTGTACAGAACTTGCTGCTGAACGTTTATCATGCTTGTATTTGACACCTCCCCGGCAACAACTGGAATATTAGTTTCAGTTAGGAAAATTTTGAGGGGATTGCGTAACTTGGAATTAAATAATCTTCTTGTTGCAGATAATGCATTGGTTGCTGATTTTTTGTTTTCTTTATTGAACCTTTTATCAGGTGGCAGCGTTACGTGCATTGCTACTGATGCTTCAGGGTCAGGTGTCTTGGAGTAGTTTGTCCTTTTTAAGTGTTATAATGTGTCCTTTTTAGTTTGTCCTTTTCTGTTATAATGTATGGTTAATGCTCAGCCTGCTGTTAAAAAGTTAAGGAGCTGATATATTGCATATCACCAACATTATGTGACACATCTATTTTTCATGTTTTTGTAGTGCTATCATATATTATACCAGTGAAACTTAAATTCTACTAAAATTATATTTCGCTGGTTTGCAATTTGAAAATTTTACCTTTTGTCTGGAACAGGCTAGAGATTTTCTTTTCCAGTATGGCCTGGTGTATGTTTCAGAACCTGGGTAGGTTACTGTTCTGAATTTATATTGAAAATTGAGAGTGATGTGTGAATTGCTACTTTTATTATTATTATTATTATTATTTATTTTTTAAGTTCCGTACTTTTGCATTTGTTTATTTCAGAGTTTTCAGCTGTTATGTTTGGTATCTACATTTTAATTGTTATAACCTGGCATTTTGAAGTGAACCCAGTGCTAGCAATTCCAATAAGTGGTACTAACATTGTATGGAAATGAAAATTCTGTTATAGATTTTTTAAAACTCCTGTTTAAGCCTTCTATTAGCTGCCTTGAATGGTTCAGCTGATATCCATACATAACTTTTGCCATCTTCAAAGAGAAAATCAGATTCTGATGTGCTATAAATCACAGTGAGCAGAACTAGTAATATCTTCATGTCACATCTCATGGAAATATTACTGTAAGCATGACAAAATAGAGAAAAAGAATCAATGTTCCCAACTTCAGCTCTTTGAGAGTGGGATTTAAAAATTGGGATTAATGTAATGTAGTGGATGATACATCACAAAGTTTTAGGTATTTGACAAGACTTTTCCAAATTCAATTCCTTGAATTTTAAATTACATTGAAATGGCACTAAAACAGTACAGAGCATCTAAACTGGAGATTATAGACTGTTAGTTTGAGCCTTTTATACAGATAAAGGTCACAGTTTATAATTTGGAGTTCATTCTTTTCGGCAATTTAATTTGGTACATCAACCTCACTAGTTACTTCTTTTTCAAAATTTTAAATTTGTACTAATTTACCATACTAACCAGATAATGTATGAATATGCTTTCTTTTGCAGAATATCTATTTCAATAAATTTTTATTTTTTTATCTTATGTACTGCTAAAATTGATATATCTTCAAGATTTTATGATATCAACTATTGGCTCAATGTTAATTTGAGTGATTTTGCCGATTTGGTAAAAGAATTCATGGTACTTGTGGCCGATTCTATTATTTAAAACCTTTGAGCCATTAATTTTGGATGTTAAATCCTGATTGTTTTTTATTTAGTTAGTTTACTTTTGGCATGAATTGTAAATTAAGCTATTCGGTTTGCATGTCATAGATACATGTTATTCAGGGCTAGAGTTCCTCGTCATGCAATCATTAAGAAGGTTGTTGGTGAAGAGATATCATGGCTTGATGAACTAATCTCTGTTCTAGCTAAGCAATCCCATTTTATAAACTCTTCGTATTTGCAGATTCAAAGGATGCCATATTAATGGTCGTTGGCACAATTGGGGCTGTTGCAAATGGGTTATCTCTGCCTCTTATGATAGTATTCCTTGGAGATATCATTGATGGCTTTTGACAAAACCAGAACAAAAATGTGGTTCACTTAGTTTCAAAGGTAATCATAAATCTTTTTAGTTCTAATTTTCATCTATTACTGTTCTACAATTGTCTCCAATTTCTTGAGTGGGATGGTGTTACTAATTTCAGGTGTGTCTGAAATTTGTTTACTTGGCGTTGGGTTATGTGTGAAGAGTCATTACAAATAGCTAATTATAATCATCTTCCATATAAACGATAGAAAAATGTTGATTAAGTGGTCTGACATTATTGTCATTATAGGACATGAGAGCCGTATAATGCTAAGTGAGCTCTAATTATGTTAAAGAAATTAAAGAAAACTATTTTTATTCCTAGTTAATGAGAATTGATTTTTTTATTGTAGTAATTGAAGTTGGGTGATTTTAATATTATAAATTAGAATTTATTATTTTAGTGTTATAAGCCATAAAATTAGGGAAATTATTGTAAAAATTAAGATTTTTATTTAGATAAAACTTTAAGATCTGACATTATGTGGAGTTACCAAATCATGCTTTATACGAATTTTTTCCCTCTTAGAGTAAATTTATTGTAATTAATTATTAGGGGAAAAGAGGAATTTATATGATTAGGCTATAAATGTTATTTTTCAAGTCAATCGGGAGCCAATGGACTGTATCATGGACATCAGAGATTATAATTCAGGCAAGCTTTTTTTTTCTTGGTTATGATATGATGGTTGATCTAGGAAATAGAAACTAGTTAACAAGATGGTGGAGAAGTGTGGAAGGTGCTAAACTGTGGGCAGATGGGAAGTTTCGGGTTTTGACTAGTGAAATGGTGAGTGCATTTTGATTTTTGATTCCAAATGAGTCACTGGTTTTTGGTTGGTTTGACTTTTATTATGTGACTTTGTGGTTGTAATTTTTATATAAAATTTATTAGTTGTGAAATGAAGAAAGGGGTTTGGTTTTAGAAGTAAGGAAAATCAACATTTTACATGGCATTGTTGTCTTCTGCAAAGTTTTAATTTCATTGAGAAAATCAAAAAAATTGCATGTTAATTCCTCACACCCTTGTGTTAATTTTTTATTTGTTTCTCATAGCTTGTACTTGCAATATTTGTCCACTATGCGGATTGAGTTTTAAGTCGAGATTTGTGCTGAGCATGAACAAGAGATGGATCAGCGGGTCAGACAAATCCAACAATAGATGGAGATGCAACAACTTTTTTCAGCAGTGGATTTAGAAGCAAATGTATCTATTTACATTATAGTTATAAGTATATAGTATGACATTTTGGGTGACATTTATTATTGTTATATATGCATGTATTATTTTAGATATACAATTAACGATGATATCCGTTTGTAAATAACAATCTTTTCATGAATATATATATTTTTGTATTAAATATTAAGTAGTCTATAAATATAAATTTGTCATCTGTGACTTATCATTTAAATGATGAAATTTTCATAGTAATTTAAAAATAAAAAATAATTTTAATTTAGCGATGGATTAGCATGTTTGAACAGTAGCTATTTAGCATCAACAATGTCGTAGCAATATTGTAATGAAAATACCGTCGTCGCAAAATTTAGCGTGAATAATGTCGTAGCAATATTGCAACAAAAATATTGTCGTCGCAAAAATTTTGCGTGAACAATGTCGTAGCAATATTGTGACGAAAATATTATTGCAAAATTTTGCGTGAACAATGTCGTAGCAATGTTATTATAAAAATATCGTCGTCGCAAAATTTTGCATGAACATTGTTGTAGTAAAATGGCGATAAATATTTAGCGACAATGCTCTGTCGTCGCTAAAATTTGGCGACAACTTCTTGTTGTAGCTAAATTCTGCTACAATGACTTTTGTTTCAAAATGAAAGTCGTCGCTAAGTTGTTGCTAAACTGATTTAGCGACAAAAAATATCAGTTAGTCATCGCTAATTTACATTTTTTAGTAGTGTGTAATCACTTAACAAGTCTCTTTGTATGGGAATTCAGGTTGGCTAAGTAGCTTCCCCATAGGCTGAGAATTTAAAGAGGCTTGTTGGATAATTTGGGTTTATTATGGGTAGCAAGTTGTTCAAGCTTTGCATTGACTTGCTTAAACTGCTCATCATTATTTTTATTTGTGGCATTTTGTTGGTTAATAAATTGTTCAATAAGAGATTCAAGATGGAATTTTGGTTGTAAAGGATTAAATGGTGGCTTCATAGGAAAACCAAGTGGATTTTGTGGTCTAGGTATTGGGTTACTTAGAGGATTGAGTTGTGATGAAATGTTAGACCAAAAAAAATCCAAGGTGGTTCCTCTATTGGGGGTTATAAGAATTAAAGTTTAATCCTTTCCTTTGATTGAAACCGCCTTAAACATAATCGACTTCTTCATTATTACTCATTATGCATTGTGTGTAGGAGTGAGATCCTCCACACAACTCACAAACAACACTTGAATTATCAATGGAATTAACTTGAGATTTACTTACCAATTTGGTGAGTGCATGTACCTTTGTTGTCAATAAGTTGATGGTATCAAACTCCAAGAATCCTATTGATAGCCATAGTTGGTTTATCTCCTATGTACCCTTGCAATATAAATTCCTCAAGCAAAGTGACTGCTTCTCTTGCTACCTTATCCATTTATTTACCACTTGAGGCTGTATTGACTATATTTCTATTTTCATCTATCAATCCATTATAAAATATTTGAGGAATCATCCAATCGGGCAAGCCATGATGAGGACATTGCCTTTGGAGTTCCTTAAATATCTCTTATGCTGCATATATTATGTCATTTGAATGTTGCCTAAAGGTTGTAATCTCATTCTGAATTTGGTCGTCTTGTGAGGTAGAAAATACTTATGTAAAAATGCTTGCTTCAATTGATTCATGTTGTAATAGACTCACTAGGAAAACTAGTCAGCCATATTTGTGCCTTGTCTTTGACTGAAAAAGGAAATAATCAAGGTCTAATTGCATCATCTGTGACTCCATTTATTTTGAATATTGCACACACATTTAGAAAGGCTAATATGTGAGCGTAAGGATCTTCTCCTTGGATAACACCGAACTGATTATTTTGGACCATTTGGATTATACTAGGCTTGATCTCGAAGTTATTGTTAGCAATCGTAGATGCCACAATTCCCCCAAAACTCCTCGAAATATTAGGTATAGCAAAATCTCCTAAAGTAGCCCTATCTTGTTCAGCCATGATGTTTGAACTTTGGTCCTCCTTTTCTTGTTGCTATCTTTGATCTCTATGTAAAGCATAAAAAGTTCCATCAATTTCAGGATCAAATGGAAGAAGATTATCTCTACTACTACTACTACTACTACTACTACTACTACTACTACTACTACTACTATGCATAAAAAGAAAATAACAAATCAAATTAACTACTACAAACTAAAACAAACAAAAGGATTAAATCAACTTTTTTCCTTCCTAAATTAATAAAAACAAACACTTATTTTTGACTCCCCGACAATGGTGCCAAGAACTTGCTGCGGTGTATTTTCTTTATACCCTAGGCTCTAGGACTTAGATAGGGTGAGAAGCATGTCGAACTCTGAAAATCAATTTGTGCTTAAGTGTTGTCTTGTATTAACAAGTTAGATACTAAGATGTCTAGGCAATGATAACATAATGAGATTAATTGTACTAAATTCTTACTTACTAATCTAATGATCTACTCTAAACTATAACTTTAAACAATCAATATAAACATTAGAATTACAAGACATCAATTGATCTTATAAAAATGTAAACAAAAATATAATCATGTAATGAATGGAGAATAAGACCTACTATCCCTAGATGCAACTCTCATTGTCAAATAAGGGCATTCCTATATAAAGTCCATCGGTACTCTCATATCATTATGGAGATAGATGAGAACAATGAAGTTTTATGCCTATTCTTAAGCCCTTCAAAGTGAAACTGTTGTCTCTTAAGTGATTTCTAACTTTAAGTAACTTTAATAACCTTTCCATCAAAATGTCCCAATTCTTATTGTGAACAAATTGATTAACATATTACATATGGTGATCAAGCATACATAATAAATAATTAAAGCACCCAATCAAACTTAATTCATTCATACTCAAATAAAATATTATATTAATGAAGATCAATTCATACTTTCAATTCTAACAAGGTAAAATTAGCCTAAATACATATTGGGAAAATAAAATATACAAGGAAAAGAATAAATATCAAGTAAATTCTAAAGAGAAAAGAGAAGCAAAAAATGGTAGGAGACTCCTTAATGCTTCTTTAGAAAACTACTTGAGTGATGATTAACCTATTTTGATCCTTCGTCTTCCTTGGATTATTCTTCTTCTTCATAATCTTTCTAATTAGATATTGAAGTTAAAAGGTAGTTTTCTATATCTAAAATATGATTATCTTCATATATTTATAGGCTTAAAGGTGTCCCAATTGGTGTCTTTTCGAAAGTGGTTAAAATTCTAAAGAGGTACATGAAACATTGCAATTGTTGACATTTGTCATGAGTTAGAACATCCCGTGCTGAGTTAGACTAGTCGACACGTCAAGGCTCTGTAATAAGTCGTCACTCTTGGAATGAGTTATCACATCCTAACCTGCTTCACGAGTCATTTCAACACAGCATGAGTCTGCGTATTGAGTCCCTGTGATAAGTTGACACATATTGTTATGAGTTGGCACAAGCCCTTGAATTCCTTAAAGAACTTTTTCTTTTATTCTTCAACAAAAATCCCTTTAATTATGCTTCATTTCACTCAATTAGGCACATTTAACCTATAAAACAAAGAAAACATAAAAAGTAACCTAAAACATAACAAAATACATAAAATAACTAAAGAAATAATGCAATATCACACTAAATAACTATACTAAATTGCATTGCATCAGATATTATAGAAGTGAAAATGGTCTTTTGTGAGTAGGGAGAGATTAGAGACCCGTATTTTTTAGTAAAATTTTAGAGTAGTACAGATTGGATAAGTTATCAGTTTTCAGTGAGATTTGAATTTAATAAGTAATTCTAAAATCATAAGGTTTCTAACATTCAGATCCGGTTCCACAATCGTTTAGGTTTTGGGTGTTACAAAACCTCACCCATACATTTTTAGATGTCTATAAAACATTGTAAACATATGTTTAAACCATATATATATGTATGCATGTTGTGTTGTTAATGCATAACTCATGATTTAAAAGTTCAAATTGACTTTTAATGCTATGAAAACTAGAGACATAAAGGAATAACTTTCTAAAGACTATTTTGCCTAAAAACCTTATTTGTTATGTCTTATTGGCTATACAAAATGAACTTGGAATTATATCCTTAAGAAATCTGTAAATGATGCATTTCGTATCTCCAATTTCATTCGAGATGACCTACTCGATTTTATTAAAATCTAAAAAGTCATGTAATATCCTATTTCAACCAAATAGTGAGTTTTACTTACCAAAAAGTCACAAAACCTCACCCAAACATTTTTAGATGTCTATAAGACATTGTAAACATATGTTTAAACCAAATATATACACACACACATACATACATACATACATACATACATACATACATACATACATACATACATACATACATACATACATACATACATACATACATACATACATACATACATACATACATACATACACACATATGATTATACGATAAATATTGATTGAACCAAGCACATGCAAGGTGAATTGACAGTGTATAAGTGGTATTTGTGTACAAATGAATTTGAACATGTATTTTATGACTATAATTGAATATATTATGATATAATTAAGCTATCAAAGTTATGAAGTAATTGAGTGAACATGTAGTATGTGTAAATATATCTATAGTATGATGTGGATGTGTATACAAGGATTGCAAGTATGTAATTGATATTTATGCATCATCATCCATTATGAGTATTTGATATGTATATAAGAGTGTGCATATTGATATGTGATTGAGGTGGAGTGTAAGTAACATGACTAAATATATGAGTGAATTGTATATTGAATGCATGAGTGCTTGAAATGTAAAGTAAAATAGTAAGTAAAGAATTAATCTTATACTTAAATTAAACATGGGTGTGGATATATATATATATATATGAAATAGTGATTCGATACTTTTTTGATATCTAGCATTGGCTCCATAATGGTATCTAGCAATTTGATACCTTTTGGTATTTAGAGTTGGCACTATAATGGTGTCTAGTGACTTGATACTCTTTTGGTATCCAATGCTTCCATTGTCCACACATATGTTGAGTTCAAGCTATAAAAGTAATTATAGTGTAATTAACGTGATGTGGTATGTTAGTGGAAATGACTACAAATTAGTGAATCATTGATATATTAGTGAATGTCATTATTAACCATAACATTTGTATTCAGCTAATGTATATGTGAAACTTGAATATATAGTGATGGCGTGGTAAGAGTAAGTGAAATTGATGTGTATAGCTCATATGTTATATGCTAACTAATGGAAAGAACAAGTTGAACATTTAGAACTACGTGATTCTAATTTCTACTATTGGGATATGTAGTAAGCTTGGAATACTAATTCCAAGTCCGAAGCAAAACCTAGATGACTTAATAAGTGCTCAAGTGTCAGTGACAATCTAAAGAATGAAATACTGACATGGGGTCCATAAGTGTTCATGCCTTAGATATAAGTGAATAAAGTGACTTAGTAAACGTGCACTAAAATGAATGTATAATCGATATTAACATATAGTTAAATGTAACAGTAGCTATATACAAGATATTAAAAGTAAGTACTATATAAATCAAAAAAGAGAAGATTAATATTTGTAACTAAACAATGAACTCGTAGAGTAAGTTGATTATAGTGTATAATGGGTTATGTGTTTATTTATTTATACTTGGTAGTATATCACTAAGTAAGGCTTAGTATGTAAATTGTTTTTGCAACATTGGTATGGAACCAACGACTCGATCGGTGATAAGGCCGGGAGTTAAAGGAGGACGTGTTATGAAAAGGTGTAGACTAGTGATGTATCCTATTAAGTTGTAAATAAATTTGATAATTTATGAAGTGATGTATTGATGAACTTGTTACGGGACTTAATTATAATAGTAAGGTAGCAAACTCAATACCTTTTGGAGTACACATGGGTGTTACAAAAAATATAGTGTAGCTTTTGTATTTCATTTCAGTTCAATTTTGCCCCTATATTTTAGAAAATGGTATAATATAGTCCATTCGTTAAATAAACGTCAATTTTGATCGTTATCTGGGATTTTTTTCATTAATAGTCATTGAACTTATGGCCAAATTATGCAATAGTAATAAAAAATTTATTTTTTCATAAAAATCATTGAACTTTGCAAATTTATATAACAAAATCACTTTAACTAGTTTTTGCGAAGAAACAGACCGGAAAGTTTAGCTGGCATAACCAGTCAGCACAAAATGCCACATCATCATGTCCACATGGACTTGACTGTACAGTAAATCCTATCAGAATGTGACATGTGTCCATAATGTGTTGACTGGATATGCCAGTTGTACTTTCCGATTGTCTTTTGCCAGAAACCGGTCAAAATAATTTTGTTGTATAAAATTTTATTACCATTGCGTAATTTTACCATAAATTCAGTAAGTACAGACGAAACTAACCCTCGTTATCTGTTGTCTGACCATAACAGATGGCCTCTAATTCAGCTAATTTTTACGCTTGATATTTTTTTCCACCTAATTACGTGGATGAAACACTCACAAAAAAGATTAAAATTCTCTCTTTTCAAAAAAAAACAAAAAAATCACTAAATTTAACTCTTTCTACTTCTACTTCCATGCCACCACCATTTTCCTTCGATTGTCTTCACCGCCATTTGCTTGCCATTCTCTTTAGCGCGTTGGTTCTCTTATTCTTATTCTGTTGGTTCTTAATTCTCGATCTTTGATTCTTTAATTCAAACATTGCACCAAAATGAAGTACATGAGGTATATTATACTTTTTGATGAAGTAGAGGGACTCATGTGCACCTTTCGTTTTTTGAATGCAAGTTAAGGATAATGACAATCTTTTTTAGTTTTTTTTTTTTTTAAGTAAAGTTATGCCTTGAGCTTTTTTTTTTTTTAATGGACTTGCATTATGAAATATATAATTAGAACAAATAAAACAAATATATAGTGCGGAAAATACTTATAAACCTGATCCATAACCCCACTTATAGATCAGGCCAATTTCAATTAAAATGCCTCATAAGATATTTCTATTTGATTTATCTTATGTAGCATTTTAATTGAGATAGCTACATAGGATTAGTTTGGTCTATAAGTGGAGCCATAAATTAGGTCTAGATAAGTATTTCACAATGCAAGTCCGTTACAGAAAATAGAGTTTTAATCATTTTTCAGCATAGTTATAAATTTTATGACTCATTTATGTGTTTGAAAGCCACCGTTAACACCATAAAATTAATAACCGTGTCCATGCTTCTGATTTCTTTAAGTCCAATTTGCCTTTTTTTTTTTAATTTTTTTTAAATATAAAAAGAGAGAGAGAAGAAGAAGAAGAAGATTAGTTTTACAGAATAACATTGTAATTTCTCCATAAATTTTATGAGACCAATGTGTCAACATTTATGTGTGATGAATGTGGGCATTATTCTACAGTTTCCCTCCAATAATTAAGAAATCAATCCAGCTTATGATAAACAATAATGCTTCAAAAACTGGCCTCCTCAGTGCTTGGCCGCCTCAAGAAATACCGCAAACTGTTAGCAAGAACCTGCAAAATTTCATAATCCCAGGCTTTTATCAAATATTTGTCATCCCCCTAATGCTCACACTACATAAGTACATATCCTCTCTTGATAGCATTTAAAAATACAAAGATTAAATAGACATTTTTGGACGGAATGCTACCGTAACATAGCGAAAATTCCATACCATAAAGACACCTCTTACAAAAGTCTTACCTGTTGAAGAGGCTTAATGATGGCTTTACCCTTGTAGCTAACATGAAACTTTGCCTTCGCCAACAATCCCTATGTGCCAAAACATGGAAAAAATGTCTGCTTGTGACAAACTCTTCTTCCTTTTTTTTCCCTTTTAAATAATAGAAAGATGGAATAACAGTAGTACCTCAGTGTCAAATTCTCCTGATTCAACGGCAATATTAATGTCAGTGATAATCTTTACAAGATCAACCAACAATCCAGGACGATCTGCAGTCTCCACATACAGCAAGCTGCCAAAGAATTTTAAGTCACAACTTTTGATAATTCATTCTGACATATTAACCTCTTACAAATAATACCTCTTCAAGGAGCTAACCTCGTTAAAGAAAATACTAGCAACTTTTAGAATCGTGCAAGTAACATATTGGAAAATTCATCTAAGAGTTTTAGCTACAGGCAAAGAAACTATGAGTAGCTATCTCTGGGGAAAACAAACAATGAAATAACTAAGCAACCTACAGGACAAAATAGAGAACTTTAGTTATAAAAGGCTTATTACCTTCGATCAGGACTGTCATCATAGATGCTTATGTGGGTTGCTATGTCCACATCAACCTGAGGGATCGCAAATGTGATAAAACTAAGCAAAGATTTTGAAGAAAGTTAATGCTGCTCTCAATGATTGACACACCCATATAACTTTCTATTCCTCATGAGATCAATTTCTACCACATGGATGAAGAAAGCAAGAAGACAAGAAACGTGGGTATAGCGTTTGGCATATAACATCATAATCACAACAGTTGATTTGCTGTAACAAATATTCTACAAGGGTGCAAAGAAACAAACTACAGCATGCCACTGATTAAAGATAAGCAAGACGAGTGCAAGACCTGTTGTTTTGGTGGCTCGACACCAAAGGCGACTCCCATTGCTAACTGGGAACTTGACTCCTGGAATACATTGACATCATCAGACCCATTTGCAGAAAATTATCTAACAGGAATATCTCTTCAAAATGACACATCGAAAATAAGAAAATTACAGGGTGGTACTGAAGCAAATTATTTATTATTGTCAATCGAATTGCCTCAAGCAGCTCTGGATCTTCAATTTTTCTACCTGTATCACTGAAAAGGAGGCTCTGTCTTAGAGAAATAAAACTCATTCCAAGCAACTAGCAAGAACTGGTTCACAAAGCTAATTCAAAACATGGGAGAAATAACAAATCATACTTCTTTACGAAAAGATAAATTACAAGTTTCATAAATGGGTTTTCACTATATGAAATTTTGACTAGAAGAATATTGATCCTGCCTTCCAGATAGTAGCAGACTTTTGCAGTATTATCAGTTATAGTTTTAAGCAGCTAATCTAGCAGAAATGGATGCTCCAAAGACCGGGAAAAGGAGTTTAAGGAGGACACGATTAAACTTCAATAGTATAAAAAACATGACAAGGTGATAAGTGCGATACAGAGATTATGATACTGAAGTGGAGCTGAATACTCCAAGAAGAGGTACGGAGACATGGAAGAATAACATAAAGGCTACACTTATTGACAGCAAATAAGAGCAAAGCATGAGTATGTATAGCATGTAACTTACGCTTTAGTGATGGCGAATTTGTTATGCTTCCCGGAGGAATCTAGGAAGACATTAGCCTTCAAAACATTTAGCCCAAGGTTTTTAAGCGCATTCATCTGTAACACATTTGCCATACTTTGATCACAATTATCTCTATCTGCTAATGACACTATAATGGTACATCACACAACCAAAAGTTTCTTTGATCAGAACATCAAGTTCAGAAAAACAACAAAAAAAGGACATAAAAATGATTATGTCAGTGATTAAATAGAACCATACAGTGTCCAGAAGAGCTCCAAGACGATCACCAAAGGTTATCTCCACTACTGTTGCATCTGGATCAGAATCTTGGTCAATTATTACTTTGGGAGTGGGAACAGTGTCAGTCTCATTATAATTTCCATCCTGATAACAGTGTTTCCCCAAGTAAAAAAGCAAATGAATTAGCAAGTCCACGTACATTATTATCCAATAAACAGCAAAATCGTTCCGCACCTCTACAGTTGCAGCCGGTGATGCTCGTGGAATGATTATGGTCCTATGAGATGAAAATCTTGCAACAATTGCATATATATAATTAGCATGATTTATAGTAACAATACAACGGCAGAAGGACAAGAGACCACGCATTGAGGTTTTTGCTTGCTACTCTGATGATATACTACTGGTTTTCCTCATTATTAGATGCTACATTATGCTAATGCTAAGAAGTGGAGAAGGTTTCAAAGTGAAGGTGTTTTTCAATTAGTTAGAATAAAATTGTTCCAAGTTAAAGCTGTTAATCTTCTGATATAGTAATGAGAAATGTTCAGCATTCAGTTTAAGCAAAACTTTACAATCAAAACGAAGCTTATGGACCTCAATATGAAGCATTCCCCAAGATTGATCATGGAGGAATGCAAGACTAAGCTCGATACATTGTAATATAAAAACTTAGACTTGAGTAGTCCTATATCCATCCAATATCTGTGTTTCAGAACCCAAAAAAATGATTTGTTTTCCATTTTAAAGATCAAATCTTCAAAGCCCATAAAGTAAAAAAGGTAAAGCCTTGAACAAACATCAGGTATTCACTATAGATAAAAGCCAGTAGAAAACCATAGATTAAAAAAAAGCTGCAATAAACTAAAAACAAAAAAAGCCATATCCAGAACTGAGTTTAAAATCCAGAAATCAGTAGTACATAAATCTGAAGAAAGAAGTGAAGCAAATTGGATAAAAAGTCATAAAACAGTGAAGCAAAGATAACAGTCATACCTTGTTGTGGGTTTGCATAAAATGTGAATTCGGGTAGCATCCCAACCAAAACAAAATTGAAAATCCACAGATTTGGGTTTAGAGTAAAGAAGAGAGAAATTAGAGAAAGCCATAGCCACAGACATTGTGTCTGATCTCTGTTTCTGCGTGAGTAGAGACTAACGCAGAGAATCAAAACAAGGGAAATGGAAGTTATGGGGATATCCGTCAGGGAAGGATGTAATAAATATTTTAATTTAATAATAAAAAATATTAATAGGAATTTATCTGAAACGTCCATCCCTAATCTCTACTCTCACTTTTTGATATTTTTTAAAGGTTGTTATGGATCGGATTTGGTTGCTCCAAAAACGACGCCTTCGGTTTATGGACAGCTCCCTGTCCCCCGTCATCACTTTTCTTTTCTTCCTTTGTTTTAGATCAGATTTTTATTGCAATAAATCTTTTAACTAATGTCATTTTTGGAGGAAGAAAATAATACACAATTAAATACCTAAATTAGCAAATTGATAAACTCTTTTTTTTTTTAAACAATATTAGGCATCAATATTTGGATATGTTGGGAACTATATGCGTGTGCGAGTTGCCATAGATGCTTGTCAACCTATTTAGAAGGATATTGTTAATAGGTTTTATATAGGTAATATGGATCATTTCTAAGTCAATTTTACTTTAGTAGTTTAATAGCTAATTTTCATTTAGTTACATTCTTAGGTCTTAGTTTTAGATTATAATGTTGACTCAATTGCGCTAATCTTTGTGATTTCAGGTTTAATTTTATTAATTTTCAGTTATTAATATAGTTAAAAGTCATTTGAAGGCATAAAAAGTGCATTGGATGTTTTAGAGTTTCAAAAGAATTGAAAAATAGGAAAAAGAGGACAACTAAAGGGTTCCATCACCTAAGACTTTGACTTTTAGACAAGCAAAAGATTTCATGGCTTGAGATGGTGATACCGGGCAGAAATTACCATTTGAGGATATGATAACTGGATTAAAAATGAAAATCTTATTTTTAGTATATTTTTCCTATTCGGCTATGTTTTCTTCATTTCAAAACAAGAACTAGAACTCTACTATCCATATTTGGATGCTTCTTTCATATAAAAGGGTATTTTCATCTCAAATTAGGAAAAAAAAAACGCGAGATTGGGAGAGTAAGGCAAGTTTTGGAGATTGGAAAAGAATTCTGTGTATTTAAAGCATCAAACACCAAGATTCTCAACTCAATTCAAGTTTCAAGTTTGCTTTAGTTATGTTATTGAATTTGATTTGTTATTTTGAATTTTTGAATATGATTACCATAAGATAAATTTCTTTTAAGGTTATCTTTGATGTAACTTGAATTTCTTTTTTTTTTTAATCATTCTAATTAGCTTTCTTTACTTTTGTAATTGTCTATATGATTATGCTTAATACTTTCAATTAACTGGCCATTGATTGATTGATTTCATTCTTTAAAATTAGTATGGAAGGAAGATTTTAGGATTGAAATTGAATTATAAACAACACAATAACATAGTTTGAATGGAAATGATATAACTTAGCTTGTGGAAAATTGTTGTGGATAATCATAATTCTAAATTCATTTATTAATTATAAAAGGTTAATGGAAATTAATGAATAAGTTCAGCATAGTTTGGGAGAGCATGTTAAATAACTTAGGATTATTCTTTCATTGTTTAAGTAATTAAATTTGATTACTAATAGATACAATAAAAAAAATATAGATTCAAATGAACTCAAAGGTACCCTTGCTTCTCATCTATTGATTCCATTTACCCTTTCAATTACTTGTGTAAATTTTTTATACAATTTTCATTTTTTATTAATTAAGTTTTGCTTGTCCAAATAATAAGGAATTATTATAATTTTGATACTTAATCATCATTTGAACTGACTTTGTACACTTGCGATAATTTTGGCATGATAACTCATTCACTCTTTATTATTTGAATTGACTTTGTATACTTGCGATAATTTTGGTATGATAACTCATTCACTCTTTATTATTTAAATTGACTTTGGATACTTGCAAAAATCAATAACAATTTTTTTTGTGCCATTACCAAGGATTGATTAGATTAATATCGATACCAAATAATTTAGTATTACTTTATATTTTTATTCTCAATTTAATTTCTCTCGTACCTTTATTTTGTAGGTGTATGAAAAGATCAAAGATTTTTGAAGTATTGCCATTTGATCTTGAAATTGATTGCATTTTCAAGTCTAAGTTAAAGGAATAAAAAAGAAGCAAAGAAAACAAAATAAAAAGTAGTTATGGGAGAGCAAGTTAGATGAGCGTACGACTATTCGAACCTAACTATTGAAGGAGTAGTCGCAAGCATTATACAAACTACCATTGAAGCTAACAATTTTAAATCAAGTCATCCGTACTATCTATGGTTCAAAATTAATGTCAGTTTGAAAGGCTAACCACTAAATAAACAATTTTGCATATTTTAATATTTTAGGCTATTTGTGGCACATTTTAGACTAATGGAGCTTCTGATGAAGCTATTAGACTAAGAATTTTTCCTTTTACACTTACAAACAAAGCTTAAAGATGGTTGGAATCTTTACCAGGAGGGACAATTCATGGCAGCTCTATATGATACTTGGGAAAGGTTTCAAGACCTTTTAAGGATGTTTCCACATTATGGAATAGCATATTAGATGGTTCATAATTTCTACATTGGTCTCAATCCCAACACTCAAATTCTGGTTGATGCAGTAGTAGGAGAAGCTTTTATGGGATTGAACATGGATGGTGTAATAAAGCCTCTTGAGGAAATTATAATGAATAATTATCTATACAACTTATCCAATAGAAGCACCCTCAAGAAAATCAATAGAGCTTTAGAAATTGCTGTTTGTTTTTTGCATTTAATTTTAAAATAGATGTTTTATTTACAAAAGTTGATAAATTAGGACCAAATATTGTTCAATCATATATGCAGGTCTGTAAAACGTGTGCTAGACAACATGGGACTAATGAATGCTAAGAGGAAGTAGCTTTCACTCGGCAAAATTTTGGATCAAGCTCATTATTTAGCTAATCAAGGTTGCCAATAGCGTAACCCGTATTCCAACACACACAATTTTGGATGGTGAAATAACCCTAACTTTGCATGGACTAACCAGGAACAAGTGCAGAAACCTCCACCTAGATTTTAGTAGCAAGAGAGGAAGGCTTCATTGGAAGTTTTAGTTGCTAACCTCACTAAAGCAACCACTAATATCATGGTTGATGCCAAGATAACTTTTCAGAATCAATAAGCTTCTATCAAGATTCTAGAACTTCAAATTGGTCGTTGGTATAAGCCATGACAAAACTGAACTCAAGGTAATTTACCTAGCAATACAAAGACAAATCTAAAGGAAAAATTGAAGCCAATTATATTGAGAAGTGGTAGAGAGCTAAAGGAGTAAAAGAATAAAGAGAATAAGGTGTCAAGAAAAGCAAAAATGGACACCAATGATAAAGAGGAGGAAGAAGATGTTAGGACAAAAAAAAGGAATCTGAGCAAGTCAAGCCATATATTCCACATTTCCTTTTTTTAGCGACTTTAAAAGCATAAAGAAGTTAAGCATTTCTTTAAATTTTTAGATATTTTTAAAAAGCTGAGACATTAACATTCCTTTTGTAGAAGCATTAGCAGAAATGTTAGCATATGCTAAATTTTTAAAGGAGATTCTTACCAAGAAGAAAATATTAGAAGAATGTGAAACGGTGAAGTTAATAGCTAAAATGGTCACATTTGTGAGGTTTCAACATATGCCATAGAAGAATATGCACATGTTTAAGTGGTAACAGAGTTGAAACATGTATGATTTATGAGGTCCTAACATATGTTCTAGAAAGATATATACAAGTTTAAATGATATTATAATCAATATAAGCTTGATTAGTAAAAATATTGTAGGTTGGGAACTGGAGGGAATAGTTCTAAAAGATGAAGGATAATAAGGTCATTTCACTTTGAGGCATGCATGTGCATTATTAGAAGGAGGTATACTGTAAGGGTTAAATTAAAAATAGGATTTGAATTGGAAAATAATAAGAAAACATAAGAAATAGGGGAGCTAAGTGGAAATCACCTAGGACCTATAAGCGGGCCTATGTGGTAGGACCATCTAGCCTTCTCTAGAGAATTCAAAAAAAAGGAAGAAGAAGCTAAGAAAGAGTTCATGTGATGGCCGACCACCCTAGGGGGATAAAAACCACCTATTTTCCTTAAATCAAATCACTTTCACCATAATCAATCCCCTAAATTCAGCTATATCTTGAGAGGCGAAAGAGAGAGTTTAGTGCTTAGGCAATTTCAAGGTAAACTAGCTTATTTCTTTCCTTTATTTTGTCCCATATGTTAGGGACTGAAATGTAATGGCCTCAACACTGGATTAGCCGTGAACAGTACTTCCAGATGATAAATAGTACTTTCGAGCTGGAAAATACATCTAGAAGTCAAAAATATTTTATTGGACCATTGGAAAGTATTGGTCATGGTGAGTCCGGAATTGAAATTTAAAGTAAAATCGAGATCAAATAGACCCTCAAAAATAAAAAAATATGAAAAGTTAGCAAGTCAATTTCCTTAGTAAGAAAACTGACTTAGTTTTGTGTAAATTTTTTAAAAATAGTAAATGAACTTCGAAAATTTTCAGATTTTATATACCTTCCTTAAATTTTATGTAGAAAATTTTGGTGATGAGAATTGAATTTTTTAGTGACATCAGCAATTGTCAAATCGGATCGATAAGTTTGAAATGGATCGATAACGGGCTCTGATTGAATCGAAAATTTGCATACTACCTATTTTGTTGAGATAAGAGAGATAAAATTATTTTTGGAGTAATTTGAAGGTGAAAAGTGAGAGAATTTTAATTGGGCCTTAAATGGTCTAAAATGGGCCTTTAAATTTAATTAGGATAAGCCCACCTATTAGGCCTATTTGGGAGGTATTTAAGAGTTGAAATTTCTGAGAATAACCAAAAAAATTCTTAGCTCTCTCCCTCTCTCCCCTAAGGCCGAACCACTCTCTCTTTTATTCTCTTATCAATTCCTTCAATTCTACTCCAATTCTTCATTAAATTCCAACATAAGAACTGAAATTCCATATCTCTAGATCACTAAAATAATTTTAATTACTTGATGTGAGCAAAGAAAGCTAAGAATTCAAGCTAGGGAAAGTTTGGAGTTTGAAGTAAGTAATTGTTTTTGGTTGATTTTAACTTATTTTTTAGTATTTTCTTATAGTTGTTGAGGTGTAGAGTTCAATTATGAGCTTAAATTTTGCATATGAGGAACAAAAAATAAGGTTTAATGAGCTTTATTGGTCAACCATGGTAGGTAAGGAAGAAGAAGAAAAGCTTGCAATGTGCAAAGGCAAAGGAAAGAAAGTTTAGACGTACTTGAGAAAGAAAAAATTGTAAGTGGCTAACAAATCTTGATATTTCCTATTTATTTGAATTATTTTTCCTTTATGTAATTAAGAAAAATTTGTTAAATTGCTTAATTATTGCAATTAATGTGAGAAAATTGAAATTGAACCATGAAAAATGTAAATTGAATGCTTAGAATGAGGTAAAAAAATTTTTAGTGTAGCTTTACTATAATGGCCGAATTTTCCTTAAGAAAAATTTAAGTGATTTTTGCATAATTTTAATAAATAATAGTCCAAATTAACCCTAAATATAATAATTAGTGCCCATGAATATTTAAATAATTTTTGAAATTAATTTGAGAATTTTAAAGTTTATTAAATGTGTATGTATATAGTAAAAATAATGAATTATTGTGAAATAATTCATAAAATGGGTGAAAAATGGTAGTAAATGTAAAATAATGTACATATGAATTTTTATAGAATTTATTTGAATTATTAGAATATTTTTGAAAAATAAAAGTGAATATGTTTAAAAGAAAATATTGAATTATTAACGAATAATTCAATAAAAACGTAAAAGTTGGTGAATTAATATGAAATTAATTCACAGTAAGTGAAAAAGAAATGATAAGTTAACTGACAAATTTTTCAGAATTTAAAAAGGTTAATACAATAATTATAACTGTGCCCTTAAGAATAGTCAGACAGTAAAAACTAGCTTAGGATATAATTGGTTGGCTATAGGAACATCTATATCGCGGTGCAAGTCATGGTGACTTACTTTGCTATGGATATTATCCCTGATCTCCACAACTTTAGTGTATAAGTGAAAGTGTAAGTGAAGTGCTCTATGAGAAATGATTTTCTTGGAGGTCATTTCTCTATTAGTGGTGGTCCATGGGGTCCACGTTCCATGTATCCTATCTGAGTATTTCTTCTGGATCTGTACTAAGGGCATAATGAAAGTAAAATGCCAAAAATGTGAAAAGATAATGAAAAGTGAGAATTAAAAATGAAAAAGGACTAAAGTGAAAGAAAATAAAAGCTTAGGGGCAAAATAGTAAATTTTCCCAAAAGTATAGAAATTAAGCAAATTAATTAAGATTTGCTTAAATAAGGGTAAAATTGTCAATTAGTGTTTAAATTGCTTACAAATAAAATTTTATAGTCAACAGGGACAAAAATGTAATTTTGCATAAAAATGTCAAAATAAATGTAAATTGATGTAAAGTACCTTAATTATTAGCTTAAAGATAAAAAATAAGATTAATAAGGGCAAACTTGTAATTTCACGATAAAAAGGGCGAATGTGAACAAAATTAAAAGTTTTGAGCTATATTGAAAGGTTTAGTAAAGGATAAGTATAAAATAGACAATAATGTGATACGACTAATTTGATGCTCAAAAAGAAAAGTTAACGGTTTTGCAAATTTTTGGTTTTTAAATGGTTAATGTAATGATTATATATTATTTAATCAAATTAAGTAACTTGTAGGAAATGTTTCGATTATTAGTCACCACTGGGCATATTAAATGCTTAGCGCGTAGTTACTATTGTGTGCAGGTACGCATGAGTACATCTTACAAGATTTCTTTTGATTGGATTAGGACTTGTTTGTAGAATGGCGTGTATATATGTAAATGGAACTTTTGGATTTATGTATATGTAATATGTAACTAAGAGTTTATATTATGGAAGGATTGTGATGTATATGATTTAAGTTTAGTGTATGTATGATATGTATATGGATGATGGTAATATGGATGTTATGCAGGTTAGGCTATAAATAATATGAAAGTAAATGAATGTTGAATGATATAAGATATTGTTGTACCTCTGAGAAGTTGTGTGATTGTTTGTTTTTCAGGAGGTTAGTGCAATATACAACCGTTATATTGCAAAAATTTTATTAAGT
Organism: Excoecaria agallocha; assembly: GCA_037975025.1. NCBI lineage: Eukaryota > Viridiplantae > Streptophyta > Magnoliopsida > Malpighiales > Euphorbiaceae > Excoecaria > Excoecaria agallocha. The sequence goes on along the minus strand of CM075809.1, from coordinate 75,123,393 downwards.
GTATAGTGATTTACACAGTTATAGATCATCGACGAACCTTTAAAGAATTATCGAACTTAAGTTATAAACCTAAGATTTTAAAAGTAGAAATAATAAGTTATAAGGAAAATAGTTGGTGGAAAATTTTTTTTTGGCCTATGATGTACCAGAATAGTGCTAGATAGGATAAGGGTGTTATATTTAGTGATATTAGAGTCGTGGTTTAGATGGTTCTAAGATCGGAGTGGCTATTAATGCTTGATTTAATTACATATATACATCCCTTCTATTTTTACAGTGAAAAGATATCCAGAGAACATAGTCGTGAGGTGGGAGATAATCGAAGTGAGGCCTCCAGTAATGTAGAACAACAAGAGGCTCCACAACAGCAAGCACCTCCACCAGTAGCGCCGCCTCCCCCTCCTCCTCAACTAGACTTCCTTAACTTAATGTCAAATTATATTCAGCATATATTACAGACTGCCCAGGTCCAGGCACAACCTTCAGTAGTGTAGATTCAGCCATCTACTCCGTCTAGAATAAAACCTATTATGGAGCAGTTAAAAAGACTTAGGGCTGAAGATTTCTTAGGGCGTGATCCCCTGACATCTGCAGCTGCAAAGGAATGGTTATACAAAATTAAGAGACTATTTGAGATTACCCATAGTCCCTTGGAGGAGAAATTTAAGGGTATAGTTGCCTTACTTCAGGGACCCGCATTTATATGGTGGGATTCAGTCAGAAGGTATTCTCCAACAAACTGGTTGAACTGGGAGTTCTTTGTTGAGTAGTTCGAGAAGAAATATATTGGGTCTAAGTATAAAGCCTCTATGCATTATGCTTTCTAGAGATTGAGACATAGAAACCGTACAGTGGCAGGGTATGAAAGAGAGTTTGAGAGCCTGAGCGCCTATCTTGATGAGAACCAGGCCACAGAGAAGAGATCGTGTTTGCAGTTTGAGAGAGGGTTACATATTGAGCTGAGGTAGATTATTGGGGCTCAATATTATCCTGATTTGCGGTCTATGATTGAAGTGGCTATCAAATTGGAAGCCACTCAATCTGAGCAAGCCAAAAGACAGTCCCAATTTCAATAAAAGAGAAAGCAGGGATAGAACAGTGAAAAGACAGGACAGGGCAATAAGAAGAAGGGTTAGCAGGCATCTCAGGGCCACCCACCAGCAAGCCGGGGATAGGGTAGTGCCATCTGTGGCAAGTCTACAGCTACTACAGCTTCTAGTACACCCCAAGGTAGAGATAGTGGGTCAGTGGTGCAGTGTGATCATTATGGCAGGACACACCCTAAGGAGTGCAGATTTTTTACAGGAGTTTGTTTCAAGTGTGGATCCCAAGACCATCAGATCATAGATCGCCTTATGCTATAGACTTCTTCAACCACCTCACCAGCTTCTAGTACAGGGTCATCTACACTGCGAGGACGTGGTAGGGGAGCTGTCCCTAATACTTCAGTTTCTAGACCAGTTGGTCAGTCATCTCAGTGATAGAGACGAGCAGTGGGTCAGACATATGCTATCAGGGTCCAAGAAGAAAAGGATGCTCCTGATGTGATAATGGGTAAGTTTCTTCTATTATATGATTCTGTATATGCACTGATTGATCCTAGTTCCACACACTCCTACATTAGCATAGAACTGGCACGGGATAAAAGTATGAAAGAGGTATGCTTGGACCAGGATATCTTGATGAGTAATCCTCTGGGGCATAGTGTAGTGGTAAATAAGATATATAGATAGTGTCCTATCGGTGTCCAGAGATATGTATTCTTGGCAAATATGATCGAGTTGCCTTTTTGTGAGTTTGACATGATTCTGGGAATGGATTGGTTATCCGCCTACCAATCGACCATTGATTGTAGAAAGAAGAGAGTCACTTTACAGCTTCAGAATGGTGATGAGATCATAGTTATGGGTATGAGATCCGATTTCCTATCTGATGTGATATCAGCTACTACAGCTAAAATATTGATTAGAAAAATGTGTGAAGCTTATATGTGCTATGCAGTAGAAGCGGATAAAGACAGTTTTAAGGTATCGGGCATGCCTACTGTTAGGGAGTTTTAGGATATGTTTTCAGATGAGCTACCAAGCTTACCACCTGATAGAGAGGTAGAATTCTCCATTGATGTTGCTCCTAGTACTGCTCCCATTTCTATTGCCCCATATAGGATGGCACTTGCAAAGTTAAAAGAATTAAAGATTTAGCTTCGGGAATTGCTTGACAAGGGGTTTATCAGACCCAACACTTCTCCTTGGGGAGCACCAATTCTATTTGTAAAGAAAAAGGATGGAACTCTCCGATTGTGCATTGATTATAGGCAGCTGAATAAGGTGACTATAAAGAACATATATCCTCTCCCTCACATTGAAGATTTATTTGATCAGCTTAAGGGAGCGAGTGTCTTCTCCAAAATTGATCTGAGGTCGGGTTATTATCAGATGGGAGTAAAGGAAGCCGATATGCCCAAGACTGCTTTTCGTACCAGGTATGGCCACTATGAATTCTTGGTCGTGCCATTTGGACTTACAAATGCATTAGCAGCCTTCATGGACTTAATGAACAAAGTCTTTCACCCCTATTTAGATCAGTTTGTGGTGGTCTTCATCAATGATATTGACCAGTGTCTAGCAAGTGTACTAGATGGGCTAATAATATAGAAAAATATAAATTAAAACCCCAAAATATCATACCCAAGGGAACATGGATTGTTAAGGATAATATCTATGTATGAATTAAATCAACCTGAGATTGTTTTCCAAATGTTTTTGATTTAAAAGCAAAAATTAAAAAAAATAAACAATGAAACAAAACAAAAGCTAAAATTAAATTAACATGAATTAAAAACAAAACAATAACTAAAATTCTCTTGCTAAAGGAACTATCCACCTTAACTTTCATTGTAATGACTTAAATTCAATAAAAACACCAGTGATTATGGAAAAAAAACTAGTAATAAAGCCATATATCTTTATTCAAGTATATCATTCTTAGTATTAAACTCATAGACAAATTTAATACTTAGCATGAAAATCTAGTTTTAACTTCCTAAATATTCATTGAAGTCTTTTTCAAGTAATTCAACTCAAATTTATTCTTAGTTCTTCCTCTCTTAGTATTAACCAATAAAATCAACACATAATTATCTCATATTTTGGATAATAATTATGCTTAAACATTAGAGAGTTAACCCAAGGACATGCAAATCATTAACTATGTCAAAACCAACTTTTAGTTATTTATTCAATAAACTAACAATTAATCTTAACACAATCAAAGATAAGAATATGCTTAAAACCAAGAAATAATCAACCGATATTGAAATTAAGTTCAAAATAAAGTCATAACAATGAAAATATAAGTTTTCAAGAATCCATTAGCAAAAGAATAAAATACTACTTCCTAAACATGGTTAAAAAACTAAAATAAAATTGAAAAGAAAAATAAAAATAGAAAAACTGGAAAAACAAAGTAAAACTAAGACTAAAGAACTCTAATAGTTCTTCTACTTGTTCCTAATTGATTCCTACTAATTGATGCCTCTTTTTGGTGTTTAGACTTGTCTATTTATAGGCCAAATTAGTGGTAGAATCCTTCTCAAACTCCAAAAATAAAATAGGAAGTAAATCCTCCTTAAATTGGAAAAATCGGCAATCCTTCGCTTCATGAGAAACAAAACACATGGCCATGTGTTTTCCTTTTTTAAATTTCACGTGGCCATGTGTTTTTACTTGCTTGTCTTCACGTGGCCATGCATTCCTTTGAACTTTTCTTCACGTGGCCATGCACAATTCTCCTTTTAATGACACACGGCCACTCAACTTTTCTTAGCTTTCTTCACGTGGCCATGTATTGAACTTCTGGAGCTCATGATCACTAATTAATATGAATTTTTTAAATTCACAGTTTTGGCCCAAATCTTCTTGCCTTTTTGCAATTAAGTCCTTTTTCTTGTAAAATAACCCTGAAAAACACCAAAATTTATAATTAACTCCAAAAACATAAAATTAACCAATTAAACTCAAATTCAACCTAATTAACACAAAATTAACTCAATTAAACACCTAAAAACATACTAAAAACTTGAAAGGTGTATAGCAAGTGTACTAGATCGACTAGTAATACAGGGAAATATAGATTAAGACCCCAAATATCATACCCAAGGGAACATGGATTGCTAATAAGAATATCTATGTATGAATTAAATTAATCCGAGAGTGTTTCCCAAATGTTTTTGATTTAAAAGCAAAAATTAAACAAAATAAACAATGAAACAAAACAAAAGCTAAAATTAAATTAACATGAATTAAAAACAAAACAATAACTAAAATTATCTTGCTAAAGGAACTATCTACCTTAACTTTCATTGTAATGACTTAAATTCAATAAAACACCAGTGATTATGGAAAAAAACTAGTAATACAGCCATATATCTTTATTCAAGTATATCATTATTAGTATTAAACTCATAGACAAATCTAATACTTAGCATGAAAATCTAGTTTTAACTTCCTAAATATTCATTGAAATCTTTTTCAAGTAATTCAACTCAAATTTATTCTTAGTTCATCCTCTCTTAGTATTGATCAATAAAATCAACATATAATTATCTCATATTTCGGATAATAATCATGCATAAATATTAAATAACCAATCTAAGAACATGCAAATCAATAACTATGTCAAAATTAATTTTTAGTTATTTACTCAATAAACCAACAATCAATCTCAACATAATCAAAGATAAGAATATGCTTAAAACCAAGAAATAATCAACCGATATTGAAATTAAGCTCAAAATAAAGTCATAACAATGAAAATATAAGTTTTCAAGAATCCATTAGCAAAAGAAGAAAAACTACTTTCTAAACATATTTAAAACTAAAACAAAGTTGAAAAACTAAAACAAACTTGAAAAGAAAAAAATAAAAACAGAAAAAACTGGAAAACAACGTAAAACTAAAACTAAAGAATTCTACTTGATTCTTCTAATTAATTCTAATTGATTTCTCTCCATTGGTGTTAGGGTTGTCTATTTATAGTCAAAATATGTTATAGAAGCCTTCCAAACTTCCCAAATTAGAGTGGAAAATGAATCCTTCTTGAGTTGGAGAAAATTGGAAATCCTTCGCTTCATGGGAAACAAAACACGTGGCCATGTATTTTCCTTTGTTAAATTTCACGTGGCCATGTGTTGTTCTTTATTGTTCTTCATGTGGCCATGTGTTCCCTTTGGCTTTTCTTCACGTGGCCATAGGTTGTTCTTTCTTCCTTGAAACACATGGCCATGCATTAATCTTCTTCTTTGAAACACACGACCATGCAACAATCTTCTGGACTTCACGATCATTCATTAACATGAATTTTCCAAATTAATAATTTTGGCCCAAATCTTCTTGCCTTTTTGCAATTAAGTCATTTTTCTTGCAAAATAACCCTGAAAAACATCAAAATTTACAATTAACTCTAAAAACATAAAATTAACCAATTAAACTCAAATTCAACCTAATTAACACAAAATTAACTCAATTAAACACCTAAAAACATACTAAAAATATCATATAATTCATCATTATCAGATATCCTGGTGTATTCCAAGACAATAGAGGATTATGATAAGCATTTAAGGATTGTTCTGCAGACTCTGAGAGAAAAGTAACTGTATGACAAATTCAGTAAATGTGATTTTTGGCTAAATGAGGTATCTTTTTTAGGACATGTCATCTCTGTAGAAGGTATTAAAATGGATCCTTCAAAGATTGATGCAATCCTTCAGTGGAAGCCACCCAAGAATGTGACTAAAGTAAGGAGTTTTCTAGGATTTGTTGGGTATTATAGGAGATTCATCAAGGGCTTCTCCACCATTGTAGTTCCCATGACATGACTGCTAAAGAACAATGCTAAATTTGTGTGGACTGATAGGTGTCAAGAATGTTTTGAGAAGCTTTAAACTATGTTGACAGAAGCTTCTATTCTTACTCAACCTGAGTCAGGCAAGGATTTTGTGATTTACAGTGATGCCTTTAGGAATGGTTTAGGCTACGTTCTAATGCAGGAAGGCATGGTGATTGCTTATGCCTCCCATCAACTAAAAACTCATTAGAAAAACTATCTTACTCATGATTTAGAGTTAGCAGCTATTGCTTTTGCGTTGAAGATTTGGAGGCACTATCTGTATGGTGGGAAATGCTACATCAATTCAGATCACAAGAGTTTGAAGTATCTTCTTACCCAGAAAGAACTCAACCTTAGACAAAGATGCTGGTTGGAGTTAATCCAGGAAAGGCTAATGTAGTAGCTGATACGCTTAGCAGAAAATTTATATTAGGTAATGTTAATACTTTTGAATGAATCTGTAGAAGATATTGATAAGTGTAAATGATTAATAGTGGATTTTTATAGCTCTTCGGGTAATGAATGCTAGTTTGAGTATGGCACCAGATGGAGCTATAATAGCCGAACTGTGAGTTAAACCAGACTTTTTACATCAAGTGAAAGCGACTTAGAAAAAAGATGATCGACTAATGGCTATTGTAAAAAAGCTTCAGCATAGTAGTGAAAGTGATTACTCCCTGAACAGTAATGGAAGTCTCTGTTATAAAGGAATACTTTGTGTTGTCGCTCAGGAAGAACTGAAGAGCAATATTCTGATAGAAGCACACCATGATAGTTATGCCATGCACCTTGGAAGTAATAAGATGTACCAGGACTTGAAAACCTACTATTGGTGGCCAGGCATAAAACGTGATGTGACTAAATTCGTGACCAAATGCCTAAAATGTCAGTAGGTGAAAGCAGAGCATTAGGTTCCTTCAGGACTACTTCATCCTCTTGTCATACTAGAGTGAAAATGGGATGAGGTGACCATGGACTTTGTGATTGGCTTACCTATGACTCAGAAGAAGCACAATGCCATCTGGGTAATAGTTGATCGACTCACTAAATTTGCTCATTTCTTGCCAGTGCGGATGTATTACTCCTTGACCAGGCTGGCAGAGATCTATATCAGTGAGGTGGTTAGGTTACATGGAGTGCCTACATTTATTATATCTGACAAGGATTCCAAATTTACTTCCCATTTTTGGAAGAGTTTTCAGGATGCTCTGGGTACAAGACTTTGCCTGAGCATAACATTTCATCTTCAGACTGATGGTCAGTCCGAGCGAGTGATTTTGATATTGGAAGACATGTTTAGATGCTGCGTACTTGAGTTTGGTGCTAATTGGGAAAAAATATTTGCCCTTAGCCGAGTTTGCCTACAATAATAGCTATCAATCCAGTTTGAAAATGGCTCCTTTTGAAGCATTATATGGTAAGAAGTGTAGAACCCCCTTGTGCTGGACTAAACTGAGTGAGAGGAAGCTATTGGGTTCCGATTTGATTCGCCACTCCGAAGAAAAGGTCCAGATCATTAAAAGCAGATTGAAAGAAGTCATGGATCGCCAGAAATCATATCCGGATCTGAAGAGGAGAGACATTGAGTTTCAGGTTTGTGACAAGATTTTTCTGAAGTTAACTCCGTGGAAGAAAGTGCTGAGATTTGGAAAAAAGGGCAAGTTAAACCCTAGATTCATTGGTTTATATGAGATACTTCAGCAAGTGGGTCCCATAGCCTACAAATTGAAGCTGTCATCTGCTTTGGAGAAGATACATGATGTCTCTCATGTGTCTATGCTCCATACATACAGGTCCGATCTGAGCCATGTGATAGCACCAGATGAGATTCAGATGCAGACTAACATGAGTTAGAAGAAAAGCCGGTGAGGATATTGGCTAGAGAAATTCAACAACTCCGGAACAAGCAGATTCCGTTGGTAAAGGTCCTGTGGCATCACCATAATGTCGAGGAAACGATATGAAAACCTAAAAGGGCGATGAGGCAGCAGTATCCTCTACTCTTCAATCCAGGTAAATTTTAAGGATGAAATTTCTTTTAGTGGAGGAGAAATGTAATGGCCTCAATATCGGATCAGTCGTGAATAGTACTTTTTGATGGTAAATAGTGCTTTTCGGGCTGGAAATTACACCTAAAAGTCAAAAATATTTTATTGGACCATCAGAAAGTATTTATCATGGTGAGTCCGAGGTTGAAATTTAAAGTGAAACCGATATCAAATAGACCTTCAAAAGTCAAAAATACGAAAAAGTTAGCGAGTCAATTTCCTTGGTAAGAAAACTAACTTCATTTTGCATAAATTTTTAAAAATAGTAAACAAAATCTGAAAATTTTTAGATTTTGTATACCTTCCTTAAATTTTATGTAGAAAATTTTGGTTATGATAATTGAATTTTTCGGTGACATCGACAGTTGTCGAATCGGATCGATAAGTTTAAATCAGATCGATAACGAATTTTAATTGAGCCAAAAATTTGCGTACTATTTCTTTTGCTAACATAAGAGTGATGAAATTAATTTTGGAGTGATTTGACGTGAGAGAATTTTAATTGGACCTTAAATGGTCTAAAATGGACCATTAAATTTAATTGGGCTAAGCCCACCTATTAGGTCCAAAGCCATTTGGGAGGTATTTAAGAGCTAGAATTTCTAAGAATAACCAAAAAAATTTTCAACTCTCTCTCTCTTTCCCCTAAGGCCGAACCACTCTCTCCTTTATTCTCTCATCAATTCATTCAATTATACTCTAATTTTTCATTAAATCCCAACATAAGAACTGAAATTTCATCCCTCTAGATCACTAAAATAGTTTCAATTACTTGATTTGAGCAAAGGAAGCCAAAAATTCAAGCTAGGGAAAGTTTGGGGTTTGAAGTAAGGAATTGTTTTTGGTTGATTTTAATATGTTCTTTAGTGTTTTCTATAGTTTTTAAGGTGTAGAGTTCAATTATGAGCTTAAATTCTACATATGAGGATAAAAAAATAAGGTTCAATGAGCTTTATTGGCCGGCCATGGTAGGTGAGGAAGAAGAAAAAAAAAGCTTGCAAAGGGCAAGGGCAAAGAAAAAGAAGTTTAGGCACCCTTAGACAAGGAAAAATTGTAAGTGGCTAAGAAATCTTGATATTTTCTATTTATTTGAATTATTTTTCCTTTATGTAATTAAGGAAAATTTGTTAAATTGCTTAATTATTGCAATTAATGTGAGGAAATTGAAATTCAACCATGAAAAATGTAAATTGAATGCTTAGAATGAGGTAGAAAAATTTTTAGGGTAGCTTTACTATAATGGCCGAATTTTCCTTAAGAAAACTTTAAGTGATTTTTGTATAATTTTAATAAATAATAGTCCAAATTAACCCTAAATATAATAATTAGTGCCCATGAATTTTTAAAAAAAATTTTGAAATTAATTTGAGAATTTTAAAGTTTATTAAATGTGTATGTATATAGTAAAAATAATAAATTATTGTGAAATAATTCATAAAATGAGTGAAAAATGGTAGTAAATGTAAAATAATATACATATGAATTTTTATAGAATTTATTTGAATTATTAGAATATTTTTGAAAAATAAAAGTGAATATGTTTAATAGAAAATATTGAATTATTAAGGAATAATTCAATAAAATCGTAAAAGTTTGTGAATTAATATGAAATTAATTCACAATCAGTGAAAAAGAAATGAAAAGTTAATTGACAAATATTTCAAAATTTAAAAAGGTTAATACAATAATTATAATTATGCCTTTAGGAATAGTCAGGCAGTAAAAACTAGCTCAGGATTAATTGGCTGGTCATAGGAATATCCATAAAGTGGTGCAAGTCTTGCTTTGCTATGAGTTGAATCCCTGATCTCCATAACTTCAGTGTATATGTGGAAGTGTAAGTGAAGTGCTCTATGAGAAATGATTTCCTTGGGGGTCATTTCTCTATTAATGGTGGCCTATGGGGTTCACGTTCCGTGTATCTAGTCTGAGTATTTCTGCCAGATCTATATAAGGGACATAATGAAAGTAAAATACCAAAAATGTGAGAAGATAATGAAAAGTGACAATTAAAAGTGAAAAAGGACTAAAGTGAAAGAAAATAACAGCTTAGGGGCAAAATAGTTATTTCCCCAAAAGTGTAGAAATTAAGCAAATTAATTAAGAATTGCTTAAATAAGGGTAAAATAGTCAATTAGTGGTTAAATTGCTTACAAATAAAATTTTATAGTCAACAAGGACTAAAATATAATTTTGCACAAAAATATCAAAATAAGTGTAAATTGATGTAAAGTACCTCAATTATTAGCTTAAATATAAAAAATAAGCTTAATATGGGTAAACTTGTAATTTTGCGATAAAAAGGGCGAATGTGAACAAAATTAAAAGTTTTAAGCTACATTGAAAGGTTTAGTAAATGATAAGTATAAAATAGATGTGATACGACTAATTTGATGCTCACAAAGAAAAGTTAAAGGTTTTGCAAAATTTTGGTTTTTAAAAGGTTAATGTAATGATTATATATTATTTAATCAAATTAAGTAACTTGTAGGAAATATTTCGATTATTAGTCACCACTAGGTGTATTAAATGCTCAGCGCATAGTTATTACTGCGTGTAGGTACACAGGAGTACATCTTAAAAGATTTCTTTTGACTGGATTAGGACTTGTTTGTAGAATGGCGTGTATATATGTAAATGGAACTTTTGGATTTATGTATATGTAATATGTAACTAAGAGTTTATATTATGGAAGGATTGTGATGGATATGATTTAAGTTTAGTGTATGTATGATATGTATATGGATGATGGTAATATGGATGTTATGCAGGTTAGGCTATAAATGATATGAAAGTAAATGAATGTTGAATGATATAAGATATTATTGTGCCTCTGAGAGGTTGTGTGATCGTTTGCTTTTCAGGGGGTTAGTGCAATATACAGCCGTTATATTGCAAAAATTTTATTAAGTGCATAGTAATTTAGATAGTTATATGTCATCGGTGAACCTTTAAAGAATTATCGAACTTAAGTTATAAACCTAAGACATTAAAAGTAGAAATAATAATTTATAAGGAAAATAGTTGGTAGAAAAAAATTTTTTCCGTCTTATGATGTACCGGAATAGTGCTAGGTGGGATAAGGGTGTTACATGAATTTTTTAAAATAAATAGATGTTTAAATTTTTAATTTCTATATATAGAAGGAGAAGGAAGCAAAAGGAAAGAGAAAGAAATAAAGAGAGATTAAAAGGAGTGCTCTTATGGCATATAAAGGTATGGGAGTTCATATTTTCTTTACCATGTGTTTAAATTGATTTAAGTTGATAAATGTATTGTATATGACCTATAATTAATGTTAAAGTTAAGAAGTGATGTTACAGTGCATGGAAATGATGATTTATGCCTTAGAAAGTTATATAGTGAAAATTTGCTTAAGGTTCACTTGAACTAATTTTATGTTAAAGGGTATAATTCTTTCTGTAGATGTCTAAATAAAGTGATTTTAATTGAAAAAGAAAGATTATATATATATATATAAGAAATTGAGACCTAATTCTGCACTTAAAACCTTCATAATGTAGCTTGAAATTGAGTGATGTCTGCTGCCCTATCACTGGGAGCAAGCTGCACTATTTTATTAATATCTTGAGATTAATAAGCTTAAATGGAGTGATTTTTAATTATTTGGAAACTAGAGATATAGGAGAATAACTTTTTAAAATAACACTTTGCCTGAAAATGTTGTTTACTAGGTCTAAAATGAAACACAAGTTAGACTCAATAATCTATCTATTGAATTCTTAGGGCAGAATGGTGCTCACGGTTGGAACTAATTAGTTCCCACAATGTGCACCTTCTAGAATGGACTGCGACATTCCTCACAGCTAGTACTAATTAGTCCCTACCGTGTGCCTCCCCTGTTTCCTCTTGCACTTGATTTTTTAGGCCCGAATTGTCACCGAAACTTACTCGGATTTTCTCTAATACTTTTAAAGTATTTTAGACATAAAAATAAGGATAAGATATGACATGAATATGTATAAGTGTATAAATATGTACAACTGATGAATTTGAATGAACATGAATATTTGTATGCTTAGTGTTACATGTTAAATAATAAGTGATAACCATGTTGAAATGTATCTTAATTGTGATTGAATATGAATTATTTAGTGATGTTGTTGTATACTTTACTATATAAAGTGACTCTATGTCCAAAATGTATCAAATGTGATATTAGTGATTGATTAAAGACTTATTGTGAGCTTGAATTTCATATAGTAGTGGATAGATAGGCATGCCTATGAGAGATAGTGATTGCAACTGCTAGTATTGGCACTGAAAGGTATCTAGTGTTTCGATACTTATTGGTATCTAGCGATTTAAGACCTTTGTATCTCTAGTAATTGATATTGCTCATCATTATCTAATGTTTGTTCTCGTTATCCCACATTAATGGGAATTTAGGCGAATAAAGTGATATAAGTGATTAATGATGTAAACATTTTAGTGCCTTATCGTAAAGCTATTATTTCTCAATGATATTGTGAGTGTGTTTGATTTTAATAATTATAATGGTATTGAGGTATTGTTGAATGCATGAAGTTACTACTTTAAAAGTATGCATATGATGATGTGAGCATCGAGATAGGTTAGGTTACCTATTAAATGTCATTATGTAATTTATATTGGCATATTGTATTATTTATGTTTGAGACTTCAGCCAAAAGTCTATTGAATTATTTTGCTCCCTACTAAGCCATTGCTTAGCATGTGTGTTCTTCCTGTGTAGGTATACATGTTTAAAGTACTTATTCTCAAGTCAATATTTACAGGCCACTAGGAGTAAAGCTTGAAGGCTAATTTTAGTATATAGTCATTTTTGTATTATATGATGTAAAGAATGTGTAATTTAAGTAATGAACAAGTTATGTAAATATTTTATAAGCATTTTGAGATAATATATGTTATTATATATGTTGTGATCTAGAGATTGAATGAAATTAAGTAAGGTGACTGTTGACAATGGAAAGATATAATTTAATAGATATAAAGAATATGTAAGTGAAAAAAATGTAACAAGATGAATTTATTATGGCTTGTGATGCTCTTGTATTCCTTCTAAGGGGATATAAGAGTGTCTCATGGTTAGTTCATAAATGGTAAGGTGAGATATAGAGGGAATTACTTCAAAAGATAGGGGTATTATGATAATTTCACTATAAGGCATGCACATGCATGATTAGAGGAAGGCATAATGTAGGGATTAAATTGAAAGGAAGGAATTGAATTGGATTAGAAATAAGGAATTAAATCTATGGGGCGAAGCCACCTAGCCTTCTCTAAAGAATTCATGACAAAAAAGAAAAATCATAAGAATAAAAGCCATGATGGTCGGTGATTCTAGAGGACCCAATTTCAGCCATTTTCTTCCTAAGCAAACCAATCCCACTATAAAATAATCCCTTAATTTCAACTATATGGTTTGTGAGGAGAAAGAGTTTAGTGGTTAAATAATACTAAGGTAATAATCTCATTTCTTTTCTTCTTTTATCCTATATGTTAGGGACTAAAATTTGTGAAGTAAATAGATATTTATATCTATGATTTATTTCATTTAGAAGAAGAAGGAAGCAAGAATAAAGAGATTGAAGGAAGCACTTTGGATTGCATCAAAAGGTATGGGAACTCTTAATATTTTTGCATGTGTTTGCCAATGTAAATGGATTAATCAACACATCCATTTTGATGAGTTGGAAACATGGATGTGATGCTTATTTATGCATAGGAGATGTAATATAGGAAGTGTTTATGAGAATGGAAAATTCTATCCTAAGGTCTACTTGACCCAACATGACTATTTTTTTTATAAGTTAAGTTATAGAGCCTCAAATTGAGTAATCCCAATTGAAAAGTAAACTAAAATCACAAAACTAAATTTCTTATGAACAAGTTAAAGACTGATTATGCCCTTAAGATTGTCAAATTTTAGCTTGAAATCTGGCAATATCTGCTGCCCTATCACTAGGAGTAGGCTACATTGTTTTAACAATATCTCAAGATTTAGAAACTAAAATGGAGTGATTTTTAATAATCTGGAAACTAAAGACATAGGGGAACAACTTTATAGAAGATCACTTTGCCCAAACATTTCATTTACTATGTCAAAAATTCATCACAAGTTTGGGTTGAAAGGCTGCCAGTGAGAAAAAAATCAACCCAGCTGGGTCACCCCATTAACCTGATCGAGTCACAAGCTTTTGGACCAAACATAACCAAACAACCTGGTAGGGATAGACCATGTCCCCATTGAGTCACCCCCCCTTTTAGCCCAAACTAGAGTTTTATGTCCCTAAATGTTACCGAAATCCACCCAAACTTTCTCAGACACATTTAAAGCATTTTAAACCTAAAAATAGGGATACTATATGTCATTAAATACATGTATAACATAATGGAATATTGAAATAAAGTTATAAAATAAACTCTAACATAAGGAAACTTAAGAAAATGAGTTAACTTAGACTACCATTCAACCCACATATCAACTTTATGCATGTAAACTAATATGACTAGAATATGCAAATACAAATGAAGGTATAAACATATATTCTTAAAGATACATATCTACATAAGTATACACATGAATATGTATGAATAAAGATGTTTGCAATTGAGGGATGCATACATTTATGAATGTTTACATTCTTAAGGATATACATTGATGATCAAAGCTACACTACTGTGATTATTTATGGATACTTGTATATGCACAATTATACACAGTAATAAATTAAACACGATGAATGAAATGATTTGAAAGATGAATCAATACTTGCATTTAGAGCTTGGTTGTTAATAAATAGACATGCTTATAGGGTACAGTTGTAGTTACCATAGTTTTGACCCCATTTAGGTCTACAGTTTATCCCTATTTTGGACAACATTCTTGATCCCTTTGGGTCCATATGTTAGATACCTTTGGGTATCCATAGGACAAAATACCTATGGGTATTCATATGATTGATAGCTTCGGGTATCCATAACACCCCTTATCTACACCTACAAAACTTAAGTAGACAATTAAAGGAAATGAGAAAGAGATAAATTATATGCTAATCAACAATGTAATGTATGATTGAACTTGTATTACAAGATTTTCATGGCATTGTTTTCCCTTTGCTTGTTAAAATTTCCTTTGTAATTATTGTAAGTGTGTTATTATTACATCTCATTCATATTGGTGTGCTTAGGAATGACCACTATAAGTGGCTGTTCAAATATTAATTATTCTCTATTAAGCTTTATAGCTTAGCATGGATGTTTATCTATATAGGTACCCAAACTAGGACTCTTCTATATGCTCTTGATATGCAGAAAGGAGGCTATCATAAGAGTATGAAGAATTGAAAGTATAAAGTTTGTACTTTTGCTTTCATATTTGTCCATGACATTTTGTATTAAAAAGTGATGTAATGTCATATTAGTAGGACAAACCTAAAATTTTTAAAACTTAACAGTATATATATATATTTATCGAATTAGTTGAAAGTGGAAATATGCATGTGAAAGGTTTAATCTTGATACTGGAATTTGTATATGAGTTTATAACATGTAAACTAGGTTTACTCCTCAATAATGATGTAAAGAACAAGTAGAACATGTAACACCCTCATCTGAACAGTCTTTTTCGATACAAAATTAAACGATAAGCCGAATTTTTTTCTTACATCAATTGCTTAACCAAAGAATTTATTAACTATCAATACTTAATCACTATTCATAATCATACATTTTACTTGGCAACTTATAACTATACATTTAACTAAATACTATTCATTTTGTCAAAAATTCGACAGCATAACGGCTATATACTTAATAGCTCCCTGAAAAACAGACAACAAACACAGCCTCTCAGAGGCACAACAGTCTTTAACCATTATATATATATAATTTAGACATTTAGTCACACATTAAACACATCCATTCAAAATAATTTCCTGAAAAAACCCATATCATCACATCCATTCAAATCTACTTCCAAACAAAACACATACATTCATATACCCATCAACCTACTGAATAAATACAGTCAAATCCTTTACATCAAATATCTAAATATATATGTGCCAAAAATACTAAATAAATACAACTATTTATTTCTCTTCAAACTTCACTCAGCTGTGTAACATGCTCTAGCTACTCTTCAAAACCTGCACACAGTAAACACTACATGCTGAGCACTAAATATGCTTAGTGGTGACTATGAATTGAAGAATTTTCCAAAAGGCATAATTACATTAATTATGCTAAAAATCATTTTAGTCTCATCAAAAGTACTTTTTAATATTTTAAGCAGTATTTTCAAAACATTACTAAACTTTGATCTTAACCCTTTCCAATTATTTACAAAAATACCATTTTTGCAATTCTAATTACAAAATTTGCCATTACTATTCTTTCTTTCACTTTTTACTTAACTTTTGCCGTATAATCTTTTAATTGGGCTTGACTTTGACTTTTTAGGCAGAATTTCTTATTTAATCAGTTTGGTACAACTATTATACCGTTTGATATTTTACTCTGTTAATTGCCACTATTATGGAAAAAAATTCCATTTAATTTTTGATTTTTCACTTAATTACGAAATTATTTTTTCCACACTGTAATTACAGTTTTGTCATTGGATCACTTAGTTCACCTTGAATTTTTAAATGCCTATCAAAATACGCTTATCAATATCTTTGACATTCAATACAAAGTAACACAATTACTTTGAAAAACTTTGCAATTGGGTCTTTAATTTTTCATTTCATTACAAAAACACCATTTTTTCACAATTATTATAAAATTGCCATTCTTTCATTTTTAATCACAAAATGGTCATTCATTTGTTTATTTTTACTTTTCAGTTGACTTTGATTTATAAAATTTTCATTCGGTCCTTAATTGAACTTTTTATACCATATTTCATTTTTAATCTATAATTTCTCAATTAGTTACGGTCTTGCCACTTTTGGACTTTTAATTCCAATATTGGTACTATTTTACAAATTTTTCATTTTCAAAGCAATAATTGGCATATAATATACAAATTGGTACTCATTTTGACTTTTTTCATATAAAATTACGTTTTAGTCGTTTTTCTTTACAAAGCTTATTTTTGGGTTGTTTGGTCATTAAATTACCATTTTACCCTTAAAAACATTTTCTTTTCATTTTTGCTCATTAAGTACAATTTTTGGAGAAATTAAGATTTTGCCCTAAAACTTTTCATTTCTTTCAGTTAAGTCCGTTTTCACTTTTAACTTTTACTTTTAGCTTACTTTTTGAAATTTTGATTTATTCTTATCAATATGCCCTTAGTTCAATTCGACAGAAACTCTCAAATAGGATATACGGGACGTGAACCCCACAGGGCCACATACATAATAATATTGAGAAATGATCCCAAAGGATCATTCCTCATAGAGCATATAATAATACGTATGACAGAGGCTATGGAAATCAAAGATCCTATCATAGCAAAGGAAGTTGCCATGACTTGCACCGCAGTATAGGATGTCCTTATGGCTAGCCAATTATATCCCGAGCAAGACTTTTACTGCCTGACTATTGCTAAGGGAAACATCACTTACTTTCAAAATACTTTTCAATGTCAAATAATTGCAATTACTTTTTCAATCAGTACATTTTGTCAGTTAATCTTTTCAGTCACTTTTTCTTTTCTATTATGCTGACATTCACTTTTTTTGTGAATTATTCTACAATAATTCATCATAATCACTTTACACTTAATACTTTTCAGTGTCTTTTCATTTCAATACATTAGTCGGTTACTCTTTCAGTACTTTTTATACAATCTATGAATTATATCATTATAATTCACTATTTCTTGTCAATTTATGAATTATTTCTTAATAATTCAATATTTTAACTTTACGTTTTATTTTACCTTTTTTATTTTTAATAATTTTCTCATTTTTTCTATTCATTAATACAGTTGTTCAGAATGTTCACAACGTTTATACCATTTGTGAATTATTTTATAATAATTCACTAATTTATTGTTAAATTATGAATTATTTCTCAATAATTCAATACGATCATTATATACAGTATACTTTTTATGGTTTTTTTATTTCAATAAATTAGTCAGTCACTCTTTTAACTAATTTTGGATAGTTTATGAATTATATCAATATAATTCATTATTTTCACTTAAATTATGAATTATAACTCAATAATTTAATATATTTATTTTGTACATATTTAAATATTTCTTCAAAAATATTCAAATAAATTCTAAAAATTCTATAAAAAACACATAAGAACATTATTTACTCATTTCATGCATTATTTCACAAAAATTCACTATTTTCATTAGTTACATAATTCAATAATTATTTTAAAAATATTCAAATAATTTCTATAAATTTCATAAAAATTTATGGACAAATTATTTCATGTCTACTATTAAATTAAGGCTTAACTTACCAAAAATAAACAAAATACAATTTAATTCTCTTTAAGCATAAATTCATCCAACAAAGAAAGTGTGCTTCAAAAAATCTTTTAAATTCATTTAAGCTTCCTAACATGTTTATTTAGGGTCCAATTACATTATTCTAAAATCAATTTCAATATACATGCATTTTATAATTTTTACCCTAAGTTACATAATGAAAAATTCATCCAATTAAAGGAAAATTATAAGATTTCATAGTTACTTACCTATTTCTTTGTGCTTATCCTTCCATAAGCTTCATTTTCTAAGCTTTAAACCAAAGAAATTTATCCATCACCATGAATTCTCCAAGGAGGCCAAAATTCCTATCAAATAAAACCCTATGAAATTGATCTCTTTTTTTGAAATTAACATCATAATTGAACTTTAGGCACCTAAAACTAGTAGTAGGCACCTTAAAACAAAATTAAAATCATGAATTTCTCTTACCTTCCTTTGACACCTAAATCTTTTCAACTTGATTTTCTTTGCTTCTTTTCTCTAATCAAAGGAAAGAGGTTAATTTACTACTCTAGAGAAGTAGCACTCACTTTCTTATGGATGAATTTGGTATGAATTAAGAGAAAAATGGAAGAAAAGAGAGAGAGAGAAATGGAAGAGATGGATTTAGCTAAGGGAGAGGAAGAAGAAGGTGGTGGAATTCTCTGGTATTTCACAAATATTCCGGGCTTATATACCTTTCCTAATGGGCCTAAATTTGGGCCAAGCTAATGGGCCTAACTTATTAAACCAAAGGCCACTAATTACTCATTAAAAAACCCTAATTAGTTCCTCCCATTTTCTAACTGCAAATCACTCCAAAATTAATTTCATCTTTTTTATCACATCAAAAATAGGTTGTATGCGAAATTTCAGCCCAATCGGAGTTCATTTTGGATCTGGTTCGATTAAATCTATCTGATTCAAAAATACCGGTATTACCAAAAAAATTACTTTGTGTAATCAAAATAATCTACGCATTATTTTAGGTATATCTATAATTTTTGATAATTTTTATACTCTATTTGCTATTTTTAATGGCTCGATCAAATCTTGATCAATACAATTAATCTAAAATTGATTTGCTTCGTTTTTCATATTTTTAATTTTTGGAGGCCTATTTGACCTTAATTTCGCTTCAAATTTTAACCTCGGACTACGCGTGACCCATCCAACATCCTTTGCGTGTAATTAAAGACATATTTGTTAAAATTAAGAAATTCATATTTCATACTGATTTTGTGGTTCTTGACATAGAAGAAGGGCTTTGTGCCATTGATTTTAGTAAGACATTTTCTCTACAATGAATGTGCACTTATTGATATGGAACAAGGTAAGTTGACATTGAGAGTGGGATAAGAAAAGGTAACTTCAAATGTTTTTAATGCTTATACATACCCTTTTGATATTTCTGATTGTAATCGGATTGATATTATAAATAAATATGTGGAATAAACTTTAAATCAACTCAAATTTTTATGTTTTAAAGAGTTGTTAAAGATTGATGAAGTACATGTTATTGAGTTAAGAAAAAAAAAGATTAAAAAGAGATTTCGATGGAACTCATGCTTAAATGAAGCAAGTCTTTGAAAAGCTTGAGAAGGAATAAACCCCTGCAGTACCTTCCATTATTAAAGCTCCTATATTGGAGCATAAGTAACTTTCAGGTAACCTCAAGTATACTTGCTTAGGAGAATCTTCCACTTTTCCTGTAATTATAACTACTAATTTAATTATGGAACAAGTGAAAAATTTATTTCATGTTCTAAGTTGGATAATAGCTAACATAAAAGGGATTAGCCTTAATTTATACATGCATAAAATTTTGATAGAAGAAAATCACAAACCTTCTATGAACCTCAACATAGATTAAATCCTAATATGAAAGAAGTTATGAAGAAGGAAGTTTTCAAACTTTTAGATCTAGGAATTATTGACCTTATTTATCCTATATTATAAGTATAAATGTTTAATCTTGATACTGGAATTTGCATATGAGTTTATAACATGTAAACAAGGTTTACTCCTTAATAATGATGTAAAGGACAAGTAGAATAGGGTACAGTTATTGTCTGGAAGTCATGTATGGTAACAAGAGAAAGGCATTTAGAGTGAGCATTACACTATTATTCAGAGAAAACTACCTTAAAAACTAAAAGATATAGGGAGTTTTGTTATTTATTGCAAAATAGGAAATAATAAGAGTAGTAAAGCTTTATATGATCGTAGTGGTAGCATATCTAATGTTATTTTCTTTGTTTAAAATATTACGATTTAGAGAAGTAAAAAAATATCCCTGCATCATTGCAATTAGCGAATAGATCGATCAAACATCCTTTAGGTGTAATTAATAACATCGTTGTCAAAATTAAAAAATTCATCTTTCATAGTGATTTTATGGTTCATAACATGGAAGAAGGGCTTTGTGCCATTGATTTTAGGAAGAAATTTTCTATACACAAAATGTGCACTCATTGGTGTGGAACAAGGTAAGTTGACATTGAGAGTGGGATAAGAAAATGTGACTTTTAATGTTTTTAATGCTTCTAAATACCCTTTTGATTTTCCTGATTGTAATTGGATTGATATTATTGATGAATGTGCAGAATAAACTTTAAATCAACTCAAATTTTTATATTCTAAAGAGCTGGTAGAGATTAATAAAGAATAAGTTATTGAGTTTAGAAAAAAAAGGATTAAATAGAGATTTTGATAGAACTCATGCTAAAATGAAGCAAGTCTTTGAAAAGCTTGAGAATGAATCAACCCCTGTAGTACCTTCCACTATTAAAGCTCCTATATTGGAGCATAAGTAACTTTCAGCTCACTTTAGGTATGCTTGCTTAAAAGAATCTTCCACTCTTCATGTAATCATAACTATTGATTTGACTATGGAATAAAAGAAAAAATTATTTCACGTTATACGATCAGATATTTAGAACTATAGGTTGGACAATAGCTAACATGAAAGGGATTAGCCCTAATTTGTTTATGCATAAAATTTTGATAGAAGAAAATCACAAACTTTCTATGAACCTCAACATCAATTAAATCCTGATCTAAGATAAATTGTGAAGAAGGAAGTTATCAAACTTTTAAATCTAGGAATTATTGATCTTATTTATCCTATATCAATAGTATAAAGTTTAGTCTTCATACTGGAATTTGTATATGAGTTTATAACATGTAAACAAGGTTTACTCATCAATAATGATGTAAAGGACAATTAAAATAGGGTACAATTATTATCTATAAGTCATGTATGGTAAAAAGAGAAAGGCATTTAGAGTGATCATTACACTATTATTTAGATAAAACTACCTTAAAAAGATCTAGGGATTTTTGTTATTGGTTGCAAAATAGGAAATAATGAGAGTAGTAAAGCTTTATGTGATCTTAGTGGTAGCATATACCTAATGCTATTTTTTTTGTTTAAAAAATTATGATTTGAAGTTAAAACATCACTGCATCATTGCAATTAGCGAATAGATAGATCAAACATCCTTTAGGTGTAATTAAAGATATCTTTGTCAAAATTAAGAAATCCATCTTTCATACTAATTTTGTGGTTCTTGACATAGAAAAGGGCTTTGTCCTATGTATTTTAGGAAGACCTTTTCGTGCACTTATTAATGTGGAACAAGGTAAGTTGACATTGAGAGTTGGATAAGAAAAGGTGACATTTAATGTTTTTAATGCTTCTAAATACCTTTTTGATTTTTTTGATCGTAATCATAATGATATTATTGATGAATGTGTGGAATAAACTTTAAATCAACTCAAATTTTTGTGTTCTAATGAGTTGGTAGAGATTCATGAAGTAAAGGTTATTGAGTTAAGAAAAAAAATGGATTAAAAAGATATTTTGATAGAACTGATGCCAAAATAAAGCAAGTCTTTGAAAAGCTTGAGAAGGATTCAACCCTTGCAGTATCTTCCATTATTAAAGCTCTTATATTGAAGCATAAGTAACTTCCAGCTCACCTTAGGTATGCTTGTTGAGGAGAATCTTCCACTCTTCCTATAATTATAACTATTGATTTGACTATGGAATAAGAGAAAATTTATTTCATGTTCTAAGATCACATATTAGAATGATAATTTGGACAATAGCTGACATGAAAGGGATAACCCTACTTTATACAAGCACAAAATTTTGATAGAAGAAAATCACAAACCTTCTATGAACCTTAACATAGATTAAATCCTAATATGAAAGAAGTTATAAAGAAGGAAGTTATCGAACTTTTAGATCCAGGAATTATTGATCTTATTTATCTTATATCAATAGTATAAAGGTTTACTCTTGATTTTAGAATTTGTATATGAGTTTATAACATGTAAATAAGGCTTACTCCTTAATAATGATGTATAGGACAATTAGAGTAGGGTCCGGTTATTATCTACAAGTCATGTATGGTAATAGGAGAAAGGCATTTAGAGTGAGCATTACACCATTTTTAAGAGAAAACTACCTTAAAAACAAAAAGATCTAGGGAGTTTTGTTATTGATTTCAAAATAAGAAATAATGGCAGTAGTAAAGATTTATATAAACTTAGTGGAAGCATATATCTAATGCTATTTTCCTTGTTAAAAAAAGTAGGCTTTGCAGAAGTAAAAAATATCACTGCATCATTGCAATTAGCAAATAGATCGATCAAACATCCTTTAGGTGTAATTAATGACATCTTTATCAAAATTAAGAAATTCATCTTTCATATTGAATTTATGGTTCTTGACATAAAAGAAGGGCTTTGTGCCATTGATTTTAGGAAGACCTTTTCTCTACATCGGATGTGCACTTATTGATGTGAAAAAAGGTAAGTTAACATTGAGAGTGGGATAAGAAAAGGTTGTGTTTAATGTTTTTAATGCGTCTAAATTCCCTTTTGATTTTTCTATTTGTAATCGGATTGATATTATTAATAAATGTGTGGAATAAACTTTAAATCAACTCAAATTGTTGTGTTCTAAAAAGTTGGTCAACCTCAACATAGATTAAATCCTAATATGAAAAAAGTTATGAAGAACAAAGTTTTCAAACTTTTAGAATTTGGAATTATTGATCTTATTTATCCTATATCAATAGTATAAAGTTTTAATCTTGATACTAGAATTTTTTATATGAGTTTATAACATGTAAACTAGGTTTACTCCTCAATAATGATGTAAATGACAAGTATAACAGGGTATGGTTATTGTCTACAAGTCATGTATGGTAATAGGAGGAAGGCATTTAGAGTGACCATTACACCATTATTCAGAGAAAAATACCTTAAAAACTAAAATATCTAGGGAGTTTTGTTACTGATTACAAAACAAGAAATAATGAGATTAGTAAAGCTTTATGCGATCTTAGTGGTAGCATATATCTAATGTTAATTTCTTTGTTTAAAAAATTAGGATTTGAAGAGGCAAAAAACATCACTTCATCATTGAAATTAGCGACTAGATCGATCAAACATCCTTTGGGTGTAATTAATGACATCTTTGTCAAAATTAAAAAATCCATCTTTCATACTCATTTTATGGTTTTTGACATGGAATAAGGGTTTGTGCCATTTATTTTAGCAAGACCTTTTCTCTACATTGGATGTGCACTTAATGATGTGGAACAAGGTAAGTTGACATTAAGAGTGGGATAATAAAAGGTGACTTTTAATGTTTTTAATGCTTCTAAATACCCTTTTGATTTTTCTGATTGTAATCGAATTGAAAATATATTGATGAATCTGTGGCATAAACATTAAATCAACACAAATTTTTATATTCTAAAGAGATGGTAGAAATTGATGAAGTATAGGTTATAGAGTCAAGAAAAAAAGGATTAAATAGAGATTTTGATAGAACTCATGCTAAAATGAAGCACGTCTTTGAAAAGCTTGAGAAGGAATCAACCCCTATAGTACCTTCCATTATTAAAGCTCCTATATTGGAGCATAAGTAACTTCCAGCTCACCTAAAAAATGCTTGCTTAGGAAAATCTTCCACTCTCCCTATAATCATGACTACTGATTTGACTATGGAATAAAAGAAAATTTTAGTTCATGCTCTAAGATCATATATTAGAACTATAGGTTGGACAATAGCTAACATGAAATGGATTAGCCCATCTTTATGCACGCATAAAATTTTGATAGAAGAAAATCACAAACCTTTTATGAACCTCAACATAGATTAAATCCTAATATGAAAGAAGTTGTAAAGAAGTAATCAAACATTTATATCAGGAAATTATTGATCTTATTTATCCTATATCAATTGTATAAAGGTTTAATCTTGATACTATAATTTGTATATGAGTTTATAACATGTAAACCAGGTTTATTCCTTAATAATGATGTAAAGGACAAGTAGAATAGGATTAGGTTATTATCTATAAGTCATGTATGGTAACAGGAGAAAGGCATTTAGAGTGAGCATTACACCATTATTTAGAGAAAACTACCTTAAAAACTAAGAGATCTAAGGAGTATTGTTATTGATTGCAAAATATGAAATAATAAGAGTAGTACAGCTTTATATGATATTAGTGGTAGCATATATCTAGTGTTATTTTCTTAGTTTAAAAAATTAGGATTTGGAGAAGTAAAAAGCATCACTGCATCATTTCAATTAGCTAATAGATCGATCAAACATCCTTTAGGTGTAATTAAAGACATCTTTATCAAAATTAAGAAATTCATCTTTCATACTGATTTTGTGGTTCTTGGCATGGAAAAAAGGGCTTTGTGCCTTTGATTTTAGGAAGACATTTTCTCTATACCAGATGTGCACTTATTGATGTGGAACAAGGTATGTTGACATTGAGAGTGGGATAAGAAAATGTGACTTTTAATGTTTTTAATCCTTTTAAATACCCTTTTGATTTTTCTGATTGTAATCAAATTGATTTTATAAATGAATGTGTGGAATATAATTTAAATCAAATTTCATCATTACTTATATCTTTAAACATTAATCTTTAGTTTTACAATTACGTTACTCGGTGTCTCTTTATTCCAGTCTTGATGTTTGTATTATACCCATTTCTTATCTATTTTTATTTTACTCTACATTTCAATCTCTTAATTAAGGCCTATTTACAATTTAGTCCTTGAAATTTCATTATATTACATTTTGGTTCAGTTTTCACTTCAGTATTTATAGTCATAACATTACCTAGCTGATTTTATTATTCCTTTTCATTTAATCACTTTAGTATAGTTTGGACAATTCAGTTCCTATATTAAATTTGTGCCTGATAGTATGAATACTATTTTAATTAAATTCTTATACCAATATTGTGTATACATTTTCGTTAGTTAGTATTTTTTCATTCATTTTCATTTTAATTCATTATTTGTAGGCACCATTTTCGATCGGTTATCTACTATTCATTTTACTATCACATCATTGTTCTTAAACTTTTACTTTGTTAATTAGCTATTTAGTACTTTATCAAATATTCCAATATAACATTTATACTTTACGATTGATTTTCATTCTGCTTTGTTATTTTTCATTCCTTTATGAATAATTCAATTTAATTTCTCTCTTTGGTTTGCCTCTAGTATCAATCTGGTAAGAATTTTCGAACCAGATACATGAGATCAGTACATTTAGAGTGATCCGAAGAACCATCCGAACATTACATTCCATTCATATTTCAACAGTTCATTCAGTCAGTAGACCATCATTGGCCTACTAAAGCGAGTCACAATGATCCATGCCGCGGCTATACATTTAATATCCCTATGGCTAGCCAACTATATCATGTACTAGATTTAACTACCAGATTACTACTAAGGGCAATATTCAATTAATTTCCATTCACTTTCCAGATCATTTTTCATTTTCAATTTAATTACTAACACATTTGGCTCCAATCAATCAATACTCATTTAAAACTGCCAAACTGTTTCTATACATTCGATCAATTACACATTCATTCATTATAGAATACTTATTTCCTTTTAGTCTGAAATATATCATTCTTTTTTCCACTTACCTCAACATTTCCATAGTATTCACTTTAAACAATATATATACAACTTAAAATTCATTTAACTATTTTCTCATACACACACACACACTCATATTGTTTCTTTACATCTAGTACACTCAATATTTGTTTATTGAGTATTATCATTATCGATAACTATGAAAATTTCATATTCCAAGGCCCAAGGAATCGGCCCATTACACTTGATAGGGCCCAAAACCCATCAGCAAAAAGAACCAAGCGTGAACTACAAGCCAAGGAAGAGGCCACATGATGTTCAATTGGACTAATGGGATATCACATCTCAATCAGTCCACTAACACAATACAGAGCCCATGCCCTTCACTGCCTTGTCACTTTGCTACTTGCCTGCTCTGACGGCCAATTATCACGTCACAGGCACTCAAGTGCACCCCTCTTATCTCCTATAAATAGCCCGATGCATAGTGGCTCCAAGTATTGAATCTCTGAGACTCTCTCTCTAAGAATTCTTTCTCTAAAAAGCTACTAACTTAAGCTTCGGAGTGTTTATGCCTTGTTCGATTGGGCTTCGCTTCTTGTAGGAATTTTACAGCCGATCGGGAATGACTCCAGCCAGATCTTTCTCTTCTTCGATAAAGATTTCCTCATCTTATCACTTGGTGCTTTCATTGAGAGCCATGGACGATTCAAGATCCACTAAGCACACATATTTCGAAGAGTATGACTACAATAACAATGGTTATAGTAGATTTAGGCCCATAAAGAGAAGAGAGAGATCTTATAGATCCTAACTAGAGGTACCTTTTCTCGGAGTTTGACGATGCCATCCTATGGCAGCCAGAAAATATTCCCATCATTGTCAAGGATATGCATGCTTTCCTCAGTGATTTCACTAAGAGCATTGTTCAGGCAATCAAAAAAGGCAAAATGCCTACAACTTCTTAAGAGATGATAAAGAAGACTTTATTGATGAAGACTTCAGAAGGAGGAGAAATCGGGGAATCTCCATTAATGAGCCACGAGCTCATGATGGTGGAAAAATGGGTGTCAAAACCTCAGGCAGGTTTGATAAAGGAAAGGGGACAATGTCCTCAAGTAGAGACTCCACCTACTATCTCAGCAGGTCTTCCACCGCTTCCATTAGAGATGACCTATGTTTCATATGCATGCCTTGTTACAGCCGCTTCAAAAGATTGAAAGATGAGTTTACGTCCACAACCATGAGTAGGGAGGATAAAAGGTTCAAGCAAAAGCTCAAGCAGTTTGGCTTGGTATACCCTAAGAAAGGTATGTTTGAGGGGAACACCTGCAAAAATATTGCCTTTCCATTTTGCAAGGAAATAATGGGGTTCGGGTTTCCTCCTAGATGGAGAGATATAGTGATGGATAAATATACAGGTAAAACTAACCCTACCACCCATTTGACAGAATATTTGACAAAGGTGAAGGTTTACACCTATGACGAGAGAATCACCTACAAAATCTTCCCCACCACCTTAGGAAAAGATGCTCTAAATTGGTTCCATAAGCTGCCTCAGGCATCAATAACCTCTTTTAGATAGCTCAAAGAGTTGTTCACCACACAATACATTATGCAGACGTGAACGCCTAAGTCGGTGAGTGACCTGTGCAACCTCTATCAAAGGACCAATGAAAGTCTTAGAGACTACATCGATAGATTTCAAGCCACGATATCTGAGGTGAGGAAGGTAAGTGTGAAAATGGCGATGATTGCCTTGCTAGAGGCATCATCGATCGCCCATTATTTGAATCAATAACTACAAAACCGTCAGTCAGCTTCTTCGATCTGATGGAAAGAGCTAGACAACACATCCAACTAGATGATGCCCTGAGATCCAATAGGGGAAGAAGGGCCAGCATCATGGACAGACTATAGTATCTAGATGAGTAATCATTCAACAGAACCCTCAGATATCTAAGTAGATAACGAAGAGCTCGAATAGAGCCATCACTTCAAAGAATCTAGGTAAGCGAAAAGAGGTCGAACGGGGTAGGTCAGATCAACCTAACAACCAACCAGCCCAGATCTTCACCCCACTTAACACCAACTCTGCCCAGGTATTGATGTTGATTAAAGAAAAGCATAAGAAAGTCAACTGACCCAAAAAGATGTTCGAACAGTCAAGAAACAAGAGGGATCGCAGCAATTACTATGAGTTTCACAAAAACGTCGGCCATACAACTAAAGAGTGTTACTCGCTAAAGGAGGAGATCGAATGACTTGTAATGGCCTCAACACCAGGTCAGCCGTGAACAGTACTTCCCGATGGTGAATAGTGCTTTTTGGGCCCGAAAATCAAAAATATTTTATTGGAATATCAGAAATTATTGGTCATGGTTAGTCCGGGGTTGAAATTTGAAGTGAAATTGAGGTCAAATGGGCCTCCAAAGGTCAAAAATATGAAAAAGATAGCGAGTCAATTTCCCTGGTAAGGAAGGTGACTTAATTTTACGTAAATAATTAAAAATAGTAAATGAACTCCGAAAATTACTAAATTTTGCGTGCCTACATGAATTTTAATGTAGAATATTTTAGTGATGAGAATGAAACTTTTCATTGACACCAGTAGTTATCAAATCGAATCGATAAGTTTGAATCATAACAGATTCCGATTGAGCAAAAATTTTGCATGCAAGCTATTTTTGATGTGATAAGAGTGATGGAATTATTTTTGGAGTGATTTGATGGTTGGAAGAGAGAGATATTTGATTGGACCTTTAAGGGCCTAAAGTGGGCCTTTAGAGTTAATTGGGTAAAGCCCGTCATTTTGGCCCAATTTTGGGCCCATTGGAGGGATATATAAGAGCCAAAAATTTAGAGAAATCTCCAAAAATTGGCTCATCTTCTAACTTCCCTCTTTTGGCCTAATTTTTTCTCCCCGTCTTCTCTCTCTCTTGCTTCATAACCACTCAACATCTCTCATAAATCTCAACTTAGAAGTTGTAGTTCCATCCCTCTAGATCACTAAAATAACTTCACTTGATTGATTTAGGCAAAGGAAGTAAAGAAAACAAGGAAAGAAATAAAAAGGGATAAGTTGGATCTTGAGAATTTTAGTGTTTTAATTTGATTCTTTAGTGCTTTTCCATATATTTGGAGGTGTAGATGTTGATTAAGAGCTTGAATTTTGCATTTAAGAACAAAAAAAAAGAGAAACTAAGCTTGAATGGCCAGCCTATGTAGGTGGTAAAGGAAGAGTGAGTGTTTCAAAGGATAAAGGCAAGAAAAATGAGGCTTAAGCTTCCTAATTCAAGAGAAAATTGTAAGTGCCTAATTAATCTTTATATTTTTTAAGTTTATGAATTTTTCTCAATTATGTAACTAGGGTAAAAATGATTAAAGTATTTAATTGGTGTAATTATGTTAGGATAATTGTAATTAAGCTGGAGAAAAGATGAATGGAAAGTGAAAATGAAAGAAAGAAAATTTTTAGGAAAAAGAGTAATGGTAGCCGAATTTAATGGTAAGAAAATTGCATATAAATAATATATGTTAGCTTAAAATAATAGTAGACTTGATAATTAATGACTATGAATTTTTAAAGAATATTTGAAATTTATTTGCAAATTTTCAAGATTATGTATAGTATATGTATATAGTGAAAGTTGTGAATTATAGTGAATTAATTGATTATTTTAATGAAAAATGATAATAAATAATAAATAATGCATAAATAAATTTTATTGGCATTTATTGAAATTATTGAAATTTTATTAAAAATTTAATGTTAATATTTATGTTGAAAATAATTGAATTATTAGTTAATAATTGCATAAAA
Source organism: Excoecaria agallocha (assembly GCA_037975025.1). NCBI lineage: Eukaryota > Viridiplantae > Streptophyta > Magnoliopsida > Malpighiales > Euphorbiaceae > Excoecaria > Excoecaria agallocha. The sequence continues at coordinate 75,093,239 of CM075809.1, read as the reverse complement.
ATGTTGAAAAAGGTGAATTATATGAGATTAAATTATAGTCAATGAAAAAGAATAAAAAAGTCAACCGACAAATTTTTTCGAAAATTAAAAGGATTTATAAAGTAATTATTACTGTGCCCTTAAAATTAGTTTGGCAGTAAAAACTAGTTTTGGATATAGTTAGCTAGTCATAGGAACACTCTTTACCGCGGTGCAGGTCATGGCGACTTGCTTTGCTGTGGCTATGATCATTGATCTCCATTGCTTAAGTGTTAAAGTGAAAGTGAAAAGTGCAGTATTCTGAGAATGGTTCCTTGGGAATCATTTCTCTTTTTAGTGGGGCCCATGGGGTCCATGTTCCGAGTATCCGATCTGAGATTTTTTGTCGGGTCTGTACTAGGGGCATAGTGGAAATAAATGGATAAATAAGTGAAAAGACAATGAAAAGAAAGAAAAGAAAGTGAAAAGGATCAAAATGAAAGAAAAAGAAAGTTTAGGGGGGAAATGATAATTTTCCCAAAAAGTGTAAAAAGTCAGTAAATTAAGTGAAAACTTCTTAAATAAAGATAAAATAGTTAGATAATAGTTAAATTGTTGAGAAAATGAATTTTATTGTCAATAGGGACTAAAATATAATTTTGCTTATAAATGACAACTTAAGTGCATAGAAATGTAAAGTGTTTCAATTGTTAGTTTAAAGAACAAAAAATAAGCTTATAATGGCAAAATTGTAATTATGCGTTTGAAATGAATAATCTTATAGAAAAAGTTAAATTAATGTTTTGAAATAATATTAAATAATTTTATAATTATGTTCATATATATGTTAATATATAGGAATAATAATGATAATGTAGGAAATGTATCGATTATTAGTCACCATTGAGCATGTCGAGTGCTCAGCGTGTAGTTTTTACTACGCACAGGTGAGCAGGAGCAGGAATACACTTTAAAAGACTTCTTTTAAGATGCTCTGGTTGTTTAAATTTTGGCATGTATATATTAAGATGTATAAATTTTGCTTTGGATGTATAATGTAAACTGAAGTTATTTTAGTAAGCAATATTTGAGTTGTGAATGAAATGGAATGGATGGCAATGAATGGCTATGGATTATATTATTGATTGTTATGCCTCTGAGAGGCTGTGTGGTTTGTCTGCTTTTCAGGGGGCTAGTACTATGTACAGGCGTCATATTGCAAAAATTTTATTAAATGCATAGTGAATTGGAACAGTTATAGGTCGTCGACGATTTATCTTTAAATTAGCTAAAGCATGCTAATAAGATATTGAAATACAAAGATTAAGTTGGAAAAAAAAATTTCGATCTTCGGTATACAGGTACAGTGTAAGGGGGATAAAGGTGTTACATTTTGTGGTATCAGAGCAGTGGTTTAGACGGTTCTAAGAATGGAGTGGGTGCAATGTTTGATTTAAATTTTTTATATACATGCCAATTGTTAATTTGAGAAGTTGTTTTGGAATTAATGTATTCTTGCTCCATTCTATTTTATAGTGAAAAGATGTCTGGTGAGCCGAGCCGTGAGGCTGGAGATAACAGGAGTGAGGCCTCAAGTAATATGGGGCACCTCCACCAGTAGCACCTCTTCCTCCTCCTCCTCCTCAGCTGGATTTTCTCAATCTGATGTCTGATTACATCCAGCAGTGACTTCAGGCTGAACAGGCTCAGGCATCGCCACCAGTGATTCAGGTTCAGCCGCCTGTTCCACCTAGAAGGAAGTCTATATTGGAGCAGTTGAAGAGATTGGGGGCTGAGGATTTTTCAGGTCAGGATTCCTTGACGCCAGCAGCTGCAGAGGCATGGTTATTTAAGATCAAGAGATTATTTTAGATTACCCACAGCCCATTAGAAGTGAAATTTGAGGGAATCACTGCTTTGCTGCAGGGTTTAGCTTTTATATGGTGGGACTCAGTTAGGCGTCACACACCTACAGATCAGTTGAATTGGGAGTTCTTTATCGATCAATTTGAGAAGAAATATATTAGGGCTAAGTACAAGAATTCTATGCTGGACGCCTTCTGGAGATTGAGATAGGGGAATCGTTCTATGGTAGAATATGATAGAGAATTTGAGCGCCTAAGCGTTTATCCGGATGAGATTTTGGCTACAGAAGAAAGATTATGTCAGCATTTTGAGAGAGGATTACACACAGAGCTGAGACAGATTATTGGAGCCCAACATTACCCTAATCTACGGGCTATGATTGATGGAGCTCTCAAGTTAGAAACTACTCAGGCTGAATAAGTAGAGAGGCAGTCCCGATTTCAGTAGAAGAGAAGGCGGGGACAGAGCAGTGGGAAGTCAGGGCAGAGTAAAAAGCAAAAGGGTCAGCAGGTACCTCAGGGCTACCCATCGGCAGGTAGAGGACAAGGTAGCACCTCCCGTGGCAAGTCTACTGCCACTTCAGCATCTAGTGCACCCCGAGGTAGAGATAGCAGGTCAGCAGTGCAATGTGAGCATTATGGCAGGACACACTCGGGAGAGTGTAGATTTCTGATTGAAGCCTATTTTAAATGTGGGTCCAGTGACCATCAGATTAGAGATTGTCCTCTGATACATACTGTTTTAGTAGCTTCACTAGCTTCTGGTACTGGATCTTCTGCACCACGTGGGCGTGGTAGGGGAGTTGCTCCTAGATCTTCAGCCTCCAGACTAGTTGGCCAATCGTCTCAGGGATAGAGGAGGTCAGGGGGACAGACTTATGCTGTTAGAGCTTGTGAAGAGGAGGATGCTCCTGATGTGATAGTGGGTAAGTTTATTTTGTTATCTGATTCTGTGTATGCTTTGATAGATCCTGGCTTCACACACTCTTATATTAGCACAGAACTTGCATGGGGTAAAGGGATGAAAGAAGCCTACTTGGACTAGGACATCTTGGTGAGTAATCCTCTGAGACATAGTGTGGTAGTAAACAAGATTTATAGACAGTGTCCTATTGGTGTCCAGGGACATGTATTCCTGGCAAATCTTATTGAATTGCCTTTTCACAAGTTTGATTTGATTTTGGGTATGGACTGGTTGTCCACCCAACAAGCGACCGTTGACTACAGAAATAAGAGGATTACCCTACAGCTTCAGTATGGTGATGTCATCACAGTTGTGGGTGTGAGATCTGATTTTCTTTCTGACGTGATATTAGCTACTACAGTAAAAAGATTGATCAAAAAGGGATGTGAAGCATATATGTGTTATGCAGTGGAAGCAAAGAAAGATAGTTTAAAGGTGTCGGATGTACCCATTATTAGGGAGTTCTAGGATGTGTTCCCAGATGAGCTTCCAGGCTTACCACCTGACAAAGAGGTGGAAATTTCCATTGATGTCACTCCTGGTACTGCTCCTATCTCTATTTGCTCTATATAGAATGGCACCTGCAGAATTGAAAGAATTAAAGGTCCAGCTTCAGGAGTTGCTCGATAAGGGGTTTATTAGACCCAGTACTTCTCCGTAGGGAGCACCTGTCCTATTTGTAAATAAAAAGGATGAGACTCTTTGACTATGCATAGATTACAGATAGTTGAATAAAGTGATGATCAAGAACAAGTATCCCCTCCCTCTCATCGAAGACCTGTTTGATCAGCTTAAGGGAGCGGGTGTCTTTTCCAAGATAGATCTGAGGTCAGGCTACTATCAAATGGGGGTAAAAGAGGCTGATGTTCCCAAGATAGCTTTTTGTACTAGGTATGGCCACTGTGAGTTTTTGGTCATGCCATTTGGGCTTACAAATGCACCAATGGCCTTCATGGATCTGATGAACAGAGTCTTCCACCCTTACTTGGATTAGTTTGTGGTGGTTTTCATCGATGACATATTGGTGTATTCTAAAACACCGAAAGAGCATGATAGATGTCTAAGGATTGTATTGCAAACACTGAGAGAAAAGTAGTTGTATGCCAAATTTAGCAAATTTGACTTTTGGCTGAATGAAGTATCCTTTTTGGGACATGCCATTTCTACAGAAGGCATTAAAGTAGATCCTTCGAAAATTGAGGCAATCCTTCAATGGAAGCCACCCAAGAATGTGACTAAAGTGCGAAGTTTTCTGGATTTGGCTGGGTACTATAGGAGATTTATTAAGGGCTACTCCACCATTGTAGTTTTGATGACACGAATGCTACAAAAAAATGCTAGGTTTGTGTGGACTAATAAGTGTCAGAAATGTTTTGAGAAGCTAAAGACGATGTTGACAGAAGCTCCTATCCTTACTCAACCTGAGTCAGGCAAGGATTTTGTGATTTACAGTGATGCTTCCAAGAATGGGTTAGGCTGCATTCTGATGCAGGAAGGCAAGGTGATAGCTTATGCCTTCTGGCAACTCAAGACTCATGAGAAAAACTATCCTACTCGTGATTTAGAGTTAACAGCCATTGTGTTTGCATTAAAGATTTGGAGGCATTATTTTTATGGAGAGAAATGTTACATTTACTCATATCACAAAGAGTTTAAAGTATTTGCTTACCCAAAAAGAACTCAATCTTAGACAGAGATGCTGGTTAGAGTTGATTAAAGACTATGATTGCTATATCGACTACCATCCAGGAAAAGCAAATGTAGTGGCTGATGCACTCAGTATAAAGTTTATGTCAGGTAATGTTAGTGCTTTTGAATGAACTTGTACAAGGCATTGATAAGTGTAAATAATTAATAGTGATCTTTGCAGCTCATCGAGCAATGAACACCAACTTAAGCTTGGCAGCAGATGGAGCCATAATAGCGAAACTTCGAGTAAAACCAGACTTTGTGCATAAAGTGAAAGTGGCTCAGAAAGAAGATGATAAATTAATGGCGATTGTAAATAAGCTTCAACATAGCAGTGAGAGTGATTACTCATTGTCAAATGATGGAAGCCTCTATTTTAAAGGAAGACTTTATGTGCCAGCTCAAGAAGATTTAAAGAGAGAGATTCTGACAGAAACGCATCATAGTGGTATGCTATGCATCCTGGAAGTAATAAAATGTATCAGTATTTTAAAATCTATTATTGGTGGCCAGGCATGAAACGTGATGTAACTGAATTCGTGAGTAAATGTCTGACATGTCAGCTGGTAAAAGCAGAGCATCAGGTTCATTTTGGACTACTTCAACCACTTGTTATTCCAGAGTGGAAATGAGATCAGGTGACCATAGACTTCGTGACTGGGCTACCTATGAATCAATGGAAGCATCATGCCATTTGGGTAATTGTTGACCGCCTCACTAAATTAGCTCACTTCTTGCCAGTTCGGATGGATTTCTCTTTGTCTAGGCTGGCAGAAATTTACATAATGGAGGTGGTTAAATTGCATGGAGTACCTACATCCATTGTGTTAGACAGGGATCCCAGATTTACTTCTCACTTCTGAAAGAGTTTTCAGGATGCTCTGGGTACTAGACTTCACCTTAGTACAGCTTTTCACCCTCAGACTGATGGACAGTCTAAACGGGTGATTCAGACATTAGAGTATATGCTTCGATGTTGTGTCCTTAAGTTTGGCACTAATTGGGAAAAACATTTGTCATTAGTTGAGTTCACCTACAATAACAGCTATCAATCTAGTCTGAAAGTGGCTCCATTCAAAGCATTGTATGGTAGGAAATGCAGGACTCTTTTGTGTTGGACTAAACTGAGTGAGAGGAAGTTTTTGGGTTCAGACTTAATTCGTGACTGTGAAGAAAAGGTCCACATCATTAGAAATAGATTGAAAGAAGCAATGGATCGTCAGAAGTCATATACAAATCTAAAAATGAAAGATGTCGAGTTCCAGGTCGGAGATAAAGTCTTTCTAAAGGTATCTCCATGGAAGAAGGTTCTAAGACTTGGAAAGAAGGGCAAGTTAAGCCTCAGATTTATTGGTTCATATGAGGTACTTTAGCGAGTAGGTCCCGTGGCCTATAGATTGAAATTACCTGCTGCTTTGGAGAAGATACATGACATCTTTCATGTGTCTATGCTCCGCAGATATAGGTCTGATCCGAGTCATGTAATAACACCTGAAGAGATACAAGTTCAGACTGACATGAGTTATGAAGAAAGACAGTAAAGATTTTGGCTAGAGAAGTCCGACAGCTTTGGAACAAACAGATTCCTTTGGTGAAAGTCATGTGGAATCACCATAATGTCGAAGAAGCAACGTAAGAACCTGAAGTAATGATGAAACAACGATATCCTCTACTCTTCAGTTTAGGTAAATTTTAAGGAAAAAATTTCTTTTAATAGGGGAGAAATGTAATGGCCTCAACACCGGGTAAGTCGTGAACAATACTTTTCGATGGTGAATAGTGCTTTTCGGGCCCGAGAAGACACCCGAAAGTCAAAAATATTTTATTGGACCATTGAAAAGTATTAGTCATGATGAGTCCTAGGTTGAAATTTAAAGTGAAATTGAGGTCAAATGGGCCTCCAAAGGTCAAAAATATAAAAAAAAAAAGTTAGCGAGTCAATTTCCTTGGTAGGAAAGGTGACTTGATTTTGCGTAAATAATTAAACATAGTAAACAAACTCTGAAAATTGCTAGATTTTGTGTGCCTACATGAATTTTGATGTAAAATATTTTAGTGATGAGAATGAAATTTTTCGGTGACACCGGCAGTTGTCGAATCGGACCGATAATAGACTTTGATTGAGCCAAAATTTTACGTGCAAGCTATATTTGATGTGATAAGAGTGATGGAATTATTTTTGGAGTGATTTGATGGCTGAAAAAGAGAGAAACTTGATTGGGCCTTTAGGGGCCTAAATTGGGCCTTTAGAGTTAATTGGGCAAAACCCATCATTTTGGCCCAATTTTGGGCCCATTGGAGGGATATATAAGAGCCAAAAGTATAGAGAAATCATCAAAAATTTGCTCATCTTCTACCTTCCTTCTCTTGGCTGAATTCCCTCTCCCTTTCTTCTCTCTCTCTCTTGCTTCATAACTACTCAAGATCTCTCATAAATCTCAACTTAGGAGTTGTAGTTCCATCCCTTTAGATCACTAAAATAGCTTCACTTGATTAATTTGGGCAAAGAAAGTGAAGAAAACAAGGAAAGAAAGAAAAAGGGCTAAGTTGGATCTTGAGAATTTTAGTGTTTTAATTTGATTCTTTAGTGCTTTTCCACAGATTTAAAGGGGTAGATGTTAATCATGAGCTTGGATTTTGCATTTAAGAACAATAAAAAAAAATAGAAACTAAGCTTGAATGGCCGGCCTATGTAGGTGGTAAAGGAAGAGTGAGTGTTTCAAAGGATAAAGGCAAGGAAAATGAGGCTTGAGCTTCCTAATTCAAGAGAAAATTATAAGTGACTAATTAATCTTTACATTTTCTAAGTTTATGAATTTTTCTCAATTATGTAACTAGGGTAAAAATGATTAAAGTGTTTAATTGGTGTAATTATGTTAGGGTAATTGTAATTAAGCTAGAGAAAAGATGAATGGAAAGTGAAAATGAAAGAAAGAAAAGTTTTAGGAAAAAAGAGTAATGGTGGCCGAATTTAATGGTAAGAGAAAATGGTAAGAAAATTGCATATAAATAATATATGTTAGCTTAAAATAATAGTACACTTGATAATTAATATCTATAAATTTTTAGACAATTTTTGGAATTTATTTGAAAATTTTCAAGATTATGGATAGTGTATGTATATAGTAAAAGTTGTGAATTATAGTGAATTAATTGATTATTTTAATAAGAAATGACAATAAATAATAAATAATGCATAAATAAATTTTATTGGCATTTATTGAAATTATTGGAATTTTATTAAAAATTTAATGTTAATATGTATGTTGAAAATAATTAAATTATTAGTTAATAATTGCATAAAAATGTTGAAAAAGGTGAATTATGTGAGATTAAATTATAGTCAATGAAAAAGAATAAAAAAAGTCAACCGATAAATTTTTTTGAAAATTAAAAGGATTTATAAAGTAATTATTACTGTACCCTTAGAATTAGTCTGGCAGTAAAAACTAGTTCAAGATATAGTTGGCTAGCCATAGGAATACTCTTTACCGCAGTACAGGTCATGGCGATTTGCTTTGCTGTGAGTAGGATCATTGATCTCCATAGCTTAAGTGTTAAAGTGAAAGTGAAAAGTGCAGTGTTTTGAGAATGGTTCTTTGGGAATCATTTCTCTTTTTAGTGGGACCCATGGGGTCCATGTTCCGAGTATTCGGTCTGAGATTTTCTATCGGGTCTGTACTAGGGGCATAATGAAAATAAATGGATAAATAAGTGAAAAGACAATGAAAAGAAATAAAAGAAAGTGAAAAGGATCAAAATGAAATAAAAAGAAAGTTTAGGGGCAAAATAGTAATTTTTTCAAAAAGTGTAAAAAGCCAGTAAATTAAGTGAAAATTGCTTAAATAAAGATAAAATAGTCAGATAATAGTTAAATTGTTGAGAAAATAAATTTTATTGTCAATAGGGACTAAAATATAATTTTGCTTATAAATGACAACTTAAGTGTATAGAAATGTAAACTATTTCAATTGTTAGTTTAAAGAACAAAAATAAGCTTATAATGGCAAAATTGTAATTATGCATTTGAAATGAATAATCTTATAGAAAAAGTTAAATTAATGTTTTGAAATAATATTAAATAATTTTATAATTATGTTCATATATATGTTAATATATAGGAATAATAATGACAATGTTAGGAAATGTATCGATTATTAGTCACCACTGGGTATGTCGAGTGCTCAGCGTGTAGTTTTTACTGCGCGTAGGTAAGCAGGAGCAGGAGCAGGAATACACTTTAAAAGACTTCTTTTAGGATGCTCTGGTTGTTTAAATTTTGGCATGTATATATTAAGATGTATAAATGTTGCTTTGGATGTATAATGATAACTGAAGTTATTTTAGTAAGCTATATTTGAGTTGTGAATGAAATGGAATGCATGGCAATGAATGGCTATGGATTATATTATTGATTGTTGTGCCTCTGAGAGGCCGTGTGGTTTGTCTGCATTTCAGGGGGCTAGTACTATGTACAGACGTCATATTGCAAAAATTTTATTAAATGCATAGTGAATTGGAACATTTATAGGTCGTCAACAATTTATCTTTAAATTAGCTAGAGCATGCTAATAAACTATTGAAATACAAAGATTAAGTTGGAAAAAAAATTCAATCTTCGATATACCGGTACAGTGTAAGAGGGATAAGGGTGTTACATGACTTCTACAAAAAGGGTCCCTCAAGAGATTTGTAGGTCCGACTAAAGGGGAAAGTCCCTGTAGATAGCCTGAAGTTAAGAGAGAAGATTATGGCTTAGATGATGATGACGAGCATAGAAATCCGAGGAATCAAAACCCAGGCAGGTCATATGCTAGGGTCATAAACATGATTACTGGAGGATCATCATATGAAGAAGACCTCTCCAAGAAGAAAAAAGGGAAAGGCATTTATCTCTCCATTCAATCTGAATGGTTCGCTCCAATCACCATATCCAGTGAAGAGGCCCAGGATGTAATGTTTCCCCATGAGGATGCTTTAGTTGTTAGGGCTCAAATCAATAATTTTGATGTAAAAAGGATTTTGGTGGATAATGGTAGCACCATAAATGTGCTCACACTACAAGTTTACAGAGCATGGGACTGCCGATCGAGGAGTTGAAATTGAATGACACCCTGCTTATCGGGCTAGGCAATGCTACAGTCCTAATAGTGGGAACCATCGAGCTGTTCGGTGAACTTGGCTAAGATACACTCGCCCACGTCTGCAAGGTAACATTTTATGGTCATTGATATGATTTTTGCCTATAATGCCATTTTTGGCAAGCCTCTACCTTTTCAAATTGGAGCTGTCACTAGCATATGATATATGATGATGAAAACCCCCACCAAAGGGGCATTGCCATCCTTAGAGGTGACCAGATGGCATCCTGAGAAGCATATGTCACCATGATTAAAGCAGTAGAGAGAATCCATGATTGTGGAGCAGGGTCTGGAGCGATCCGAGCTGGAAGAAAGGCCAATAATATATCCCACCGAAGAAGTAAAGGTAAGAGCACTATCGAAAGGCAAGAGTGTCCAGGTTGGGATCAACATGAGTACGAAAGTGGAGGATGCGATCATGCAAGTTTTGATGATCAACCAGGCATCTTTCGCCTGAAAGCCAGAAGATATCCCTGGGATCGATCCTAAAATGATCACCCGCAAGCTCAATGTGGACCCAACCCATCGACCGATCAGGTAAAAGTTACATAGGCATGCTCTGGATCAGAAGAAATTCATATCTGATGAGGTTGATAGGCTACTAAAGGCTGGTACAATCCGAGAGGTCGATTACCCAAAGTGGCTTGCCAACGTGGTCTTAGTAAAAAAGAAGACAGGAAAGCTACGGATGTGCATGGACTTCACAGATCTTAATAAGGCATATCCAAAGGACGAAGAAAACTCTTCTTAATCGGGAAGTCTGGAAAATCCTTCGTTGCATAGGAAACAAAACACGTGGTCACTTGATTTTGTCTTTGTAACAATGCACAGCCGTGTATCCTTTATTATGGGATACACGGCCACTTATTTTTCCAAGCAATGTGTAATACCCTTATCTCTTCCAAAATTGTTCCGGCGCACCGAAGACCGAAATTTTTTTTTTCCAACTTAAACTCTAAATTTAAAAACCTTATTAATATTTACTTAATCATTAGCTACCCTTCGCCAATAACTTACAACTGTCCAATTTAGTATGCATTTAATAAAAATTTTACAATATAATGGCTATACATAGTACTAGCCTCCTGAAAAGCAAACAAACCACACAACCTCTCAGAGGCACAACAATCAATAATATCAACTATAACCATTCATTGTCATCCATACCATCTCATTCACCATCCACATACAACTTACTAAAGTAACTTTAGTTTACAGTACATGTCCATCAGTAATGTTTACACATATATACATGCCAAAATTTATACAACCATAGCAACCTAAAAGAAGTCTTGTAATCTGAATTCTTGCTCCTGCTCCTGCTTACCTGCGCGCAGTAAAACTACACATTGAGCACTCAACATGCTCAGTGGTGACTAATAATCGATACATTTCCTAACATTATCATTATTATTCTTAAGTATTAACATATATATATAAACATAATTATAAAATCAGTCATTATCACATTCAAAACACTAATTTAACATTTTCTATAAGATTATTCATTTTAGTCACACAATTACAATTTTGCCATTATAAATTCAATTATGATCTTTAAACTGATAAATGAAGCAATTTACGTTTCTTTACACTTAATTTGTCATTTATAAGCAAAAGTACATTTCATTCCTTGTTGTCAATAAAATTCACTTTTTAAATAATTTAACTATTATCTGACTGTTTTATCCTTATTTAATCAATTCTCACTTTATTTACTAACTTTTTACACTTTTGGGTAAAATTACCATTATGCCTCTAAATTTTCTTTTTCTTTCATTATGGTCCTTTTTCACTTTCTTTTCTTACTTTTCCTTGTCTTTTCATTTCTTTCTCAATTTATTACCATTATGCCCCTAATACAGACCCGACAAAAAATCTCAGACCGGATACATGGAACATGGACCCCACGGGCCCCACTAAAAAGAAAAATGATTTCCAAGGAACCATTCTCAGAGCACTGCACTTTTTACTTTCACTTTACACTTAAGCTATGGAGATCAATGATCCTACCCATAGCAAAGCAAGTCGCCATGACTCGCACCGCAGTAAAAGGTATTCCTATGACTAGCCAACTATATCCAGAACTAGTTTTTACTGCCAGACTAGTTCTAAGGGCACAGTAATAATTACTTTATTAATTCTTTTCAAGTCCGAAAAATTCAATAATTGACTTTTTATTTCTTTTTGTTGACATTAATTTAATTCCATATAAATTTACCATTTTCAACATTTTTATGCAATTATTAACTAATAATTCAATTATTTTCAATATACCTATTAACCTTAAATTCTATATAAAATCACAATAATTTCAATAAATGCCAATAAAATTTATTTATGCATTATTTATTATTTATTATCATTTTTCATTAAAATAATCACTTAATTCACTAAAAATCACAACATTCATTATGTACATACACTATACATCATCTTAAAAATTTCCAAATAATTTCCAATTATTTTCTAAAAATTCATGGACATTAATTAGCATGTCTACTATTATTTTAAGCTAACATATATTAATTATTTGCATTTTTCTCACTATTTTCCCTTACTATTATATTCGGCCACCACTAAAACATCTTCCTAAAAATTATATTTCTTCCATTAAAGCCTTCATTTCATCTTCTTTCATGTCTAATTTTATTTACCCTGACATAATTACATCAATTAACAACTTTAAACATTTTTACCCTAATTACATAATTAAGAAAAATTCATAAACTTAGAAAATGTAAAGATTAATTAGTCACTTATAATTTTATCTTGAATTAGGGAGTCTAAGGTTCCTTTTCCTTACCTTTATCCTTGGAAAAACTCCCTCTTTCTTCACCACCTACATAGGGCAGCCCATTCAAGCTTAGTTTTCTTCACTTTCTTGCTCTCAAATGCAAAAACCAAGCTCATAATCATAATCTACACCCAAAAATCTATGAAAAACCACTAAGAAATCAATTTAAAACACTAAAATTCTTAAACTCCAACTTACCCCTTTTTCTTTATTTCCTTGATTTATTCACTTCCTTTGCCCAAATCAAACAAGTGAAGCTATTTTAGTGATCTAGGGGGATGGAACTACAACTCCTAAGTTGGAATTTATGAGAAATTTTGGGTGAATAAGAAGCAAAAGAGAGAGAGAAGAGGGGGAAGGAAATTTGGCCAAGAAAGGGAGAGGAAGAAGATGAGTTGATTTCTGGAGATTTCTCCAGATTTTTGCCTCTTATATACCTCTCCAATGGGCCCAAAATTGGGCCAACCCAATGGGCTTAGCCTATTTTTATCTTAAGGCCCATTTAGGCCTTTTTAAAGTCCAATCAAATTTCTCTCTCTTCCAGCCACCAAATAACTCCAAAAATAATTTCATCACTCTTATCACATCAAAAATAGCTATTACACAAATTTTCGACTCAATCGGAGTCTATTATTGGTCCGATTCAATAACTGCCGGTGTCACCAAAAAATTTCATTCTCATCACTAAAATATTCTACACAAAAATTTATGTAGGCATGCAAAAACTGGCAATATTCAGAGTTCGTTTACTATTTTTAATTATTTACGCAAAATCAAGTCATCTTCCCTACCAGGGAAATTGACTCGGTACATTTTTCATATTTTTAACCTTTGGAGGCCTATTTGACCTCAATTTCACTTCAAATTTCAACCCCGGACTCACCGTGACCAATACTTTCCGATTGTCCAATAAAATATTTTTGACTTTCAGGTGTCCTTTTGGGCCCGAAAAGCACTATTCACCATCAGGAAGCACTGTTCATGGCTGACTCGATGTTGAGGCCATTACACAATGCATCGCACAACCACTTAAACTTCTTCTAGCAAAATTGATACATGGCCACTTATTTTTCCAACCTATGCATCACACGGCCACTTGATGAATTTATGCATATGCAACAAGTGATACACGGCCACTTAAACTTCCCTTACTTGAGACACACAGCCACTTGAGGAAGAAGTGCAAGAAATACACGCCCAATTATGAAAGAACACTAAGAATCACACGGCCAGTTGAGAGGAAAAACCTAAGATGCACGGCCACTTGAGAAACTCAAGCCATGAAATACACTACCACTCATGAACCTACCGTACTTTATGAATATCTTCTTACATGAATTTTCCAAATTGTAAGTCCTTTTTCTAGCAAAATAACCCTGAAAAATACCAAAATTTATAATTAACTCTAAAAACATAAAATTAACCAATTAAACTCAAATTCAACCTAATAAACATAAAATTAACTCAATTAAACACCTAAAAATATACTAAAAACATCATATAAATGAGCATTATCAATTTCTCCAGACGATACCGAGAGATCAAACAGCAGCGGCCGAACAGCTTGCCAAAATATCCGCCTTCGAATAGGAAGTGATAGAAGAAAATATCACGGTTGTCGACCAAGCTTCCTCCTCCTTAGAAGAACCAGAGATGATGGAGATTGAGTAAGTGGATGACACATGGATTAGCTCGATCAAACGATTCTTACAAACAGAGCAACTACCTGAAGACAAAGCCGAACCCCAAAAGGTATCGTGCAAATCCCTCAACTACTATATAATTGAAGGTGATTTGTACAAAAAAAAACTTTCAGTCATCCTTGGCTCAAATACGTGAGGAAGAAAGAAGGAGACTATATCCTGAGAAAGATCCATGAAGGCATACTCCAAGGCCCAAGCGATCGGCCCATTACACCTGATAAGGCCCAAAGCCCATCAGTAAAAGAGCACTAAGCATGAGTGACAAGCCAAGGAAGAGGCCACGTGATGTCCAATCGGATTGATGGGATATCACATCTCAATCAGTCCGCTGACACAATGCAGAGCTCATGCCCGTCACTTGCTCCTTGTCACTTCGCCGCTTGCCTACTCTGATAGTCAATTATCACGTCACAGGCACTCAAGTACACCCCTCTTATCTCCTATAAATAGCCCAATGCACAGTGACTTCAGGTATTGAATCTTTAAAACTCTCTCTCTAAGAACTCTCTCTCTAGAAAGCTACTAACTTAAGCTTCAAAGTGTTTACGCTTGGTCCGACCAGGCTTCCCTTCTTGCAAGAATTTCACAGCCGATCGGGAATGACTCTAGCCAGCTCTCTCTCTCTTCTTAGATAAAGATTTCCTTGTCGTATCAATTATTATTCTAAATTTACAGTTTTTCTTCATTATTGTTAGACAAATATTTAACCTTGTTATTTGTTACTATTTAGTCATTTATTTTTCACTCCTGACAATTTCTTTAATGACTTACATATATATTTTTAAATTACAATTTAATCCTTAAATTAGGCACTTTAGTATATTTTTACACTTTAATCCTTGAATTTTTGTTTTTTTATAATTTCATCCTTCACTTATATTTAACTTACATAAAATCAGTATTTAATTACCATTTTTACACTTATTACATTATTTACTTTTAAATTACTTTTTAGTCCTTCAAGCCTGTCAAATTACCGTTTAGTGCTCAATTAACATTATTAGAAACAATTCACATATTAATTCTTAGAATAGCTAAATTACCATTTAAACCTTCAATTTCTATCAAATTTCGGTTATGCCCTTCACTTTCAACTTATTTGCCGAAATGCCATTATTTATTCAATTAATATCATTAACTTAAAATTCTCTCATAAAGTTACCATTTAATCCTCAATTTTCAATAAGTTATTAAATTGCCCTTTAGTCTTCATTTTTCACTAAATTACTAAAATGCCCCTTTATTCACTTTATTTACAATTTTGACACTAATTATACATTTCACACTTATTAATTCAATATTCATTTGAAAA
Source organism: Excoecaria agallocha (assembly GCA_037975025.1). Classification (NCBI taxonomy): domain Eukaryota; kingdom Viridiplantae; phylum Streptophyta; class Magnoliopsida; order Malpighiales; family Euphorbiaceae; genus Excoecaria; species Excoecaria agallocha. The sequence goes on along the minus strand of CM075809.1, from coordinate 75,077,810 downwards.
ATTATGGTTTAGTCCATAAACCTTGTTTCATTCATAAATTCATATATAAACTCGCTTAACCTCTTTGTTTTATCCAGTTAAACTAAACTTTACTTAAAATTACCATTTTACCATTTTGCGTCCATATTTTGCAAAATTATCATTTTGCCTTTTTTTCTTTCAAATTCTTTCATTTAAGTACTAATTCACTCCATTAAAATTTGTTGGCATTCTTTTACACTGTTAATTCATTATTTATTTGTAAAATTACAGTTTGATCCCTAAATTTTATTTTATGAGAAATTTTATAATCAGTACTCAATTTCTTATATTAGCTTTTTAACCCTTAGTTCACTTAGTTTATCATTTTTCTCAACACTTGAAAAAATTGCCAATTAGTCCCTAAACTTTTATTTCCTTCTATTTAGGTCATTTTTCATTCTAACTATATCATTTTCCATTCTTTTCATTGTTTCAACTTTATATTATAAAAATTAATGGTCATATGCCTTTAGTATTCATTGATGTTCATCATAAACTTTGGTATTTTATTTTTTTTATTCCAATCATGCTATCTTTCATTCTTTTTATTAACATTTCAAATTTTGCCATTTCTTCATTAAATTACTATTCAATAATGGTATAAATTTCACATTAAATTTATTTATACCCTTATTATTCCATAACATATATACAAAATATACATTATGTCTATATATCCAACTATTCGATTTAGGTTACTACTATACATTCTAAATTAATTCTTTCTCTTTTAATTTCTTAAATCATTAAATTTCATGCTCTTTATTGTAAATCCATAATTAGTTAACATAAAACCTACAAAATCATTAAAAACCCTTAGGTAACTCATTCGACCATCTCAAGTTCTTCTTCTCTAATTTGTTTTCTTCTATTATTAATTAATCAAAATATCATTTTTAACATAACCAATTATATTTATAACATCTATTTCATTCATACATGCTTTATACTCATAGCCCCGCTAAATGGTGATTCAACATAGATTCTACATCTTGGAACCAAGCCAATTTTTACATAGCATCCATAGCATTAAATCAAACCTAATTAGATGAAAATTAAGGAATTATGTATCCACTTACCTTAAAAGCTTAATCCCCTCACTTTAAACCTCTTTTTTTTTTCCTTCAACCTTTGAAACATCTTCCTCATCCTTTAAACCAAAAGTGGCTTGATATTCCATCTAGCTAAACCATCACTATTTTGCTTATATATATATATATATATATATATATATATATATAATATAACATTATAATCGTACTCTACACATCCTAATTAGTCTATTAGAATCATTAAATCAAATTAAAACCTTCAATTTTTCTTACTTTAAATTTATGTCCTAACCTTGAATCCTTAGCTTTTTCCACTTTTCTTTCTTCAAATAAAGATTAGAGATCACAATTAGCTAGTAGAGGGACTGAAATATGGTAGAGCATCAATAGAAAGGAAAATAAAAGTACCTTAGCCAAGAAGAAGAAATGGGAGAGAGGGAGAGGTTGGATGAAGTCTCCGGAAAATAATAGATTTTTAGGCTATTTATAGGGCTGGTTTGGGTTGGGCTTGGTTTAACCAAAGGGGTTGGGCCTAACTAAGCCCAATTTGATCCTTATACCCAATTAATGCACTGTAAATTATTTTCCTCTCTTTCCAAACTCAAATTCACTCAAAATTAATATCATAATTCTTAAAATAATAATTTAAGCATTCATGCAAAATTTTAGCTCAATCGGAGTCCATTTCTGATCATGTTCAATCAAACCGATCCGGTTAGCAAATTTTTGATGTTATCAAAAAATTACTTTTTTACTATCAGATAATTCTAAATACCAATTAGAGTCCAACTGAAATTTCTGCAATTTTTGAAGATCATTTACTATTTTTAAAGTCTTGATCAAATCCACAGTCATCGGTTACTATTTAAATCGAAATCATCATTTTTCTCTTACTTCTTAAGTTCAAACCTTTCCAAAAATACTTGCAAAATTCTTAAAATGTATTCATTAGGTTTCATGAATATTTTCGAAAAAATCGAAAAATATTTTTCAATCTGGTCTACTTTTACCAAATTGATAGCCTGATTTTTTGCGTCACTGAAAAATTACTTTTTCTTTACCATATGATTCTGCATCTCATTTAATGTAGATCTAAAAATTATAATGATTTTTAGAGCTCATTTATTATTTTTAAAGTTTTGATCAAATTTTAGTCAATACGGGCACTATTTGAACCAAAACTGTGATTTTTTCCATATTTTTAACTTTTGATATTCCATTTGAGCTCATTTTAAGTCCAAATTATGTTCTTGAACTTCTGCTAGCCTCCTATTTCCAATGGTTCAATAAAATATTTTTCGATTTTGGGAGATACTATTCACGTCGGTGTTACTGTTCACTATCAAAAAATACTATTTTTGACTAACTCAGTATTTGGACCATTACATTAGTAGTACCTTACACTAGCGGAAACAAAGCCATTCTCCAATGATAATTTTATACATAAATAAAATATCGATAAACCTTTTTTTAAATACAATATATAAAGAGAGAAACCAACAATAATTAGAAAAAAAAACACAAGGTTTTAATGTTAGTAAAATTTTTAATTTCTTAATATATGCAAAATAATTATGCATAAACCCTAATTTTCTAAATTGCAGAACTTTATGAATCTCATAAATCAATATATTAAAGAAAAGAAATGTACCTTGATTCATCATGAACACTTGATAGTAAAATTGTCAAATAATCACAATAAGTCTTTGATTAAAACCGAGTTTCTTTCTTTTTAACCCTATAGTTTATTTGATAGAATACTTTTTTTTGGTGGAGAGAATTAAAGGGAGGACCTTTTTTATTTTATTTTTTTAACTAACATTCCATTAACGTACAATTAATAAAATTATCCCCTTTGACCAATAGGATTTTAGTACTTAATATTATTAAACTTAATATATTTAATATTAAATAAATATATAATTAATAATATATATACACATGTGGTTCATTAATTAATGAAATCCAATAATTACATGCAAAAATTAATCACTTTCAACATGTAATTACTATTTATTTGATAAAATTTTCGACTATAAAATGGCAATAATTACTCCTATTTCTCCTGCACAATTAAATCTAACACTCCTAATATTTCCACAGCCATCTCAACCTTCATAACTCAACATATAACAATATCAACAAGCATCAATCATTAAAAACATAATAATCTTTTATCATTCCTGCAAAATATTAAATATATTTCATTAAATTTATATCTTTAACTTACATAAGTGCCCATCCAATCACTTCTCTTACATGCGCCTCTTGGTTATCCATTCAGCCACCAATGGTACCGGTCTACTAGGTTACGTATTTGAGTACCTAAGGTACATATCACTAATCTCCCTTTATAAATAGCGCCATTCTTGAAAATTTTAGATAATGCTATTTTGAAATATTATCTCTCTCTAAACTTGTTAAATATATCAAAGTATTTATTTCGATTCGATTGGACACTTTTTTTTTTATTGTAGATCTCATTTGGTTACTTAATTTGATCGGATTACTTTTCTTCGTACAAACTCTTTCTTTTTTGGATATTTTGAAAAATATCAAATATGATTCCAATTTTATAGTTTTCTTTAAAAAAAAACTGAAGTTGAATATAATTTTAATTTTTTTTTTACAGAATGTGCTCGTCCAAGCAAATACTGCCTTTTGCCTTAATATTCGGCATTTTGTCAGCAAGTACATAGAAATACTAGCTGAATTATATATATATATATATATCTATATATATATATTTTAATTTTTTTACAAGCTTAATAGTTAATGAATGATTTTGACTGGTTAAACATATAAATTTGACTTTTACATGAAAAATAGTAAATAATAATAAATTTAAAAATAACCTAATTTATTTCGTTTAATTATAAATTTGAATTTTTTTTGAGAAAAACAAAAACTCATATGAGAGTAAGTAGGGGAAAGGAGATGGAAAAGATGAAAGAAGGGTCCAATGCAAAGTAGTTTGAAAAATCTGCATGAAGACGTAGTCACTGTATTGACTGTTTGACATCCTCTCCTCTCCTCTATTCTTTTTGGTCTTACCCCAAACCTAACTCACTCCAAACCACATCCATATTTTATTTCTTCAATATTTTTTTTTAAACAAGTTATAGTCTTTATTGACGTTGAATCTAACAATTTAAAATCAGTTAAAAATAAATTTTATTATTTTAATTTAAATTTTATATCAATAATGAATTATATTAGTACTCGGATCAATGTTTTACCATTTTTGCAGTAAAATCATTTTCTTTATTATTATTATTACAATAGAGGTATAATATTTAATTTAAAAAAATGTTATAACATAATATAAATATAACACAATAAATATGGAGAGAGCAAGTGAGTGCTTTCTTTTCCACCATAAGAAGTGATAAATAAATATAATTGTGTAGAAGGATAATTAATTTTTAAGGAATTAGGATTTTTTTATAAATAATTTTCTAATCATATATGGTAATGGGTTTTTATTTGGATTAAAATTGGAGTGGATGGTGGGAATAATGTTTTTCTTTAAATAAATAAATAAAAACTCAAGTTAGTTTTTGTTATACTATTTTATTTATTTATTTTTATGATTGACCAAGGACAAAATTAAGCACAGTTAAAGTTACATGTTATAATCTATTTTAAGTACAAATTATTTTCTTACTTAAGCATTAAAAAATAATAATAATTAAATGGCAATAACTGAAAAAAAAAACATAATAATTAAGCGTAACATATAAGATGTTGTCAGCAAAAATTAACAAATGATAAAAAGAGAAAGAGAAGAAGACATCAAAGAAAGAGTCTTTCAATAAATAAATAAACAAAAACAATGTCAAATGTCAAAGCGTGCGACTTACACATCACGCGCATTTATTTTCCACTTGTTACCCTTCTTGAGCGCGTGAGCTTCTTTTTAAAGCCTTGAGCCCCTCTCTCTTTCTCTCCATCAAATTTACAGTTTCATTTTTATTTTTATTTAAATAATAAAATTATTATTATTATTATTACAACAAAGCCCTCGCCAGTCGCCACCAAATCCAACTTCTCTGTTCTTGTTCTTCTTCCTACACCATCTCCTTCATTTTTCTTTTTCTTTTTATTTTTCTTGAAAATAACAAATCAAATACGAATTCTCGCTGTTAACCTCCCTAGGACGGCGGCGACGAGGAGGATGATGGTGATGAATCATTGTTGACCACTGTAACAAAAGAAAAATTTAAAAAGAAAAGAGAAAAATCCGTCCCCAGCTTATCAAATTCAGCTAAATCTTGAATCCATTTCGCGAACGCGTCATGAGACCGATTCAACCACCACCGGGAGTGGGTCAAGTGACGCCTACGGAAAATCGGAACAAGCCCCGTCGGCGGCCGAACTTAACCCTACCTCTTCCTCAACGAGACCCGAACCTTGCCGTTCCTCTTCCTCTGCCGCCGAAATCGGGCTCCGCTCCTTCGACAAGTCACATACAAATCCGGCAAATAGGCATCGCGGACATCGATAAAGTCAGCCGAATAGGGAACGGAAGTGGCGGCACCGTCTACAAAGCGATCCACCGTCCAACGGGGAAGATCTATGCTCTCAAAGTGATTTACGGTAACCACGACGACACTGTGCGAAGCCAGATCTGTCGTGAGATCGAGATCCTCCGCGGCGTCAACCACACTAACGTCGTTAGATGCCATGAATTTTTCGAGCACAACGGAGAGATCCAAGTCTTGCTTGAATTCATGGACGGCGGATCTCTAGAAGGGACTCATATTGGGCACGAGGCTCAGTTGGCGGACGTGGCTAAGCAAATCTTGAGCGGGATTGCTTATCTTCACCGCAGGAGAATAGTTCATAGGGACATAAAGCCTTCCAATCTCTTAATTGACTCGAGCAAGAATGTGAAAATTGCTGATTTTGGGGTTAGTAGAATTCTGGCACAGACAATGGATCCGTGCAATTCATCAGTGGGGACTATTGCTTATATGAGTCCTGAGAGGATCAACACAGACTTAAATCATGGGCAGTACGATGGGTATGCCGGTGATATTTGGAGTTTTGGTGTGAGTATTTTGGAATTTTATTTGGGGAGATTCCCATTTGGTGTTGGAAGGCAAGGTGATTGGGCAAGCTTGATGATTGCTATTTGTATGAATCAGCCACCGGAGGCACCAGCTACTGCTTCAAGGGAGTTTCGTGATTTTATTGGTTGTTGTCTGCAGAAAGAGCCTGGAAGAAGATTGCCAGCTTATCAGTTGTTAAATCATCCATTTATTTCCAGGAATACCGGAGGCCATAGAGAGGTTCATCAGAATCTACATCAATTGTTACCTCCCCCTCGCCCTCTTTCTTCTTAGCTGAAGGTATTTTTTTTCAAGAAAAATATATTTTGCGAATTCTCTCTTCTTGATTTTGATTTTACTTTGCTGTTATTGTTGTTGTTAGTAGCTTTTTTCTTTTCTTCAATCCCTTTGTGTAATTTTTGATATGATGATGGGTCGGATTTGAAATTTTAGGAGAAAATGGGGTTTATCTTTCTGGTTTCAAGTTTCAATCAAAATTCAATCACTCTGTCCATTATGTAGCCTTACCAGAAAAGGATTATAAAAAAAAAAAATAAAGGAAAATGTGATTTCTGTTACTGCATGAATGACAGTGTTTTGAGTTGCTGCTGAAGTTATGTTTAAATGGGATGTTGGGAATTTTGCTTATACTGGTTTCTATTTGTGGTTATTAAAGCTTGATGAGTTGATTTATTGATGGGTGCATTTAGATTGAATGCACACTTTGGGTGCTTTTTGGTATGTGAATCTGATGAATTATTAGATTTGATGTTTGGGGATAGGATGGGTGCATATATGCTATTCCATGTTCCATTGTTGATTAAAACTGTATGCATTTGTTGATTGAACAGGGAGAATATTTTTTAGGATACTAATCATTTTTTTTTTTTATAGATTCTTTACCATGTGAATGTTATAATTTTGTGAAATTAGTTCTTCTTGGGTGTTTATTTTTATTTCTGATGTTATTGGTTCATATTAATATAAGATTAGGTCTTGTTGCTTCGAATTATTGATATTTTTGTTTCTATATATGCTATAATCGCAAGGATGGTTAGGGAGTTTATACTAAAGCTGCCTTTTCTACTTTATCAAAAATGTAGATTTCTTACACTTTGAACATGAAATATTGTAGTAAAAATATATAGCATCTTCGATGGTCAATGGATGTGTTAATAAGGGGTATATATCTATTATTATAACATCCACATGATTCAAGTGGGAAGGTTATATTATAACATGCGCATGGAGTGTCCTTTTGAAACGGAAAAACACATTTTAAGGTTACTAAAAAAAAAAAAAAAACATTTCATGAATCTACCCTCATCTTCAAACACAGCACCGTCAATGAAGCATTGTCAATTGAAAAAAATTATGGTTTCCACACCATTTAAGCCATAGAACATTTTACTAAAGCACAAGTTGTATCCTCTTGAACCGCACAATAATGACATAGATAATAGCAACTTATAACAGTGTACAATCCTTTCTTTTCTTTCATACGTACTATTTTCCTCGACAGTCCTAGTACTCAAAAGGGATACTAGCAATTGCAGCAACATCACAAATAGTAAGATAACAAATTAGTCTCTCCGAGCCCTATATATTTGAGTCATTCTTCTAAGATTTGAGTCTCACAATCATTTTCTATACTTGCAGATTTTGCATTCGAAACCTAATAAAAGGAGAAAAACCTTTTATTAGCACAAGTATGAAGATTAGCTCTATAGTTATCCACCAATCATTTAAGTTAAAAATTTTATTCAACTCTAGCAAATAAATAAAGAACCTATGAGATGAGTAATGAGAGCTAACTTCTAACGTCTAACATATTTGCTTGAAATTTTTGATCTGTTGATGCTTTGAAATGTTATCAATAGTGTTTAAAGCAACTTTTGGTAATATGATTGGTCTTTACATTTGAAATTCTTGGTTTTAGCCTTATGAACATTTTCAATAATATGATCTTCCGCATTAAATTCAAAATTTTGTTTTAGTGAACTACGATAGCACTCCCCAATTCTCAAAGAAACCAACAAATTATCAAAATAAAAATTTTCTGTTTTTTCTTTTAAACCTCCAGTAAAATCGAACAAAAAAAGTTGGCAAATTTTTAATAAGAGAAGAGACAAGTACAATATCATAAATTTGATAAGACACTTTTTTCCATCAACCATATGAAAATCAAGAAATTTTTAACAGTAAATTTTTTCAATCATTTTTCTTCAGTGCCATATTTATGTACTAATTCATTTTAAAATTCAATAGCAGTGTTGGGGATTAATTTCGAATGTGGTCACTAAAGTTTGGCAATTATAATGTTATGATTATTATACTATAATTTGTAAGAAAAAAATAACGCAAATTTTATTTTATAACAGAAAAGTCATAAAAGCTGAAAAATTAGTAATTCAACCACCGGGAAAAATAACCTAAACTTTTATTTTATTTATTATTCAATTTATTTATTTATTTTTTTAATGGTGCAGTTTGTATAACATCAACCCAACTGCTTCTCGATTTGTATGACATCAACTCAACCAAAATAAAAGCCGAGTTATTTTTTTTTTCAATGGCCAGATTCTCGATTTTTGAATTTTTATAACTTTTCTGTTACTTAGTTATTTTTCGTTACTTATTATAATATAGTGATCATAACGTTACAATTGCCAAACTTTAGTGATCACAGAAGAAATTAACCTGCAGTTTTGATATGACAAAAGTTACGATATATGTTATCAGATAAATCACTTAAAATTTAATTATGGCATAAAATATTCTTTTCATTAAAATAATATTTATCACTAGGAGTAGAAGCAATATTAGATGCAACAACCTCACTGGTGTTTTTTAGATGTTTTTCTGTAACTTTTATCATGCATGCATGTATGTATGTATGTATGAGGAAAAAAAAGTTAACGTTAAAGATGTTAAAAAATAGGAGAAAAATTAGCCATTATATGCAAAAAAATTTTCCACTAAATTAAAATTTAGGAACCACTCTTATTAATTCAAAATAAAATTTTTAATTAATAAAAATTCCAACACAATATGTATTTTATCTTCCTTTTCATTAGCCCAAATTATATCTCATATAATTATAGTCCATGTCTTATATTCAAATCTATTTTCTTTATGTGTGTAACCTATTGGATTCTTAAAGCCTGTTGGTAGTACAAAGTGAATTACAATTCTTATTTAATTAGAATTGTAAAATTTAAATTCTTCAAATTATTATTTGTTCTTAGTAAGTAACTTCACTTTTGTACAAGTTATGAGAGATATCTAATCATGCATCATGACTACCAAAGTGTTAGAAGATCAATGATTTAACTACCCTTCCACATACAATTATCGCACAATCAATTCCTTTTACCAAACTTTATATTATTCAAGTTTGAGTATGGACTCCATGTTAACTTAACCTTGACTATGTATGTCTAATTAAGCTTTGAATATATTTATTCTCATCTCTTGAATCTATATTCCAACAATAGTCTTTTATGAAACTCATCCATAAATGTAGCATGCGCTAGTTAGAAACTACAAAATAATGAAGTTGTAAAAAAAGTAAGATAAATCCCCACTATAATTTGGGTGGTGAATCATCTATTGATCACTCAACTATCTCTAAATGATCCATGTTATACCTAATCTCCAAGCTCTGAAAACCCTATGAAGAATTATAAGTGATAATAGGCCATTTATCATTTGGCACGAGTCTTCTTCCAACTTTAAGCCTGGACCAAGTCTAAGGCCTAAAAATTTGATAGGGGTCCAACTTAGACAACTATCATTATGGACAATCTGATTGGACTAACAAGGACCTTACCTTGTCAAGTTGGCTGACATACCCTGGCACTTATACCTCATCATATCACAATAGCCATATCATTTTAGTCTATTTGCTACAACACTTAAGTGTGTCTACAAATAGATTTATTCTCTCTCTTATACATTATAAATAGTCCAAAATATAAGAGCATAGGTATTTAATCCTTGAGACCCTCTTTCTCTATATTTTCTCTTTCTAAACTTCACCGATTTAAACTTTTGAGTGTTTACATCTAGTTCGATAGGGCTTGCCTTATTGTATTTGTTGATCTAATCAGCTTACTTAGTCTTCCATTCAGCCTTTTTCATGTTTAACGTTTTAGGAATTATTATTTGGTTCTTTCATTGAGAGGTGATGGGAGACTCATAAAGACAATCTATGCACTCTAGAATAAGAGCTAATGATCAATCAAATAACGATAAAAGCAGACTAGGATCCATCATAAGAAGGAAAGAACCTGATAGATCCCTTTATAAGTCACCTGCTCATAACAACTTTTACCATTGTTTAACAAGGACTTCATGGAATAACTAGATTCTAATATGATTACGAAAAAGGATTTGAAAGAAATCCTTAAAGACTTTGGTTGAAATATAATATAATTTATTTGAAAGGATCAGTAACTTTAAGCCTCAATAAGGGACTTAGAGGCTGAAAGTGAAAGAAAAGAAGTTTGAAGACAAATGAGTAAAAGAACAGTGATATGAGAGCGAGATGAAGGGAATAGACCAGGCACTCGATCAGATGTGTAGAAGGCCAATCAAAAAAAAAAAAAAAAGGGGAAGAAGAAAATGTTCTCAACAAGTATAAGTCCAACCTTCAGCATGCATGGCCCTATTTACACTCTAAGATGATTACTATTACCCTTGATTTATATAAGGGATAATCTATCATATATGTGCACTCCCTAAAGGAGATTTACCAAAAAGGCAAAGGAAGAAGTTAGAGGTCCTATGGCAGCTAGGAACAAGAGATGGTTTTTGTAACAGATTAAGAAGTTTAAGCTCAAACACCTCGAGAAACCCATATTTGATAAGAATAATTGTAAGGCCCCAACATGTACCCTAGAAAAAATACATGTTGATGGCATAGTTAGAGCAATAAAGAGATAAGAAAGAAGATATAGAGGGCATAGGTATTATGAGGAAAGATAGGGATAATTTGGTAATTATGCAATTTATCTTGTATGTGTATTAATTGTACTTTCCTCCTTTTATCAATAATAATCATTAGCTCATTAAAAAAAAAAGAGAGGAGGACTTGTGTGTGTTTCTAGAAAGATAAAGGGATAAAGATTAAAGAGAGAAAGAAAGTGTTATGGCCAACCATTTCTTTAAGGCCTTTATTTCATAATTCTTTTATCAAAGTTTATGCCATTATTTTCCATTAAAATCACTCCTTCAAGTTAGTGGATTATAAATTGTAAGAGAGAGAGAGATTAAAGTTAGAAAGCAAAGTACTTGATGAGTTTTCTTAGCTTCAGTTATTCCTTCTCCTTTTTGATTTTAACTTCTATAAATTTGATTTAAGTGTGATAAAATGGAGATTAATAAGCGAATCCATGATCATAGAAGAAGAGTTAAGTAAGAAGAGAGAAAAAGAAGCTGTAAAGAAATGTGAAAAGAAGGATTTGAGCATTAAAAAGGTGTGGGAGTTCATATTATATTTACCATGTGTTTAAATTGATTTAAGTTGATAAATTTATTATATATGACCTATAATTGATGTTAGATTTAAGAAGTGATGTTATAGTGTATGGAAATGATGATATGTGCCCTAGAAAGTGATATAGCAAAAATTTGCTTAAGGTTAACTTGAACCAATTTTAGTTTAGAGGGAATAAATCTTTCGCTGATGTCTAAATAAAGTGATTCTAGTTGGAAATGAAATATAAGACATATATCTACGACTTTTTAGAAGAAATCAAGATTTAATTCTGCCTCTAAAGCCTTCGAAATGTAGCTTGATTATGAGTGACCATTGCTACCCTATCATTGGAAGCAATCCTTCTTGTTTATTGAATATATTAAGATTTAGAAGCCTAAATTGAGTGATTTTTAATGATTTGGGAACTAGAGATATAGAAAAACAACTTTGTAGAGAACATCTGGCCTAAAAATATGATTTTCTAGGTCTAAATTGATGTGCAATTAGACTCAAAAAAGCTATTTGCATAATTCGTGCAACATAATGGGGCACACAATTAAGACCATTTTGTCTCATCCATGAGGATCCTTCCATATTAATTACAACCATTATACACGATTGAGATCAATTTGTCTCAGCTATGTGCCTCCCTCTTACAACTTATACTTGATTTTTAGGCCCTGAAATCTCACCAAATTTTATCTGAACTTTCTTGTATACTTATGAAACCTTACAAACACATAATTGGGGTTAGTATATCTTGCAGTGAATATGAAATGAGTGATTTAACATTAAAATATAGATTGTAATAAAGGTATATAAAGTGAATAATGAATATTACAAGGTTTTTAATATATCTTACCTTAATGCTTATACTATTGAATTGTATATTAAATGTTTAGGTGTAAGTGAACATAAGTAGTTATAATGAAGTGTAATTGATATACCTGAACATATGAATAAAGTATATAGTGTATTCTAATGTAAAGTGCATGTATGAATGATTAGTGTAATAAAGTAAGATGGTGAGAAAACCTTTATTTGAAGGGCCTGAATTTGATATGGATGTGAATATATATGGGATAGTGATTCGATACCTTTTGGTATCCAATGATTGACACTTTTTAGGTGTCTAGTGATTCGATACCTTTTGGTATCCAATGATTGACACTTTTTAGGTGTCTAGTGATTCGATACCTTTAGATATTTAGTGATTGGTGATCAATGTCCAGCAAGTGTACTAGATCAACTAGTAATATAGGGAAATATAATTATGACCCTAATAATATCGAACCCAAGAGAACATGGATTATTAAGCAAAATATCTATAATTGAGTTGAATTAATTTGAGATTATTTCCCAAGTTTTTAAGTCAAAAGGAGTTCTAAACTAATTTAACAAATAAACAAATAAAAACTAAGACTAGATTAATAAAAAGCAACACTTAAATAATGAATAACATCTATAACTAAAAAACTTATGCTAAGGGACTATCCTCCTCACCTTTTACTGATAATAACTCAACTTAAAAGTAAGAAAAGTTGTTATGGAAAACCAGTAAAATAAAAAATAGATATCTTATTCTGAATATCATTCTTGAATACTAAATCCTCTAGTTAAGAACAATTCAATACCTAGCATGCAAATCCAATTTTAAACTTCTAAACCTTTATTGGATCCTCTTTCAAAAGATCTAACTTTAGTCCATTCTCAATTGAAATTCTTAAATTTACATCAACTCATGAATAACAAATCACTGACTCAATTCTAGAATGCAACAATACATCGACAAGAGTGAAATAACCTAAGAAGATACAAATCATTGATCAAAGATTAAATTAACAATTAACCATTTATTCGATACATCAAACATCAATCCAACCATAACCAAAGATAAGATTCAGCCTAAGAATTAAGAATAATAAACTTGATGGAATATGACATGGTATGAATGTGATTATAACGCAGCGGAAAAACAAAAATTTTTCATCATACATACCATACAAATCCAAAGCAAGAATCGAAACATGCAATTTTAGGGTTTAAAACTTACAACTTTGGATGCCTTTTAAAACTTGAGTTTGGTGATGACCAGCAACTGAGATGACTTTATCCACCTTAGATCTTGATCACCAAGGCCAAGGAACAACCTTTTACTCCACTCCCTCTGTTCTCACACACACAATTGCACGACGGCTTAAAATAGAGGTTGCTAGCTCTCTTTTAATGTATTGTGTAATGGCTATGGTTTGAAGCTACAAAATTTGATTTTGTACTTCTCTTAGGTTGCTATTACTACCCAAGATCATAAGAGAATGAGGAACAATCCTTTTTCCTTGTGAAAATTGGCCAAAAGAATATTATGAGAGAGAGAGAGAAGAATTCACGCCAAGACCTAGAAAAAGGGTTTCACGTTTTTTTCTCTTAGGTCTCCTTAGGGTTTTATTTCTTTTATATATATCCTTATCTTTTGGCAAGTGTTTGATTTGAACTTTACTATCTCAAGATAATTAATTCAATCTCAATCACTTCCTAAAATAAGTAATATATATTGATTTAAACTCCTTTGAATTTAAAATTCAAATTTGAAATAAAACACAAGACATTTAATTAAATAAAATCACTTAATAAAGATAATGAGCATGTGCCGAAATTCCTTGATTTTCATCTTGGAATTTTGGTCACTCCTTATAATATTTAAATGATTTAATTTAATTTAAATTCTTTTAGGCTTTAATACTCAATTAACTTAATTAATACAAGATAATTAATTAATTGAAATTAAACCTTGTGGGCTGAATTTTTTCTCTCTCATGGGCCAAGGTCCAATAGCATTTATGATGCCCATTACATACATTAATTTGACTTTAATTAAAAGCCCAAATTAATGCCCAATACTTTATTTAAATATTTTAAGCCCAATGCTTTGTGTGCGATCCTATAGGTCCATTTAATATTGGCAATGAACTAATGAATTAATTCAATGTCTATATATATTCTCTAGCAAGATATTATAGCATTCCAAATTAAATGAAAATGCATATGGCATTTAGTGACCTAATGCAATTTTGCATAGTCCCTTACCCATAAATATCAGAATTAATATAAGGCATGGAACTAGTCATCCTTATATATTTTAATTATTTTCTTGATATTCCAATGACACTGAACTCTCAGATAAATAATGATTACTCATTATTTCATCTCGGTATGGCCATACACTTCTCAGTTCACTGATCAAGTGGCCAGTGATATTTTCTCTCTTATCGAGAGGGGTAATCCCTTCACTTCTCTCATGCTTTCTAACATGAATCAATGAATACCCAATCATACCCGTACTTGTCACCCTGTTACGAGCACGTTAGGTGTATGTCAAAGCACACATTAATTCATAAAGAGTTTCATAGAGATTTTAGGTCTAAGAACTCCGATACAAAACTTGCATATGAGAAACACTTATGACTTGTACCATGTAGTATTCTCATGAGCGGATCGAATCCAGATACCATGTTCTTTAACATGTATTTATGATCTATGATTGACACTCTTGTCCTAATGATCCGTAAGACATAACTCATAATATCAGAGAGAGCATACTAGTCTTAATTCATTGTTATTTCCATAGCAATGACTGACTAAGGATATTTAGAATGATGTCTCATTTGTTTCAAGGTCCTACAACCATATGCCTCACACATGATAACTTAAACCGAAACAACATTATTGGATAGTTCTATCAATTGATATGCACAGGAATACAATGGATAAAACATATGCCTCATTTTATTAATTCAAAGTGTTTTATTACAATGCATTGGGGCTAGGGCTTACACTAACAATCTCCCACTAGCACTAGTCCCAATTGGGCATGGCCCTAAGACCGAACGCTCTCAAATGAGCTTCGTGCAGATTTGGACACAACTGTTTCGTCAAAGGATCTGCTATATTGTCTTCACTTGCTATCTTGCTAACCTTGATGTCCCCACGATCAATGATTTCTCTAATCAGGTGGTACCTCCTGAGTATGTGTTTGGATTTCTGGTGTGACTGGGGCTCCTTTGCTTGTGCGATGGCCCCGTTGTTGTCACGAAAAATTTCTAATGGATCTAGGATGCTTGGGACCACTCCTAATCCAGAAATGAAATTTTTAATCCAAACAGCCTTTTTTGCAGCCTCACTCGCTGCAATATACTCAGATTCTGTAGTTGAGTCGGCAACGGTCTCTTGCTTCGAGCTTCTCCAGCTGACAGCACCACCGTTCTAAACAAAAATGAATCCAGATTGCGATCTAGAATCCTGAGTGCTGGTTTGAAAAGCAGCATTGACATAACCTTATATGACGAGCTCTTCTTGACCACCATGCACTAAGAAGTGATTCTTTATCCTTCGCAGGTACTTCAGAATTCCCTTTATAGCAGACCAGTGCTTTTCACCAGGGTCTTGCTGAAACCTACTGGTTATACTCAGTGCATGAGCAACATCCAGCCTAGTACATAACATAGCGTACATGATAGATCCAATAGCAGATGCATATGGGATTCTACTCATGTTGTCCCTTTCTTCTTTGATTTTAGGGCACTGTTCTTTAGTCAAAGGAACTTCCAAAGCCAAAGGTATGTACCCTTTCTTTGAGTCTCCCATACTAAAACGCTTTAGTACTTTGTCTATGTACTTTTCTTGACTTAGTCCCAAGAGCCAATTCGATCTATCTCTATAGATTCGAATACCAAGTATTGTCTCGGCTTCACCTAAGTCTTTCATTGAGAAACATTTTCCCAACCATTGCTTAACCTTTTGCAATGTTGGAATGTCATTCCCAATGAGAAGGATGTCGTCCACATATAGGACCAGAAATACTACTATGCTCCCACTAACCTTCTTGTACACACAAGACTCATCTTCGTTCTTGATGAAGTCAAATTCTTTGACTACCTCATCAAAATAAAGATTTCAACTTTGGGATTCTTGCTTTAATCCATAAATGGATTTTTGAAGCTTGCAAACCTTCTTAGGATGCTTGGGATTTATAAAACCTTCAGGCTGTGTCATATACACATCCTCAAGTAAATTTTCGTTGAGGAAAGTAGTTTTGACATCTATTTGCCATATCTCATAATCATGATATGCAGCTATGGCAAGCAAGATCTTAATGGACTTGAGCATGATTACAGGCGAAAAGGTCTCGTCATAGTCTACACCATGAGTTTGTCGAAAACCTTTTGCTACTAGTCTACCTTTGTAGGTCTTATCAGCTTTGAGTTTGAATAGCCACTTGCATTCAATTACCAGAATTAATATAAGGCATGGAACTAGTCATCCATAAATATCAGAATTAATATAAGGCATGGAACTAGTCATCCTTATATATATTAATTCTTTTCTTGATCTTCCAGTGACACTGAACTCTCAGATAAATAATGATTACTCATTATTTCATCTCGGTATGGCCATACACTTCTCAGTTCACTGATCAAGTGGCCGATGATATTTTCTCTCTTATTGAGAGGGGTAATCCCTTCACTTCTCTCATGCTCTCTAACATAAATCAATGCATACCCAATCATACTCGTACTTGTCACTCTGTTACGAGCATGTTAGGTGTATGTCAAAGCACACATTAATTCATAAAGAGTTTCATAGAGATTTTAGGTCTAAGAACTCCGATACAAAACATGCATATGAGAAACACTTATGACTTGTACCATGTAGTGTTCTTATGAGCGGATCGAATCCAGATACCATGTTCTTTAATATGTATCTATGATCTCTGATTGACACTCTTGTCCTAATGATCCGTAAGACAGAACTCATAATATCAGAGAGAGCATACTAGTCTTAATTCATTGTTATTCCCATAGCAATGACTGACTAAGGATATTTAGAATGATGTCTCATTTGTTTCAAGGTCTTACAACCATGTGCCTCACATGGTATGAATGTGATGATAATGTAGCGGAAAAAAAAAATTTCATCATACACACCATACAAATCCAAAGTAAGAATCGAAACATGCAATTTTAGGGTTTAAAACTTACAACTTTGGATGCCTTTTAAAACTTGAGTTTGGTGATGACCAGCAACCGAGATGACTTTATCCACCTTAGATCTTGATCACCAATGCCAAGGAACAGCCTTTTACGCCACTCCCTCTATTCTCAGAAACACAATTGCACCGACGGCTTAAAATCGAGATTGCTAGCTCTCTTTTAAGGTATTGTGTAATGGCTATGGTTTGAAGCTACAAAATTTGATTTTGTACTTCTTTTAGTTTGCTATTACTACCCAAGCACACAAGAGAATGAGGAACAATCCTTTCTCCTTGTGAAAATTGGCTAAAAGAAAATCTTGACAGAGAGAGAGAGTTTCACGCAAAAGCCATAAAAAAATTAGGGTTTTTGTTTTCTCTCTCATTCAATATATATCCTTTTATTTTTAAGTGATAAATCTAAAATCAAATACTTAAAGATAATTAATTTTAGTCTTTATCACTTCTTTAAAATAAGAGATATATATTGATTTAAATTCTTTTGAATTAATCCAAGATTAAAACATAAGACATATTAACCAAATAAATCACTTAATTAATATATACCATGTGCCGAAATTCCTTTGATTTTTCTCTAGGAATTTCGGCCACCAATATTCATAATTAAGAGATTTAATTTGATAATAAGTCTTTTAGGCTTTAATACTCAATTAATTAAATTCATATAAGACATTTAATTAATTGAAATTAAACCTTGTAGGCTGAATTTTTTTTCTCTCTCATGGGCCAAGGTCCAATAGCAATCTAAAACCCATCACACACATTAATTTGACTTTAATTAAAAGTCCAAATTAATGCCCAATACTTTATTTAAATATTTTAAGCCCAATGCTCTGTGTGCGATCCTATAGGTCCATTTAATATTGGCAATGAATTAATGAATTAATTCAAAGGCTATATATATTCTCTAGCAAGATATTATAGCATTCCAAATTAAATAAAAATGCATATGGCCTTTAGTGACCTAATGCAATTTTGCATAGTCCCTTACCCATAAATATCAAAATTAATATAAGGCATGGAACTAGTCATCCTTATATATATTAATTCCATTCTTGATCTTCCAGTGATACTGAACTCTCAGATAAATAATGATTACTCATTATTTCATCTCGGTATGGCCATACACTTCTCAGTTCACTGATCAAGTGGCTGATGATATTTTTCTCTCTTATCGAAAGGGGTAATCCCTTCACTTCTCTCATGCTCTCTAACATGAATCAATGCATACCCAAGCATACCCGTACTTGTCACTCTGTTACGAGCACGTTAGGTGTATGTCAAAGCACACATTAATTCATAAAGAGTTTCATAGAGATTTTAGGTCTAAGAACTCCGATACAAAACTTGCATATGAGAAACACTTATGACTTGTACCATGTAGTGTTCTCATGAGCGGATCGAATCCAGATACCATGTTCTTTAACATGTATTTATGATCTATGATTGACACTCTTGTCCTAATGATTCGTAAGATATAACTCATAATATCAGAGAGAGCATACTAGTCTTAATTCATTGTTATTTCCATAGCAATGACTGACTAAGGATATTTAGAATGATGTCTCATTTGTTTCAAGGTCTTACAACCATGTGCCTCACACATGATAACTTAAACCGAAACAACATTCTTGGATAGTTCTATCAATTGATATGCACAGGAATACAATGGATAAAACATATGCCTCATTTTATTAATTCAAAGTGTTTTATTACAATGCATTGGGGCTAGGGCTTATACTAACACTTGATGTTTTCCTATTTTTCGTATTTTAACTTTCTTCTGATCGATTTTTGACCGTTTTCATCTATTTTTCATCCTCTATCCATCTAAAATTAATTTAAGATATTATGAACACTCTTTTGATGGGTTATTACTATTTTTACATTATTTACAGGTTTTAACTATGTTTTAATATACAGTTGTACAAAAGTATAAAATACCCCCTGAAAATTAAATGTTGTTCGAGGAAGATGAGTTTTTGTATTCTAAAACCTCCAAATTTGAATATTTAAGTCATCGAGTTTAGATCACCCATAAAACACAAATGAAGATAAATGTAATAATATGTG
The DNA here is from genome assembly GCA_037975025.1 of Excoecaria agallocha. Lineage (NCBI taxonomy): Eukaryota > Viridiplantae > Streptophyta > Magnoliopsida > Malpighiales > Euphorbiaceae > Excoecaria > Excoecaria agallocha. The sequence continues at coordinate 75,058,082 of CM075809.1, read as the reverse complement.
CGTGTAATGCACGGATATGAAATAATGAGTTTTTTAGCCTTTTAGAGGTGATGGACGGGCAGCCTGTGGCTAGCTCAGTAGTGAGGGGAGGCCATCCCTCATCACTTTTCTATAAATAATGCCTTTTCCTTGGATTTTATACCTTTAACCTTCCACCTTCCTGGAAGCTTCCTTCAGGTATTCTTCTTTCTCTTCTCTTCTTTTCTTTTCCTTTCTTTTTCGTCTATTTTTCTTTCAGTCTTTCGTTATTATTTATTCTTTTCGGACCTAGTCTGCTTGAAAATTTTTATGACCATGACAATTGGACTTGTAAAATTGCACCAGCTTTTTGGATGATTCAAAAACATAGGAGGATCATCGAGTGGCTTCTTATTTTGGTGTGAAATTCTTGAGAAGAATGACATTGGATAGGAATTTGTTATTTGCTACTACCCGATACTGGGATTCAAGGCTCCATGTGTTTTGATTTACTCATTAGGAACTATTTCCCTTACCAGAAGAGTTTAATGCTATGGTCGATGTTAGGTTTAATCTTGATGTCAGACCTTGCCTGCCTTCTTTTATCTCTAGATATCCTAGAGAGGTGGTATGTGCTATTGGCATTTTTCCTACTGAGGCTCAAAGCTTGGTTCCATTTGAGAGGACATTCCCTCTGGAGTAGCTGATTGATGTCCATATTGATTTTGATGACATGTCTACCTTTTGGTTTGGCATGGTACTGCTATGTTGTTTTACTCAATGTTTGCTGGTATATAATGAGTATCTTATAATTAGGGACAATGAGCTATTTAGCATAGTGGATGATATATACTGAGGTCGGGATCCATTTTCTATTATTGCAGCAGAGACCCTTGTTGGCTTGGATTTGATTTTTCATGACTCTGATTCTCTTTTCACTGGTAGTCCTTTGCTTCTCCAAGTATATACTTAATTTTAAAGGTAGTAAGCCCCTTGTGGATTTTTGTGTATCTCTACTCCTTATTTTTGCCTAAAATGAACCCAACTCACTCAAGAGGCTTTTTTTCTTTCAGGTGTGGCTTCATGAGAAGCTAACGTTACTATCAGAGCCTCCTCCTCAAGTCAGAGCTACATGAATTTATCCTCTAAGGCACATCATACTTAGAAATTTATAACATGAGTTTTTGACAGTCCAGGAGAGAGTTGATTGGCTGGTCATGTAACGCTCTCCTTTAAAAAAAATACCTAATATAATTTCTTTTAATAACCTTCTAATGTCTAAATAATTTATTAAAAATTTTGGCGGCATAACGTCTAATAATTTAAAATCCCAAAACCTGCAAATGTCAAAATACACTCCCTAATTCAATCCTCCTTACACCCGAACTCCATTCAATCAACTCAACACTTCTAAATTCATCAATCATTCACATTCATCATACATCAACACATCTCAAATAGTATGCATATAAAATTTAATTTACATAACCACAACTTAACTTCAATTATGCTTACATAATAATTTATAAATCTTAATTATTTTACATAACCAAATATATACAACCAAAATTCTTTGGTACATGCCACCAAATTCTGCTTTCTTATTATAAGTCTCCATGTACCTGTCCCTGCGCGCAGCCAAATAAACTACATGCTGAGCAACATAGTCGCTCAATGTTGGATGCAATTACATAAAAATTTCACTAACTAAATATTAGTAATTAATTTAACTCAAATTATTACTTTATTTTTAACAAATGTAATTTAATCAAGTTACTCAATTTCTATTTCTTTCCCTCCATTAATTAATTTGAATTATTATAATAATAAATTTTCCTATTTTATTTTAACTATTTACTAAACTTATAAAATTTTGCAATTAAGTCCCTACGATGACTTTTTTCTTCAATTTGACTTCAAATTTGACTCATTTGATTTCGTTTGACTTTTATTTAATTTCTAATGTACAAATTACATTTTTAATCCTTTAAATTCCTCAAAAATAGTAAATTTATATTTTAGTCCCTATACTTTTAACTAATTACGATTTTACCCTTTTCTTCATTTAGCCATTTTAACTTCCTTAATCACCCTTTTTGTTTTAAATTACCATTTTACCCTCGCTTAATTGCGTAATTACTAATTTGCCCTTAATTATCATATTGATCTCATTTTTCATATTATTTATTTCATATTTATTACTATGGCATAATTTTCATCATAATTACTCTTTTATTCCAGTTTTTGTGCAAAATTACTCTTTTGCCCCTAGGTGACACCAGTGGAGAACCACGAACTGGATAAACAGGACGTAAATACGGTGTATCGGAGGGATCCCACCACTAGGTGCGACACCAAAGCCCCAGTACTAATGCATATAATACGCTGACTATCCTCTCTTATATTTCATAGTCATTTTTTATGACAATTATCTCATAGGCTCATGGTATCCTGCGGAATAAATTCCTATGGGTATGGGGGCTAGCCATACTATCCAAGAGCTGGAATTACCCACTGTACACTAAGGACATTATTAAATTTTATCTTTTCTTACTTTTCTATGTTATTATTTATTCTTATTACTTTATTTTAATCACATTATGCTCCCAAACTTATTCAAATAAGCTCATTAATTGCACATTCATCACAGGAAAGCTTTATATCACAAGAATTTAAACAAAACATATTATTTTAATTATAGTTGTTATTCGGCCATCAAAGAATTTCCCACTTACAATTTATTCTTTGTTCCAAATTAATGCTATACTTTATTTTATGTCCATTTCAAGTCACTATACGATGGTAAATGATAATTACACATAAAAGTTTACAAGTTTTATAACTTTTTACATTATGTAACTATGACATAATGTTACCTAATAATCATTTTTCATTTTATCTAACATATTTTTATTTCTCATGCACTAAATATATTAAATAACATCAATTGCCCAAATTTCAAATAGTTTGCATTAAGGTACCTTTAGTACCCTAATTTGGCTACTAAGGTAAGTACAACTTAATTTTTTATTTTCTTAATTTATTTAAGTCTCTAATTACTTATTTTAGCATATTATTGATTAATATTAAATTAATTCACTATTTTAAGCCCTATGACATAGTTACATAATAGAAAAAATTAGGGAAAATTCAAGTAAATTAGTGAAATTAAAGGTAATTTGCCTCCACTAACCTCCAAATTGCTGGAAAAGAGCTGATTACACCTTCTCCTTTCCTTTATCCTTGTAAACTTGCCTTTCCTTCTCTTTTTATTCTATTAGCCAAAATTTACAAAGGAAAAATCATGAGTTTTTACCACAATATTAAACCATTTAAGGCTATAAATCAACTCTCCTAATCAATATCTACATGCTCATAAAAATTCTCCCACATATCTCATCTAATTCTCACAAAATCACAAAAATTTCTCTAAATTTTTCTTACCTTTTATCTTAAAGTTCTTGGCCTCCTTTTGATACCATCTTCTTACTGAGTTAAAGAGGGATAAATTTTGAGTCTAGAGTAAATTTTTGGTCTGGAAATTCAAAGGAATAAGGCTTGGTTAGAAGAAAATGGTGAGATGAGAGAAGAAATGGTGAATTTCGAATTTTCACAAGAAAGGAGGAGAATATGGCCGACAATTCCAGAGATTTTCTGATATTTTGGTCCTTATATATGGTGTTTTAAGTGTACCAAAGGAGAGGCCAAGATTCATCTTGCAACTATTGAATCTAATGGCTTTAAATAATGCCACATGTCACTCATTCAAGCATGTACACACATCCTACTGTCCTAAGCTTGCACACACATGATCATAGCTTCATAATAATGACCTCAATAAATTATTATGGTCAGATTCACGTTTCTGACCCCTTAATTGACTCAATTTTGGTTTTTCACCTTGAAAATCGAGCTTTTGATCTGGAAGTTAGAATACTCTGAAATTTTACCTAGAGTGTCACAATATATTCAATAATATATGATAAAAATTTCAGCTCATTCTGACTTTTTTTCAATATACTTTTAGCTTTGACGGCTTGTGCAGCCTGCCCGAGATCAGAAATTACGAATTTGCCAGAATTGCTATTTTCTAGTTCCCTGAGTGTCACTACACTATTTATGACATATATTTAAAATATTAAGTCAATCGGAGATCTCTAAGGTCTCCAAATATTCAGTCAAAATTTCTAGTCGAACTTACGCCGACTCAAGAAATTTTTCTTTGTTTACCCTTTTGGAGGCCTATTTGACCTCAATTTCACTCAAATTGTACCATCGTACTTCATTTAATATGTACTTTCATATTTTATATTAAATTCATATTGCCCAATGGGTCACCCATTCTCGGGTTTCTCGGCTCGGGCACGATTAACGGTACATTCTTTTTAAATTTTCTGTTCTACTCAACTCTAATTACTTCAAAACTCAACCTAAGTTAAATATTCACACTTTACACATGTCATGCATGGAAATTGCAAATATTTGGGGGCGTTACAGGTCAGTCGAATAGATGGTGACATTTCACTTAGATGCGCTTGGTTGCCTATTAATTCGATGGTTAAGGATGGAGACTCGGGGTGTGTTCCTATATATGGGCTCCATCAGGCCACCTTTTATGTTACCGTCTACTGTGTTTAAAAGTTTAGAGGTGACAGGACATTGCAAGGCATCCCTTATGTAATGGCTTAATTACCATCGAAAGTAGTGTTCCGATGATGAATAGTGACACTAAGGTGAATAATACCTCATAGAGTCGAAAAATATTTTATGTGATCATTAGAAAGTAATAGTTGCGACTAGTCCAAGAGTGAAATTTGGAATCAATATAGGTCAAATGAGTCTCCAAAAGCTGAAAATAAGGAAATTTCATGGTTTCGATTTAAATAGTGCTCGGGTTGACTAAGGTTTAATCAAACTTTAAAAATAGCAAAAAACCTCTAAAAATTGTCAAAATTTCCAGATCTATATTAAATGAGGAGTATAATTATATGGTAATGAAAAGTTAATTTTTTGGTAATTTTAAAAAATTAGATTATTAAATTAGTAAAAGTTAACCAGATCGAAAAATAGTTATTGATTAGCTCAAAAATATTTATGGAGCCTAATGAATATATTTTGAGGATTATGGAAGTATTCTTAGGAAGGTTTGAATTCAGAAAGTATGAGAAAAATAATGATTTTGATTTAAATAGTAATCGATTGACAGTGAATTTGATCGAAGCTTTAAAAATAGTAAATGATCTCTAAAAATTGTAGAAAGTTCCAGTTAGGCTATAATTGGCATTTATAATTATTTGATAGTGAAAAAGTAATTTTATGGTAACACCAAAAATTTGTTAACCAGACCAGTTTGAGTGAATCAGGTCGAAAATGAACTTCGATTGGGTTAAAAATTTATATATAAGCCAAGGTATATATTTTCTGGATTATAAAATTGATTTTAAGTGAATTTGAGCTTAAGAAGAGAGAGAAATTATTTACAGTGCATTAAATGAGGTTAAAAACCAAATTAGGCTAAAATTAGGCTCAACCACTTTAGTTGAATGAAGCCCAGCCCAAATCAGCCCTTTAAGTTGCCTAAACATCTGCAAATTTCCAGAGACATCACCAAGCTCTTCTCTCTTTTTTGTGAGCTTCATCCTTAAGAAATTCCATGGGTTTTCTTCATTTTTTCTTTCATGATTTCCACCAAATCAAGCCTCCTAAGCAAAGCTTAGCCCCTTTTCCCACTTATGGCAACCTCTAAACTCCAGTAAAAGTGGAAGAAGTGGAAAAAGATGGATAAAGAAGGTTATGGACCAAAAGTGAGGTAAGTGAAATTGGGTTTCATAATTTGATTTATTAATTTTATGGGTAGATCTAAGATTAAAGATTATGATTATGTGATTTAATTAAATTAAGGAAGTATTTTGATGGATGTTTTCTTGATGTGTATGTTAGCCACTTTGGGACCTTATGAGGAGGAGGTTGTTTATGACTTAAAGTAAAGGAAATAAAGATTTTAGAAGTGGAAATTAAGCTTATGAGGTAAGAGAATTCAATATTCCTTAATTTTCATAAGTTTGATATGGATATAAGGTTATTTATGTTATGAAATTATGTATATGTTTCATATTTAATTGAAATTAATGTTATAGGTATGTTAGAGGAGGTTAGAAATGGTGATTTAAGTGATTAAAATGAAAAAAAAAATAAGATGAGAAAGATGAGATAGAGTGGCCAAATGGGATATAATAAGATAAATTTGTGTAAATTAATTGTATAAATGAATGAACTAGGGTGTAATAAGGTTTAATAAATAATAAATGTGAATTAAGTATATAATTAGATAAATAAAGTTATAATAAAGCTTGGTACATAATAAATGGAGGAAAAAAATGTTGAAGAGTACAAAAATTGAGTAGGTTGAATGAAGTATCAAAAGGAAATGAGTTATAATTGATTGATGAATGTAAATGAGATTTATTGGAACTTATTTGAGTACATTTTTAAGTTGTATATACATTATGTGTATAATGTAGTTTGTTAAAGGATAACTTAGTGTTTATTGAAAGGTAAGTGTAGAAAACAAGTTAATTAGTGTATTAGATAATGGAATTAGTGATAAGAGAGGAAATGATTAATTTAGAGTGAAAATTCTAGTTTGGCCGAATAGTATACTAGAATTTAATATTATACCTTTTAATGTTTAAGGGTATACAAGCAAATAGATATGTTAGCTAGTATATAATTTAATAGAATAATTGATTAAATGAAGAATAGTGGGACATAATACTTTAAAATGAAATGTAATGATGGTTATGTAATTTACTAACCTAAATATGATATTAAATGGCAAGTGATTATGTAAACCAAAGTGTAAGTGCATAGAGTTAAGGATATCTTGTGTTAAAGTCTGATAATCAAGTAAATATGAATTATGAATAATCCTAATATGTGAATGCATAGTTATGGAATGATAATTGTATTTTATTTAATATAAGCCTAAAAAAACTAATGATGATTGAGGGCTTTTAAAATGAATTTAGAGATGAAAGGACTTGTCTATAAATTTATTAAAAATTTATGAAATGTGTATAAATATTTTCATTTGTGAAATTGGATTATGTTTGATGTGAAAATGATGAATTATTGTGAAGTAATTCATAATTTGAGTGGAAATGATGAATTATTGTGAGATAATTCATAAACTATATAAAGTAATGAAAAATTTAAGTGACCAATCCACTGAAATGAGAAAGCAAATGAAAATGTTAACATGTGAAAAGTAAATTTTGCCCTTAGTATTGGTCAGATGGTCAAAATCTAGCTTAGAATATGATTGGCTAGCTATGGGGACACCTATACCGTAGTGCAAGTCATGACAACTTGCTTTGCTATGGTAGGATAGTAATGATCTCCTATAATATATGTATTATTTGCTCTGTTCTATGATGAAATGGTCCTTCGGGGTCATTTATCAGTCTATACTATGGATTTGTGGGGTCCAACATCCCCGTATATACGGTTTGAAGATTTTTGCCAGGATTGTACTAGGAGCATAATGGTAAAAGTTACTGAAAAATGAAAAAAGTAAAGTGAAAAATGAAGATTTGAATGAAAAAGAACCTAAATGAAAGAAAATAAAAAGTTTAAGATCAAAATGGTAATTTTTCTAATGATAAGTTTAATGGGTAAAAATGACAAAGTAGTAAATGAAAAGGGTAAAATGGTAAATTAGTGAGTAAACAGCTTAAAAATGAAATTTTGTAAATTTGAAGGATAAAAATGAAATTTGGCATGAAAATGTTAAAATAGGCACTAATTGGTAATTTGTATGTCAATTAATGATTTTAGAATGAAAATGAGTGAACTGATGGAAAAATTGTAAATAAGATATAAAAAAGACAATTTTGTAATTAATTGAAAGGAATTGATAAATTCAAGGATTAACATGGCAATTGTGTAATGAATAAAATATGATGGTTGTTTCCCGAGTGGAAATGGAATATAAGTGAACTTAATTGTAAAATATGAGAACAAGTGATACTAAAATATAAAGTGGCAAGAAAATAATATGTTAAGGATTAAGATTACAATTTGTATAATTAACAGTAAATGAAAAGTATAAATGAGTGGTTTTATGTGTAAGTTAATGACCTAGTAGGTATCAATATGTAATTTGTCATAAAAATAATATATTTATGATTAAATGATAGATTGAATGTTAAATAGGAAGTTAAATGTTAAAGTAAAGATGAGTAGTGGCATTAGTGTAAATAGGTGATAAAAGAGGGCATTGTCATAATTTAGTGAAAGTGAAGGATTAAATTGTAATTTAGTAAATAAAATGTTAATTGATGGATAAAATTGTAAATGAACCCTATTATATGGTGAAATAGGGATCAAAAGTGTAATTCTTGCTTTTAAGTAAAAAGTAAGGACTAAATTGTAATTTTACATGTCATAACATGTATTAAGAGTAAAAGATAGGAAAAATAAGCTATAAAAGTGAATAGTAAAAATGTAAGGTAAAATTTGCAAAGGTGCAACTTTAGGGACCACATTGTAATTTACCATTAATAACGGTAAGGAAAGGACTAAAATAAAAATTCAAAAATAATATGGTTCATAAGTGTAATTTAAAAGTATCATGAATATTATTTAAGAAATGAAAAAAATAGTAATAGTTAGCAAGTGAAAGGTAAATTGTAAATTTATATAATTTTTTAAAAAAGGACTTAATTGGGAATTGGTCCTGACAAGATTAAAGGAAGATTATTCTTATAATGACCTAAACGTCGGGTTAGCCATGAATTATATTTTCTGATAGTGAATAGGGCTTTCAGGGCTGAAATGTACACTCGGAGATGAAAATATTTTATTTGACTATTGAAAAATATTGGTCATAGGTAATCCGAGGTTGGAATTTGAAGTGAATTTAAGGTCAAATATGCCTCTAAAAGTCAAAAATATGAAAAACGAAGCGGTTCGGTTTGAATAGTAATTAGGTTAACTTAGATTTGATCGAGCCATTAAAAATAGCAAATAAAGTCTGAAAATTGCAAAATAATTGCATACATGCCTAAAATGATGTGTAGAATATTTTGATAGCAAAAGGTAAATTTTTCAGAGATATCGGTACCGGTTGAATCGGACCGATTTGATTGAATAGAAATACAAAATTGACTCTGAATGGGTTAAAATTTTTTGTACATCCTATTTTTGGTATGATAACAATGATGGAATCAATTTTGAAGTATTTTGGAGTTGAAAAGTGAGAGAATTACATGAGAAAAGCATTATAGGCTTAATTTTGGCTTTTGGGTCTCAGTTGAACCAAAGCCTAACCCACTTTGGCCTATATATAAAAGGAAAGAGGCAGATATTTTGGTGAGTCATCTTCATCTTCATCAGCCCCTTTTCTCTTCTCTCTTGGCCGAACTCTTCATGCTTTCTCTCTCTCAAAATTTTTTCAATTTTCTCTCTCTAAAACCAGGCACCCCAACTGATATTCTGCATCTCTAGTTGTTTATTCAAGCCTCTGTCCTTTGATTCGAGGAAGATAACCTAGAAAAATCAAGTGAAAAAGTTTTAGGTGTCAAAGTGAGGTAAGTGAAATTCATGAGTTTAAATTGATTTTAAGGTGTTTACAAGTATTTTAGGGTGCCTAGAGTTCATTTATGTGGTTATTTTGAGAAATTGAGATCAAAAAATTAGGGTTATAATAATTGAAATTTTTGTTCCCTTGTAGATCTTCAAGTTGGTGGACAATCCTCTAAGGCTAAAGGCAAGGAAAAGGAAGCCTAAAGAGGATAAAGCAAGTGAGAAAGGTTAGTGACTAATAAATCCTCCTATTTCCCTTTATTTTGTGTTTAATTAAGACTTAAAATGACTATAGATGTGAAATAACGTGTCCATTAATTTTTGTAGAATTTACGAAATTTAATTAAATATTTTTGAAAGGAAATTTGGTTATGTACTAAGTGAAAATGTTGAATTAGTGTGAATTAATTCATAATTTGATGAGAAAATGGTGAATTATAATGAAATAATTCACAAGCTGTATAAAAGTACTGAAAAAGTAATTGACTGAATGACAGAAAAGAAAAAGCTATTAAAATTATCAAAAATCTGAAAAATGATTTGAAATTAAGTAATTTTTGCCTTTAGTAATAGTCAAGCAATCAAAATCTAGCTCAGGATATAATTGGCTAGCCATAGGGACACTTATACCATGGTGCAAATCATGATGACTTGCTTTACTATGGTAGGATCACTGATCTCTACAGTATATGTCTGTTCAGATATTTGTTCTATGAGAAATTATCCTTAGGGGTCATTTCTCAGTCTGTATGTGGCCATATAGGGTCTACGTCTCATATATCTGGTTTGAAAATTTCTATCAGGATTATACTAGGGGCATAATGATAAGAATAAGTTAAAAGTACAAAAAGAAAGCTAAAAGTGTAGTTTAAAGTGAAAAGGACCTAATTGAAAAGAAATAAAACGTTTAAGGGGAAAATGGTAATTTCCCCAAAAATTATATTTAATAAGTAAAAGTAATTAGAAAATGATTAAAAAGGGTAAAATAATAATTTAATGATCAAACAGTTCAAAAATTACCTTTTGTAAACTTCAGAGACTAAAATGTAATTTTACATAAAAAGTTAAAACAAGGACCAATTGGAAGTTTTGAATACCAAAACTCAAATGTGAAGTGAAAGTAAGAAAGTTAATGGAAATTTTGTAATAAAATGAAAAATAAAGGACTAAAATGAAAAGTTTATCAAAATTTTAGTTTTGAATTGAAAATAATGTTAAAAATGCTAAAAAGTGGTTTTTGATAAGAAAAATTGACAATTTTGCATAATTAGTGTAATTATGCATTTTGAAAAATACTATGATTTTTAGTCACTATTGGGCATATTTAATAATCTGCACGTAGAATTTATTGCGTGTAGGTAATGAAGAATATGGAGCAATAGTACACTGGATGAAGAATTTTGAAGGATTAGGAGTTAATTTTGTATTGGCATGTATATATTTGTAAATGTTAGAAGTTAAAGAATTGGTATGTAATGATACAGTTTATATATATATGTAATTATGTGACTGGCTAGTAGTGGATGGACTGTATATATTTGAAACGAAAGTGAGTATATATGGATGGGATACATATTATATTGATTGAACTGTTGTGCCCCTCAGGGGCTATGAAAATTGTTTGTATTTTAGAGGGCTAGTCAAGTTTATAGCCGTTATATTGCCAGATTTTTGTAAAATAAATAGTAAAATTAGAAAGTTATAGGTCAGTGACAAGTTGACTTATAGAATGAATAATGGATAAGCATTAATAATTAAGGATTAGTGTAGTTAATAATATGATTTTTAAGATAAGAAAGGAAAAAAATTTCGGCCAACAGCTTAAATCAGTAAGACCGTAATAGTAAGGGTGTTACATTTTGTGGTATCAAAGCAATAGTTTAGGCGGTTCTAAGATCGAAATAGGAATAAGTGAATGATTTATTTGTATATACATGCCAATTGTCAGTAAAAAGGTGTTTTGAAATGTAATGTGTACTTGCTCCTTTTTGTTTTATAGTGAAAAGATATCTTTCGACAGAGATAGATAGGTAGAGGATGGTAATAGTGAGGCATCTATAAATACTGGACAACAGAAGGCCCTAAAGCAGTATAATTCTTCTCCAGCAGTGCCACCTCTACCCCTATAGTTAGACTTCCTTAATTTAATGGCCGATTACAATCAACAGCGGCTACAGGCAGGTCAGGCTCAGTCCTCTTATGCAGCTGCATAGGTTCAGCCAGCTCTACCTAAAAGGTAGCTTATTTTGGAGCAGTTAAAAGGCAAAAAGCTGAGGATTTTTTTTGGGTGAGACCTTTTGACACCATCACAGGCAGAAGATTGGCTATTTAAAATAAAAAGATCATTTAAAATTACAAATAGTTCAGCAGAAGAGAAACTGAAGGGCATAGTGGCATTACTTTAGGTTGACAATGAGATACTTTAGTGAGTAGATCCTGTAGCTTACCAATTAAAGCTGCCATCAGAGTTGGAGAAGATGCATAATGTGTTCCACATGCCCATGCTCCGTAGGTACAGATTCGATCCTAGCCATGTGAGCAAACTAGAAGAAATTCAATTGCATGTCGATATGACCTATGAAGAAAGACCGGTGAGGATCCTAGCTAGGGAGATTAGATAGCTCAAGATTAAACATGTTTCACTAATGAAGGTTTTATGGCACCATCACAACATGGAAGAAGCTACATGGGAACCAAAAGCTGCTACGAGACAACAGTATCCTTTACTCTTCGATACAGGTAAATTTTAAGGATGAAATTTCTTTTAGTAGGGGAGTAATGGCCTCAACATCGAGTTAGCCATAAATAGTATTTTTCAATAGTGAATAGGGCTTCCGGATTGAAAAGTATACCCCGAAGGTAAAAAATAATTTATTTGACTATCAAAAAATATTGGTCATGGGTAGTATGGGGTTGAAATTTGAAGTGAATTTGAGGTCAAATAGGCCTCTAAAAGTCAAAAATACGAAAAATGAAGTGGTTTGGTATGAATAGTAACTGGGTTGAATTAGATTTGATTTAACCATTAAAAATAGCAAATGAAGTCTTAAAATTATCAAAAATTGTATACATGCCTAAATTGATGTGTAGAATATTTTGGTTCCAAAAAGTAAATTTTTTTGTGATACCATTACTGGTTGAATTGGATCAATCTAATTGAATCAGATCAAAATTGACTTCAATTGGGTTAAACTTTTGGGTACAGCCTATTTTTGATATGATAAGAATGATGGAATTAATTTTAAAGTGTTTTGAAGTTGGAAAGTGAATTATAGGAGAATAGCATAATGGGCTTAATTTTGGCTTTTGGGCTTTAAGTGAGTGGGCCTTGGTTGAACCAAAGCCCAACTCACTTTGGCCCATATATAAAAGGAGTGAGGCAGATATTTTGGTGAGTCATCTTTATCTTCATCAGCCCCTTTCCTCTTCTCTCTTGGCCGAACTCTATATGCTTTCTCTCTCTCAAAATTTCTTTAATTCTCTCTCTCTTTCTCTCTAAAACTAAGCACCATAGCTCATTTTCTGCATCTCTAGTTATTTATTCAAGCCTCTATCCTTTGATTAGAGGAAGATAAGCTAGAAAATCAAGTGGGAAAGCTTTAGGTGTCAAAGTGAGGTAAGTGAAATTCATGGGTTTAAATTGCTTTTAAGGTGCCTACAAGTAATTTAGGGTGCCTAGAGTTCATTTATATGGTTATTTTAAGCTTTTGAGATCAAAAAATTAGGGTTCTAATGAGTGGAATTTTTGGCCCCTTGTAGATCTTCAAGGTGATGGACAATCCTCTAAGGCTAAAGGTAAGGAAAATGAAGCCTAAAGAGCATAAAAGAAGTGAGAAAGGTTAGTGACTAATAAATCCTCCTATTTCTCTTAATTTTGCATGATTTTCCTGTATGTAACTTAGAAAAAATTTAGGAAAAATATGTATAATTGTAATTGACCTTAGAATAGTGAAATTGGACCTTGAATAAGCCTACTAAGAAGCTTAATTTGATTTAAAAGCATGTGTAAGGTTGAACTCCTTTGATGGCTAAATGGTATTCCAAAGAGATTTAATATGTATTTTGTGTATTTGTGTTAAATTAAGCCTTAAAATGACTATATATGTGAAATAATGTATCCATGAATTTTTGTAGAATTTATAGAAATTAATTAAATATTTTTGAAAGGAAATTGGGTTATGTACTAAGTGAAAATATTGAATTAATGTGAATTAATTAATAATTTGATAAGCAAATGATAAGTTATAATAAAATAATTCACAAACTGTGTAAAAAGTATTGAAAAAGTAATTGACCAAATGACTGAAAAGAAAAAGCTAATGAAATTGTCAAAAATTTAAAAAATGATTTGAAATTAACTAATTTTTGCTCTTAGCAATAAGCAGACAGTGAAAATCTAGCTCAAGATATAATTGGCTATCTATAAGGATATCTATACCACTGTGTAAGTCATGGCGACTTGCTTTGCTATGGTAGGATCACTAATCTCTATAGTATCTGTCTGTTTTAATATCTATTCTATGAGAAATTATCCTTAGGGGTCATTTTTCAATCTGTATGTGGTTTTATGGGATCTACGTCCCATATATTCGGTTTGAGAATTTCTGTCGAGATTGTACTAGGGGTGGGTATAATGATAAGAATAAGTTAAAAGTACAAAAAGAAAGCTAAAAGTATAGTTTAAAGTGAAAAATGACCTAATTGAAAAGAAATAAAAAGTTTAAGGGCAAAACGGTAATTTTTCCAAAAATTGTATTTAATAAGAAAAAGTAATTAGGAAATAATTAAAAAGGGTAAAATGGTAATTTAATGACAAACATTCCAAAAATGAAATTTTGTAAACTTCAGGGACTAAATGTAATTTTACATAAAAAGTTAAAATAAGGACCAATTGAAAGTTTTGAATACCAAAACTCAAATGTGAAGTGAAAATAAAGGACTAAAATGAAAAGTTTACCAAAATTTTATTATTGAATTGAAAAAAACCCCCCTTTTCCCATTTCCTTTAATCCCCTCTTATACCTTCATTCCATACATTTCTCTAGAGTCACACTTTCATCAATTTTATTGTTCCAAGTGTTAACTCTTAAGCAAATTTCACTTTAAGCCCTCAAGCTTCTTTAATTCCTCACATTGACACATAATAACATCAATTGTTACATTTTAATACATATCTCATGTGATCTTGCATGTACATGCCAAAATAATCAATTTAACCAAGTCTTTTAAGTTAATGACGGTTATATACCTTTTCATGGTTAAATGCATTTAACATACATTAACCATCCTACAATGCTACTAAGGTACATATTGGGGCCTTACATTTATCTTCCCCTTAAAGAATTCCATTCTCATCATTGATTTAAGTTTCTAAGTTACTTAATTTATGCCATGGTGTTTCCAAAGCACTTTTACAAGAGGAATTTGCTTATTTTTTTAATTGCCTAACTTCTCTAGCAAAGATCATTTTCAGTGCTTTATCATATAGGAAATTTGGTGAAACTTTTGTCTCTTATATTAGCAACATATATGATTCATCAGATCTATATCTTCGAAGCATTGACATATGAAACACATCATTCGACTTGGATAGTTCTGATGGAATGGCTAATTTGTATGCTATGGGTCTAATTCTTTTAAGGATTTTATACGGACCTATGAATCTCGGACTAAGTTCTCCTTTTTCCTAAATCTTAATACCTTCCTCTAAGGTGAAACTTTTAATAAAACTTTGTCTCCAACTGCATATTCAATATCCTTTCTCTTTAAATCGCCATAAGATTTCTATCTATCACTAGCAGCCTTTAGCCTTTGCTAAATGACCCTCACTTTCTCTTTTATGTCTTTAACTATGGAGGCCCAATCACTTTGTTCACAGATAATTTTGTCCAACAAACCAGAGCTTTACATTTTCAGCCATATAGTGTTTTCTAGGGTGGCATACTAATACTAGATTGGTAATTGTCGTTGTAAGCAAATTCCATTAAAGGAATATACCTATCCCAACTGCCTAGAAATTCCACAACATACTATCTAAGCATGTCTTCCAACACTGGTATAACTCTCTCAAATTATCCATCAGTTTATGGATGAAGCTGCAACACCCTTACCCGATCAAACTATACGTATGCAACCAGCAATATTAGACAAAGTTTCTTATTAAAATCATATTTATGCTTTGCGACCCAAACTTCATTAAATTTTGGCATGGTGACGGTTGTATTTTTAGCCTATCCTCCTGCAAGCAAGCAATTTTCATAGCCCCTCAAGGGCACAACAATATTCACATACATTCATCATCCAACCACTTCAAGCAGTCTCATATGATAATCATACATAATGTATACTGAGATACTAAACTGACTTAAATATTAATCCATACATGCTTATACAATTTCATAATTATTTTTACGTATACATGCCAAAAGAGTTACATACAAAATTATTTACAACTAAACTATCCAAGGTCCAGTTTCAAGGTTTCTTCAGTATGCTTGCTCTAATAAATTTATGAGAACTTGCATGCAATCAAATAAAACTACATGCTGAGAATTAATATGCTCAGTAGTAAATGGATATCCAAGAATTTTCCATTCAGAATAAATAATTTAAGTACACACACAAATCATAATTCTACTTAATTTATTAAACTCCAAGCTCACGAACATATACATATTTTTTTCTTATTTTTAATTTCTTTACCATTTATTGATTATTATACTTATTAGTGCAGTTGTTAATTCTTTCCTTTTTCCTAATTCCTATATAATAAACTTAAACTTAGTACATACCATTATTTTATTTATTTTACTTCTTTTCTTAATCTTGCCCAAAATGTCAATCTAGTAGAAATCTCTAAACCGGATACTCAGGACATGGATCCGAGAGCCCGACAGTGGGTGACCCCAAAGGATCACAAAGCATGAACATTGTAATCTGTGAACATGTGCAATGGGGTAGACCATTAGTAGCCTACCAAACCGAGTCACCATGACTCAGACTATGGTAAATATATCCCTATGGCTAGACAACTAAGGGCAAAACTTAATATTATTATTTTATTCTTATATACCTCATTTTATCATTAAAACTTACTTATATATTACCATAATTTAGTACAAGACTTAATTACTTATTAAACAATGTCTTTTTCAACTCATGCATAATTTCATACTCACAAGTACATGTGATATATTATCATAGAAAAATCTCAATAAATTAATAGACACTTAATCATCATTTCTCATGCCTTTTACAATTTTATTTTCCTTAAAATAACATAATTCCATTTTGTTTTCCTTCCCTAATCATTTGGCCAAGCTTTGGCTGCCTTCAATCAAATACTTGTTTTTCTTCTAAATATTAATTAAGCTTTATTTCATGCTAGTTAATATATATATATGTGTGTGTGTGTGTGTGTGTGTGACTAATTTCACTTTAACAACTAAAGCTCACTTAAGTACCCATGAACTTCAATTTTGGCCACTACCTAAATTTACCTTCCATATTTTTTCTCTTCTAATTAAATTATTTAATCATTATTCTAGGCACATAAACTCATTTATATGGTTTAATTACACTATACATGCATATTTAACATTAATCACTCATAACCCTAAGCATAAATTATAGTAAATAAATGGAAAATAGTTGGATTTGTGCATTTACTAACCTTGGCTTTATTCTGGGCTCACTAAGTCTCCTTTCCTTTTCCTTTATCTTTAGAAACTCCTTCATTTTTTTATTCTCTACACAAGACCAGAATTTTAACTCATTAAAATCCTCCTATACTTGCTTCTTTTCATTAATAAAACATCAAAATCCACATCTAGAACCTTTAATTCATCTAACTTCCCCTTTAATTTAAATTAAAAACTCTACTTTCACTTACCTAGATTTCACACTTCCAACTTTAAATCTTGGTTTCTACCACTTGATTGATCTTAATTGAAGACTAGAGGCTGTAATATAGAGGACAAGGGACTATAATTACCTTTACAAGCTTTGATTTAGTGGGATATCTTGAAAAAATTGAAGAAAATTCAAGAGAAATGGGAAATAAGGGGTTTGGCCTGCTCAATGAAGCAGAAGATGGAAACCTGGAGAAGATTTTTCCTTTCTCTGATTTTTCCAGCAATGTATAGGTCCTTGGTTGGTTTGGATTTGGTCCAACCAAGCCAATCCACCCAATTAACCCAATTCATTAAAATTGCATTTATGTTATTCTAAATTCTCTCTCCAACTTTCAAAGCTCAATTTTATTAAAAATAATTCCATCCTATTTAGAATATTTAAATTAGCCTATATAAAAATTTTTGGCTTAATCGGAGTCCGTTTTTTATTCGACTTACCAAAAATCAATCCGATTAACCCGTTTTTGGTGTTACAGTAAAAATAAATTTTTTTCTGCCAAATGAGACTATATCTCATAAAGGAGTCAGCTGAAAATTTTAAAAATTTTTGGGGCTCATTTACTATTTTTAAAGGTCCAAATTAAATCTAAAATCAACCTAGTTACTATTTAACCATAGTCGTGACTTTTTCGTATTTTTGACTTTTGGAGGCTTATTTGACCTCAATTTGACTTCAAATTTCATCACCAGACTCGTAGTGACTAGTATTTTCTGATGGTTGAATAAAATATTTTTCTATTTTCGGGCATATTTATACCTCTGGTGTACTATTCACCATCGAAAAATACTATTCACGGCAGTCGGGACTGTCAGTCCATCACAAATTTCCCCTACTTATAAAAATTTCGTCCTCAAAATTTGTTCACCTACATTAAACAGCTGTAGGTATTGTTGTCTCATGGTTGCTTTGGGTTCCCAGGTAGCTTCCTCAACATTGTGGTGATTCTATAAGATTTTCAGCAATGGGATTCGCTTGTTTCGAAGCTGTTTGGTTTCTCATGCCAAAATGTTCACCGGGTACTCATCATATGTCATATATGATTGAATCTTGATTTCTTCTGGTTTAATGACATGGCTTGGATCCAACTGGCATATGCGGAGCATAAATACATGAAAAATATCGTGAATCTTATCTAACTCCGAGGGCAACTTTAATTTGTATGCTGCCGGCCCTACCCGCTGGATAACTTCATAAGGACCAATAATTCGCAAACTTAACTTGCCTTTTTTACCAAACCTCAAAATATTCTTCCATGGAGATACTTTCAAAAATAACCTGTATCCGACTTGAAATTCAATGTCTTTTCTTTTTAGATCGGTATAAGACTTCTGCCTATCCATGGCTGCTTTCAATTGGGTTTTAATCACTTGCACCTTTTCTTCTATGTCTCGGATTAAATCTGATCCTACTAATTTTCTTTCACTGAGCTCCGTCCAGCACAATGGTGTTCTACATTTCCTGCCATAAAGCGCTTCGTACGAGGCCATCTTGATACTTGACTGGTAGTTGTTATTATATGCAAATTCAGCTAAGGGCAAATATCTTTCCCAACTGCCTTCAAATTCCAGTAGATAGCTCCTCAGTATGTCCTCCAATATCCGTATCACCCATTCTAATTGTCCATCAGTCTGTGGATGAAATGAAGTACTATAGCGAAGTCTGGTGCCCAAAGCATGCTATAAGGCTTTCCAAAAATGAGAAGTAACTCGTGGATCCCTGTCAGAGATAATAGAAGTAAGTACTCCATGTAATCTCACTATCTCACTTATATATATCTCTGCTAACTTGGTCAATGGATAGTCCATTCGAATCGGTAGAAAGTGAGCTGACTTGGTGAGCTTATCCACAACAACCCATACTGCATCATGTTTTTTCCCGGTCAATGGTAACCTGGTCACAAAATCCATCATTATCTAGTCCCATTTCCATTCAGGGATTGCAATAGGGTGGAGTAACCTAGATGGAACCTAATGTTCAACCTTTACCTACTGGCAGATTAAGCATTTACCCACGAAATCTGCTATATCACATTTCATGTGTGGCCACAAGTAGTGGGTCTTCAAATCCCGATACATTTTATTACTCTCAAGATGCATGGTATAACTACTGTTGTGAGCTTCTATCAAAATGATCTTCTTTAACTCAACTTGATCAGGCACATAGAGTCTTTGCTTGCAGTATAGACTGTCATCTGCACTTAAAGAGTAACCACTATTAGGCTTGTCTTGTAATTGGGCCATAATAGAGGCAACATGATCATCTTGCTGCTATGTCGCCTTTATTTGCTATAAAAAATCAGATTGTACTTGCATTTCAGCTATAATTGCTCCATCTCTTGCCATACTTAGTTTAACATTCATTGCCCAAAGAGATGCCATAAACTTCTTGCTCAAT
The DNA here is from genome assembly GCA_037975025.1 of Excoecaria agallocha. Taxonomy (NCBI): domain Eukaryota; kingdom Viridiplantae; phylum Streptophyta; class Magnoliopsida; order Malpighiales; family Euphorbiaceae; genus Excoecaria; species Excoecaria agallocha. The sequence continues at coordinate 75,038,231 of CM075809.1, read as the reverse complement.
GCATCAACAACTGTATTAGCTTTACCTGGATGATAATCAATGAAACAGTCATAATCTTTAATGAGCTCAAGCCATCTCCTCTTCCTCAAATGAAGCTCATTCTGAATCAATAAGTACTTTAAAACTCTTGTGATCTATGTAAACATAACATTTTTCTCCATACAAGTAGTGTCTCCACATCTTTAAAACAAAAACTATGGCTGCAAGTTCTAGGTCATGAGTATGATAATTCTTCTCATGGTTTTTGAGTTGACGAGAAGCATAGGCAATTACTTTTCCTTCTTGCATCAAAACACAACCTAACCCAATTCTAGAGGCATCGCTATAAATTACAAAGTCTTTTTCTGATTCGGGTTGAGCCAATACCGGAGCTTCTATCAACAAATGCTTAAGCTATTCGAAACACTTTTGACATCAATTTGACAATCCATATTTCACCTATTTCTGCAGTAGTCAAGTCAATGGTGCTGCAATAAAAGAAAACCATTTCACAAATCTTTGATAATATCTTGCTAATCCAAGGAAACTCTATAATGCCCCTTATTATACCCTAAGAGAATTTTTACTAATTAATTACTAGGTTCTATGTCAAATTAAGTGTAAATGTATAAAGAGAGACCTAATTGAAAAGTGAAAGAGTAAGTTTTGGGGTATAAGTAGAAATAAAAGAAATTAGAGGACCAAAGAGCAATACTGCCATAAACATTATATTTGGACCAATAGAAAGTAAGAGAAAGTGATGGCCAAACAAACAAGTGGTCTTCATTCTTCATCCTCATCCTCTCTCAAACCCTAAACTCTCTCCCTAAACCTCTCTTTAGATTTCTTGGATTTTTGGTAAGAAAAAGAAGATTTGGATAGTTTTGCTTATAAGGTATTCTTGTATTTTCTTTTGTTATGTGTTGTTTATTGATTATAGAGATGGGTGTTCATGGTTGAATTCTTATGTTATAGAAGGAGAAACAAGTAAGAAGGAGGGAAAGGAGGCTATTCAAGAGTGAAGAAAAGTTGGAGCTTAAACAATGTATGGAAACTTGCATCATTATGTGTGTGTATGCTTGATGTTTTGACATAAGAGATGTATTTACTGCTTTTATTATATGTTTTATGGTTGATTTTAAGCTTGGAAGTGGTTTAGAGATGAAAAATATAAGTTTTGTTGAAAGATACAAAAATCTATTCTGTGACTCAATAGACCAGTCTGTACTCTTTTGGTCATATCTTGAGTTATATATATTTAAATGGAGAAATTCTAGTTGGTATATAAACTAGACACACATATATTGATTTTGTTAGAAGAAACTGAGAACTGATTTTCATTGCTTGATAGTGAAAATTTGTTTTGAATTCTGGTTATAGTTGTTACCCCGTTTTTATGAGTAGTCTGTGGTTTTTCTTGTATATCTAAAGATTTACAAGTTCGATTTAGATTATTTTTGGTATTTTGGAAACTATAAACATAGGGCTACAACTTTTTAGAAGGACATATTTGCTAGAAATGTTGTTTTATAGGTCAACATTGGCTAAGAACCCGAAACTTAAAATCTGCCGTTGGGCAGATTAGGGCATCACGGTTTCTAGGATTTTGATAGTAACCGTGAGCCCGTCCAGTTTTCAGTCCAGAACCAAAACCGATCCTAGCTCATGGTTACAAAGAAATTCATAGTAACCATGACCCATTCCCATAGCCTTACTTTACGGTTACCATCCAAGGGTTAGTAACCGTGAGGTTGGTAGCATTCAGTCCAGAATCAAGGTGCAATATACGTCATGGTTACTAGGAATTGGGTAGTAACCATGACCCCTATTGCATGTCTAGGGTCACGGTTAATAGGTTACCATGAATTTGGTATTAACCATAACCCTTCTTTATGTTTTGATACTTGGAATTTTATGACCTTATTTGATGTCTAAACTTATCTGAGCCCTTCCTAAGCTTATAAATCATTTTAAATTACAAGTATATAGTGATATACCTCTTTAGTCATAGGATTTGTTCAAAGATAAGAATTTAAGATTTTATTATTCAAAGTATAGTATGCATGTGTTTACTTTAATGAAATTATAGTACAATGATTATTGTTTATGTTATAAAATTAACAATGTATAACATTCTAGTACTTTGCATTCATCTATGCTATATTGGATCATATGAGTACAATTTCATAATATATGGAATATGATTTGTGTTTGCCTGCATATAAAGACTTGGTGGTGAATAGATAGACATGCCTATAGGGTTACAGTCATAGCTGCTATAGTCTAACTCTTATGAGTCCACAATATGTCTCTAAATGAGACCATAGTTCTGACCCGATTGGGTCCATAGATTTAATACCTTCAGGTATTTATAGATTTGATACCTTATGGTATCCACAACACCCGTTATCCACACCCACAGGAATTTAAGCAGGCAATTTATGAGATGAATGATATGCATACACAGTTTGAAATCTTTTATTTTATGATTAAATGATATAATTATTCCTTCCAATAAGGCATTTCATATTATTTAATAATGACGTAAGTGCAATTTATTTTGTATTATTGGTGTATGCTTGGTAATAACCATTGTGAGTGGTTATCAACATGTTAGTTTGTTCCCCACTAAGCTTTATAGCTTAGCACGGGTGTTTATCCATGTAGGTTCGTAGGTTAGACCTTTTCTTCAGGGACAAAGCCAACAATTTCCAAAGCCAACATCAGACTAGGAAGAATAGTTTTGAAGTATAAGATTCAATTTTGTATCTTTTTGGTTATATGATGATGTATTTTGTATTAAAATCATGTAATTATCAAGTTTTGTAATTAATAACCAAGCAGCATGTTACTGTAACAAACTTAATCTTATATGATTTGTAAAGTATATGTGTATGTATATATCTATATACATCTTTAACAGATGACTCATAAAATTAATGGAATGTAATTAGTAACAGTAATTCAGGATTTTCTATTATAGTCATTACATTTTTGGTATTAGAGCGCCTTGGTTTAGGCGGTTCTGGCCAATAGGAATTTAAAGGTCCTTATATATAGACTTCTTGTTGATGTTGGCTTATTGTTGTTATCCTTGTGTTCCTTTTTATATAGTTGGATATGGAAAGACATCGTGAAGTTGTAGATGAATCGGCTGAAAGCAATCTACCTGGTCAATCTAATCCTTCTTAGCCTGAATCTTCTACATCCACTAGAGGTGGTGTAGCTGCTGCTGAGCCTGGGAAAGTACTATTGAAAATTTCCCATAATATGGCTCAAATTCTACAAAGGATGACTGCACCAAAAGCCCCTATTTCTGAGATCAGAAAGCATGGTGCAGAAGAATTTCTAGGCTCTATGTGGGAAGAGTCTGAGAAAGCTGAGTTATGGCTTGAAAGATTGGAATGGGTATTTATAGAAGTTCAGTGCCCAGCTAATCAGAAGGTGACCTATGCTGTGTCCTTGGTTCAGGGAGCAGCTTATGATTGGTGGAAGCTAGTTTAGACACAACCTCAGCGACCTGATTCCCTATCTTGGGCATTCTTTGTCGCAGAATTTAAAAAGAGATATGTGACTGAAGCATACAAATATGAAAGGTTGAAGCAATTTCTGAACCTAAAGCAGAAGGGTATCTCAGTGGCTGAATATGAAGTAGAATTCAGTCACTTGAGCAAATATGCACCAAAACCTATGCTGACTGGGACTTTCAAATGTTGCCAGTTTGAAGATGGGTTTAATGACCAAATTTGGGAGCATTTGATAGGGCCTATCTCTTTGCACCTGGTGGATTATCATCAGTTGGTTCAAGCAGCTATTCGGGTGGAAAAAAAAGAGAATGCCAAAAGAGAAAGGGAACAAAGAAGAAGAAGCTTCTCTCGGGGTGGTTCTTCATCAGGAAAAAGATCGAGAATGACTCCAGGAAATCAACCAATGGAGTCTATTAATCACCCGGCATCTAGAGGTAGACAACAAGGGACTTTTACTTCAGTTAGATCTAGTAGAGGCACTACATCAGGACAGGGTAAAGGTCAAGCTCCAGAATGTACCTACTATTTTAGGCAACATTGGGGCACTTGCAGAATGCTTACTGGTGCTTGCTTCATATGTTACAGAGCATTTTATGGGAAATTTTCTTATGAAGCAGGAGCAAGCTTCTAGTCAACAAAGTAATAGAGGAGCTTCTAATGCACCTCCCTCAGGTAGAGGCCGTGGTAGAGGCAGAGGTGGATCGGATCAATTTAGAGCACAATCTAGAAATGTTTCTAAGATAGTGGATCGACCATTCGCTCCTACACCTCCTGTCAGAGCTTATGCCATGAAAGGTCGAGAAGATGCTGATGCTTCTGAGGTCATAGCTGTTACATTCTCTCTTTTTGATACTGATGTGTATGTGCCTACAGACCCCAAATCTACACATTCATATATTTGTAATGGGGATTTAGGTAGAAATGTATCTGTTGTAGATCATCTGATCTATGATATATGTGTAATCAGTCCCTTGGACCACAGTATATATGTAAATGAAATATATAGATATTGCCTTATTATGATTCAAAGGAGAGAGTTTCCAGCTGACTTAATTGTTTTACCTTTCCATGAATTTGATGTAATCCTGGGTATGGATTGGTTATCTAGATACCAAGCCATTTGCGGATTGTAAAGCTAAAATAGTAGTAGTTAAGAATGCCTGGGAAAAAGAGACATTGATTCAGGGTATTAAGTCTAAACCCTTAACCAATGTTATCTCTACTATAAAAGCGAAAAGATTCCTTAGAAAAGGATATGAAGCATCTTTGGCTTTGGTTCTTGATTCTAAGAGGGAGATAGTTAATCTTCAAGATATTCCAGTAATTAATGAGTTTCCTGATGTTTTTCCCGAAGAACTTTCGAGTTTGCCACCAGAAAGAGAAGTAGAGTTATCTATAGAAACTCTACCTGGAACTGCTCCTATCTCCAGAGCACCTTACAGAATGGCACCAATAGAACTAAAGGAGTTAAAGGTTCAGTTACAAGAGTTGTTGGATAAAGGCTTCATCAAACGTAGTGTGTGACCTTAGGGCGCACCGGTATTATTTGTTAAGAAGAAGGATGGCACTTTGAGAATGTGCATTAACTACAGACAGCTCAACTAAGTAACTGTGAAGAATAAGTATCCTCTACCTCGGATTAAAGATTTATTTGACTAGTTAAAAGGTGTTGGGGTGTTTTTTAAAATTGATCTGAGATCGGGATACTATCAATTGCGGGTCAAGGATGTATATGTTCAAAAGATTGCTTTTAGAACTTGATATGGTCATTACGAATTCTTAGTAATGCCTTTTGGGTTGACTAACGCACCAGCAATGTTCATAGATCTGATGAATAGGGCGTTCAGACCCTATTTAAACCAGTTTGTGGTGGTATTTATCGATGACATCTTGGTCTATTCTCGTAATGAAGCGGAGCATGCAGAACACCTAAGAATTGTTTTGCAAACTTTAAGAGAGCAACAATTATATGCAAAGCTAAGTAAATGTGAGTTTTGGCTTAAAGAAGTTTCTTTCCTTGGGCACATGGTGTCTTCAGAAGGCATCATGGTGGATCCTAAAAAGATTGAAGCTATTGTAAATTGGAAACCACCTCGCAATGTGCTGGAAGTTATGAGTTTCTTGGGCATAGCCGGCTATTATAGACAATTTGTGAAAGGCTTTTCCGTTATCGCCTCCCCTCTCACTAAGTTACTAAGGAAAGAAGCCAAATTCGATTGGAAAAATCGTTGTCAAGCAAGTTTTGAGCATTTAAAGAAGATGTTAATGGAAGCTCCAGTTCTTACTTAACCAATAGTAGGTAAAGAATATGTTATGTATAGTGATGCATCAAAAAATAGATTGGGGTGTGCATTGATACAAGAAGGTAAAATAGTAGCTTATGCATCAAGGCAGTTAAAGCCTTATGAATAGAATTATCTGACTTATGATTTAGAATTGGCAGCAGTCATTTTTGCTTTAAAGAATTGGAGACATTACCTTTATGGTGAGAAGTGCAGAACCCATACAGATCATAAAAGTCTTAAATACCTACTTACCCAGCGTGATTTCAATTTAAGGCAGCGTAGATCACTAGAATTATTCAAAGATTATGATTGTATAGTTGACTATCATCCAGGAAAGGCAAATGTGGTGGCTGATGCTTTGATTTGGAAGATAATGGCAACCTTGTTATTACAAGATTGTAAATGGAAGTTTGCATCCGATGGAGCTTTGTTAGCTCAATTGCAAGCTCATCCTAATCTAAGGCAGGCAGTAATAGATGCGCAGGCAGATGATGAAAAATTAAAGCAATTAACTCAATCAATGCATGAAAGGGGTCCAATCGAGTATTCAATCGGGATTGATGGTGGTCTCTATTACCAAAATCGGTTATGTGTGCTGGATGTCAAAGAATTAAAGAGAGCTATATTGCAAGAAGCCCATAACATTGTATTCACCATACATCCCGATAGTAACAAAATATGTAGAGATCTGAAACAGTTTTACTGGTGGCCAAGAATGAAGAGAGATGTAACTGAGTATGTTTCCAAATGCTTGACAAGTCAGCAAGTAAAAGCAGAGCATCAACTTCCTTCAGGATTGTTGAATCCTCTTCCCATTCCTTAATGGAAGTGGGATAATGTTACTATGGATTTTGTTACAGGTTTACCCACTACTCAGAAGAAGCATGAGTAGATAGATTGACAAAGGTGGCTCATTTTATACCGGACCAAACCAACTACTCGATGGACAAGTTGGTTGAATTGAATATAGATCAAATTGTTAGATTGCATGGGATACCTATTTCAATCATTTCAGATCGGGATCTAAGATTTACTTACAGATTTTGGAAAAGTCTACAACAAGCTTTAGGCACAAAGCTACTTCTTTGTACTGCTTTTCATCCTTAAATCGATGGACAGTCGAAAAGGATTATACAAGTATTGAAGGACATACTGAGAGGTTGTCTTTTAGACTTTCCCGGGAGTTGGGATAAATATATGACTATGATGGAATTCACATACAACATTGGATATCAAACTAGCATTGGTGTGCCACCTTATGAGGCACTCTATGGTCGAAAATGTAGAACTCCCTCTTGCTGGATAGAGTTAGTTGAAAGCAAATTGACGGGCCCTGAACTTATAAAAGATACTGAAGAGAAAATACAACTTGTCAAGTAACGATTAAAAGAAGCAAGTGATAGACAGAAATCATATGCAGACTTAAAAAGAAAGAACATTGAGCATTAGGTTGGTGATGAAGTATTCTTGAAGGTATCCCCATAGAAAAAGGTGTTGCGGTTCTGGAAGAAAGGGAAACTCAGTCCCAGGTTTAAAGGTCCTTATAGAATTCTGGAATGGGTTGGACCGGTAACATACAGACTAAATCTTCCCAGTGAGTTATCAAAGCTGCATGATGTTTTTCATGTTTCTGTGCTTCGATGATATCGATAAGATGATTCGCATATCGTACCTATGCAGGACATCAGTGTTAGATCTGACAACACATATGATGATGAGCCTAAGATAATCTTGGCAAGAGAAGTTCGACAATCGAGGAATAAAAAAATCCCCCTAGTAAAATTATTATGGCAACACCATGGTATACAAGAAGCGACTTGGGAACCTAAAGCAGTCATGCGAGCTCAATACCCACCACTCTTCAATATAGGTATGAATTTCGAGGACAAAATTCTTTAAGGGGGAATGAGTTGTAATGCCCCTTATTATACCCTAGGAGGATTTTCACTAATTAATTACTAGGTTCTATGTCAAATTAAGTGTAAATGTATAAAGAGGGACCTAATTGAAAAGTAATAGAGTAAGTTCTGGGGTATAAGTAGAAATAAAGGAAATTAGAGGACCAAAGAGCAATATTGTCATAAACATGACATTTTGACCAATAGAAAGTAAGAGACACAGAGATATTTTTGAGAGAGATGGCCAGCCAAACAAGTGGTCTTCATTCTTCATCCTCATCCTCTCTCAAACCCTAAACTCTCTCTCTCTAAACCTCTCTATATTTCTTGGATTTTTGGTAAGAAAAAAAAGATTTGGATAGTTTTCTTATAAAGTATTCTTGTATTTTCTTTTGTTATGTGTTGTTTATTGATTAGAGATATGGGTGTTCATGGTTAAGTTCTTATGTTATAGAAGGAGAAACAAGTAAGAAAAACGGAAATGAGGCTATTCAAGAGTGAAGAAAAGTTGGAGCTTAAACAAGGTATGGGAACTTGCATAATTATATGTGTGTATGCTTGATGTTTTGACATGAGAGATGTCTTTACTGCTTTTATTATATTTTTTATGGTTTATTTTAAGCTTGGAAGTGGTTTAGAGATGAAAAAATATAAGTTTTGTTGAAAGATACAAAAATTTGTTTTATGACTCAATGGACCAGTTTGTACTCTTTTGGTCATATCTTGAGTTATATGTATTAAAATGGAGAAATTCTAGTTTTTATAGAAACTAGTCACAAATATCTTGATTTTGTTAGAAGAAACCGAGAATTGATTTTCACTGCTTGATAGTGAAAATTTGTGTTGAATTCTGGTTATAGTTGTTACCCATTTTTATGATCAGTCTATGGTTTTTCTTGCATATCTGAATATTTACAGGTCCCATTTAGATGATTTTTAGTGTTTGAAAAACTATAAACATAGGCCTACAACTTTGTAGAAGGTTATATTCGCTGGAAATGCTGTTTTATAGGTCAAAAATGGCTTAGAACCCTAAACTGAAAATCTTTCATTGGGCAGATTAGGGCATCACGATTACTAGGATTTTGATAGTAACCGTGAGCCAGTCTAGTTTTCAGTCCAGAACCAAAACCCATCCTAGCTCACGGTTACTAAGAAATTCATATTAACCGTGACCCATTCCCCTAGCCTTACTTCACAATTACCATCAAAGGGTTAGTAACCGTGAGGTTGGTAGCATTCTGTCCAGAACCAAGGTGTAATATACTCACAGTTACTAGGAATTGGGTAGTAATCGTGACCCCTATTGCATATCTAGGCTCACGGTTACCATTAAATTGGTTGTAACCGTAACCCTTCCTTATGTTTTGATACTTGGAATTTTATGATCTCATTTGATGTATAAACTTATCTAAGCCCTAACTAAGCTTATAAATCATTCTAACTTACAAGTATATAGTGATATACCCCGTTAGTCATAGGATTTGTTCAAAGATAGGAATTTAAGATTTTATTATTCAAAGTATAGTATGCATGTGTTTACTTTAATGAAATTATAGTACAATGATTGTTGTTTATGTTATGAATTTAACAATGTATAACATTTTAGTACTTTTCATTCATCTATGCTATATTGGATCATACGAGTACAATTTCATAATATATGGAATATGATTTGTTTTGCCTATATATAAAGACTTGGTGATGGATAGATAGGCATGCCTATAGGGTTACAGTCGCAGCTGCTATAGTATGACTCTTATGAGTCCATAGTATGTCTCTAAATGAGACCACAGTTCTGACCTGGTTGGGTCTACAGATTTAATACCTTTGGGTATTTACAGATTTGATACCTTATGGTATCCCCAGAACCCGTTATCCACACCCACAGGAATTTAAGCAAGCAATTTATAAGATGAATGATATGCATACATAGTTTGAAATCTTTTATTTTATGATTAAACGATATAATTATTCCTTCCAATAAGGCATTTCATATTATTTATTAATGAAGTAAATGCACTTTATTTTGTATTATTGTTGTATGCTTGGTAAAAACCGTTGTGAGTGATTATCAACATGTTAGTTTGTTCCCCACTAATCTTTATAGCTTAGCACGGGTGTTTATCCGTGTAGGTTCGCAGTTTAGATCTTTTCTTTAAGGACAAAGCCAAAAATCTCTAAAGCCAACATCAGACTAGGAAGTATAGTTTTGAAGTATGAGATTCAATTTTGTATCTTTTTGGTTATATGATGATGTATTTTGTATTAAAACCATACACTTATCAAGTTTTGTAATTAATAACCAAGCAGCATGTTACTGTAACAAACTTAATCTTTTATGATTTGTAAAGTATATGTGTATGTATATATCTATATGCATCTTTAACAGATGATTCACAGAATTAATGGAATGTAATTAGTAACAGTAATTTAGGATTATCTAGTATAGTCATTACAGAACTGGCAGCAGTCATTTTTGCTTTAAAGATATGGCGACATTACCTTTATGGTGAGAAGTGCAGAGTCCATACAGATCATAAAAGTCTTAAATACCTGTTTACCCAGCGGGATTTAAATTTAAGGTAGCGTAGATCGCTAGAATTATTCAAAGATTAAGATTGTATAGTTGACTATCATCCAGGAAAGGCAAATGTGGTGGCTGATGCTTTGAGTTGGAAGATGATGGCAACCTTGTTATTACAAGATTGTAAATGGAAGTTTGCATCCGATGGAGCTTTGTTAGCTCAATTGCAAGCTCATCCTAATCTAAGGCAGGCAGTAATAGATGCGCAGGCAGATGATGAAAAATTATAGCAATTAACTCAATCAATGCATGAAAGGGGTACAATCGAGTATTCAATCGGGATTGATGGTGGTCTCTATTACCAAAATCGGTTATGTGTGCTGGATTTTAAAGAATTAAAGAGAGCTATATTGGAAGAAGCCCATAACACTGTATTCACCATACATCCCGATGGTAACAAAATATATATAGATCTGAAATAGTTTTACTGGTGGCCAAGAATGAAGAGAGATGTAACTGAGTATGTTTCCAAATGCTTAACATGTCAGCAAGTAAAAGCAGAGCATCAAATTCCTTCAGGATTGTTGAATCCTCTTCCCATTCCTTAATGGAAGTGGGATAATGTTACTATTGATTTTGTTACAGGTTTACCCACTACTCAGAAGAAGCATGAATAGATAGATTGACAAAGGTGGCTCATTTTATACCGGACCAAACCAACTACTCGATGGACAAGTTGGCTGAATTGAATATAGATCAAATTGTTAGATTGCATGGGGTTACCTATTTCAATCATTTCAGATCGGGATCCAAGATTTACTTATAGATTTTGGAAAAGTCTACAACAAGCTTTAGGCACAAAGCTTCTTCTTTGTACTGCTTTTCATCCTTAAATCGATGGACAGTTGAAAAGGATTATACAAGTATTAAAGGACATGCTGAGAAGTTGTGTTTTAGACTTTCCCGGGAGTTGGGATAAATATGTGACTTTGATGGAATTCACAAACAACATTGGATATCAAACTACCATTGGTGTGCCACCTTATGAGGCACTCTATGGTCGAAAATTTAGAACTCCCTCTTGCTGGATAGAGTTAGTTGAAAGCAAATTGACGGGCCCGGAACTTATAAAAGATACTGAAGAGAAAATACAACTTGTCAAGCAACGATTAAAAGAAGTAAGTGATAGACAGAAATCATATGCAGACTTAAAAAGAAAGAACATTGAGTATTAGGTTGGTGATGAAGTATTCTTGAAGGTATCCCCATGGAGAAAGGTGTTGCGGTTCTGGAAGAAAGGGAAACTCAGTACCAGGTTTAAAGGTCCTTATAGAATTCTGGAATGGGTTGGACCGGTAGCATACAGAATGAATCTTCCCAGTGAGTTATCAAAGCTGCATGATGTTTTTCATGTTTCTATGCTTCGATGATATCGATAAGATGATTCGCATATCGTACCTGTGCAAGACATCAGTGTCAGATCTGACTACACATTTGATGAGGAGCCTAAGATAATCTTGGCAAGAGAAGTTCGACAATCGAGGAATAAAAAAATCCCCCTAGTAAAATTATTATGGCAACACCATGGTATACAAGAAGCGACTTGGGAACCTAAAGCAGTCATGCGGGCTCAATACCCACCGCTCTTCAATATAGGTATGAATTTCGAGGACGAAATTCTTTAAGGGGGAATGAGTTGTAATGCCCCTTATTATACCCTAGGAGGATTTTCACTAATTAATTACTATGTTCTATGTCAAATTAAGTGCAAATGTATAAAGAGGGACCTAATTGAAAAGTTATAGAGTAAGTTCTGGGGTATAAGTAGAAATAAAGGAAATTGGAAGACCAAAGAGCAATATTGCCATAAACATGACATATTGACCAACAGAAAGTAAGAGACACAGAGATATTTTTGAGAGAGATGGCCAGCCAAACAAGTGGTCTTCATTCTTCATCCTCATCCTCTCTCAAACCCTAAACTCTCTCTCTCTAAACCTCTCTATATTTCTTGGATTTTTGGTAAGAAAAAAAATATTTGGATAGTTTTCTTATAAAGTATTCTTGTATTTTCTTTTGTTATGTGTTGTTTATTGATTAGAGAGATGGGTGTTCATGGTTGAGTTCTTATGTTATAGAAGGAGAAACAAGTAAGAAGAACGGAAATGAGGCTATTCAAGAGTGAAGAAAAGTTGGAGCTTAAACAAGGTATGGGAACTTGCATAATTATGTGTGTGTATGCTTGATGTTTTGACATGAGAGATGTCTTTACTGCTTTTTTTATATTTTTTATGGTTTATTTTAAGCTTGGAAGTGGTTTAGAGATGAAAAAATATAAGTTTTGTTGAAAGATACAAAAATTTGTTTTATGACTCAACGGACCAGTTTGTACTCTTTTGGTCATATCTTGAGTTATATGTATTAAAATGGAGAAATTCTTGTTTTTATAGAAACTAGTCAAAAATATCTTGATTTTGTTAGAAGAAATCGAGAATTGATTTTCACTGCTTGATAGTGAAAATTTGTGTTGAATTCTGGTTATAGTTGTTACCCATTTTTATGATCAGTCTATGGTTTTTCTTGCATATCTGAAGATTTATAGGTCCCATTTAGATGATTTTTAGTGTTTGGAAAACTATAAACATAGGCCTACAACTTTAGAGAAGGTTATATTGGCTGGAAATGCTGTTTTATCAGTCAAAAATTGCTTAGAACCCTAAACTGAAAATCTGCCGTTGGGCAGATTAGGGCATCACGATTACTAAGATTTTGATAGTAACCGTGAGCCAGTCTAGTTTTCAGTCCAGAACCAAAACCCATCCTAGCTCATGGTTACTAAGAAATTCATAGTAACCGTGACCCATTCCCATAGCCTTACTTCATAATTACCATCAAAGGGTTAGTAACCGTGAGGTTGGTAGCATTCAGTCCAGAACCGAGGTGTAATATACTCACAGTTACTAGGAATTGGGTAGTAATCGTGACCCCTATTGCATGTCTAGGCTCACGGTTACCATTAAATTGGTTGTAATCGTGACCCTTCCTTATGTTTTGATACTTGGAATTTTATGATCTCATTTGATGTATAAACTTATCTAAGCCCTTCCTAAGCTTATAGATCATTCTAACTTACAAGTATATAGTGATATACCCCGTTAGTCATAGGATTTGTTCAAAGATAGGAATTTAAGATTTTATTATTCAAAGTATAGTATGCATGTGTTTACTTTAATGAAATTATAGTACAATGATTTTTGTTTATGTTATGAATTTAACAATGTATAACATTTTAGTACTTTTCATTCATCTATGCTATATTGGATCATATGAGTACAATTTCATAATATATGGAATATGATTTGTTTTGCCTACATATAAAGACTTGGTGTTGGATAGATAGGCATGCCTATAGGGTTACAGTCGTAGCTGCTATAGTCTGTCTCTTATGAGTCCACAGTATGTCTCTAAATGAGACCACAGTTCTGACCCGATTGGGTCTACAGATTTAATACCTTCAGGTATTTACAGATTTGATACCTTATGGTATCCCCAGCACCCGTTATCCACACCCACAGGAATTTAAGCACGCAATTTATAAGATGAATGATATGCATACATAGTTTGAAATCTTTTATTTTATGATTAAATGATATAATTATTCCTTCCAATAAGGCATTTTATATTATTTATTAATGAAGTAAATGCACTTTATTTTGTATTATTGTTGTATGCTTGGTAAAAACCGCTTTGAGTGATTATCAACATGTTAGTTTGTTCCCCACTAATCTTTATAGCTTAGCATGGGTGTTTATCCGTGTAGATGCGCAGGTTAGATCTTTTCTTTAGGGACAAAGCCAATAATCTCTAAAGCCAACATCAGACTAGGAAGAATAGTTTTGAAGTATGAGATTCAATTTTGTATCTTTTTGGTTATATGATGAAGTATTTTGTATTAAAACCATGTACTTATCAAGTTTTGTAATTAATAACCAAGTAGCATGTTACTGTAACAAACTTAATCTTTTATGATTTGTAAAGTATATGTGTATGTATATATCTATATGCATCTTTAACAGATGACTTACAGAATTAATGGAATGTAATTAGTAACAGTAATTTAGGATTATCTAGTATAGTCATTACAGAACTTGCAGCAGTCATTTTTGCTTTGAAGATATGGCGTCATTACCTTTATGGTGAGAAGTGCAGAATCCATACAGATCATAAAAGTCTTAAATACCTGCTTACCCAACGGGATTTCAATTTAAGGCAGCGTAGATCGCTAGAATTATTCAAAGATTATGATTGTATAGTTGACTATCATCCAGGAAAGGCAAATGTGGTGGCTGATGCTTTGAGTTGGAAGATGATGGCAACCTTGTTATTACAAGATTGTAAATGGAAGTTTGCATCCGATGGAGCTTTGTTAGCTCAATTGCAAGCTCATCCTAATCTAAGGCAGGCAGTAATAGATGCGCAGGCAGATGATGAAAAATTAAAGCAATTAACTCAATCAATGCATGAAAGGGGTCCAATCGAGTATTCAATCGGGATTGATGGTTGTCTCTATTACCAAAATCGATTATATGTGCTGGATTTTAAAGAATTAAAGAGAGCTATACTGCAAGAAGCCCATAACACTGTATTCACCATACATCCCGATGGTAACAAAATATATAGAGATCTGAAACAGTTTTACTGGTGGCCAAGAATGAAGAGAGATGTAACTGAGCATCAACTTCCTTCAGGATTGTTGAATCCTCTTCCCATTCCTTAATGGAAGTGGGATAATGTGATGGAATATGACATGGTATGAAACTCATGATGGCACAGCGGAAAACAAAAATTTTTAATCATACATACCATACATATCCAAAGCTAGAATCGAAACATGCAATTTTAGGGTTTTAAACTTACAACTTTAGATGCCTTTAAAACTTGATTTTGATGATGATCAGCAACCAAGAAGGATATTTCCACCTTAGATCTTCACCACCAATGCCAAGGAACAGCCTTTACGCCACTCCCTCTATTCTCACACACACACTTGCAAAGATGGCTTAAAATCAAGAGTGCTAGCTCTATGATTGTGTATTCGGCAATGGGAATGATTTGAAGCCACAAGATCTGATCTTGTTCTTCCTTTAAGTTACTGTTTCAGCCCGAGAACACAAGAGAACAAGAAAGATTTCTTTCCCCTTGAGTATTTCGGCCAAGAGAGAAAAATAGTAAAATGGCATACCTTTTATTCATTTAATTCATTAATATATATCACTCAATTTAGGTCAAGTGTGAGTGCCGAAAATTAAGTATTAATTTCAGCCTCCATCACTTCCTAATTAAGAGATATATCTTAATTTAAATTCTATTAGAATTTAAATTCAAATGGCATTAGTCATTTAATCAAAACAAACTTACTTTTTAAGGTGATAAGTTGCCGAATTCAACTAGTATTTTAGTTTGAATTTTGGCTACTTTAATTCCCTCTCAAGTATTATATTTTGATTAAATACAAATTAGGATTTAATACTCAATTAACTTAATTATACATAGATAATTAATCAATTGAAATTAAACCTAGCACATGCCAACAAATTTCTCTCGTGACCAACATATTTGCCTAAAACAGCTAGCTGTTTTAGGCAAAAAACTCGTTTCACAGATTTGCCTAAAACAACTAGCTGTTTTAGGCAAAATCGTGGCTTAACAGATTTGCCTAAAACAGCTAGCTGTTTTAGGCAAAAAAACTGTTTTTACAGATTTGCCTAAAACAGCTAGCTGTTTTAGGCAAAAATCTGTCTACCCATTTTATGCATTAATTTGACTTTAAATAAAAGTCCAAATTAATTCCCAATACACAATTTAAATATTTTAAGCCCAATGCTTTGTGTACGATCCTATAAGTCCATTTAATGTTGGCAATGAATTAATAAATTAATTCAAAGGCTATATATATTCTCTAGCAAGATATTATAGCATTCCAAATTAAATGAAAATGCATATGGCATTTAGTGACCTAATGCAATTTTGTATAGTCCCTTACCCATAAATATCAGAATTAATATAAGGCATGGAACTAGTCATCCTTATATATATTAATTCCTTTCTTGATATTCCAGTGACACTGAACTCTCAGATAAATAATGATTACTCATTATTTCATCTCGGTATGGCCATACACTTCTCAGTTCACTGATCAAGTGGCCGATGATATTTTCTCTCTTATTGAGAGGGGTAATCCCTTCACTTCTCTCATGCTCTCTAACATGAATTAATGCATACCCAATCATACCCGTACTTGTCACTCTGTTATGAGCACGTTAGGTGTATGTCAAAGTACACAGTAATTCATAAAGAGTTTCATAGAGATTTCAGGTCTAAGAACTCCGATACAAAACTTACATATGAGAAACACTTATGACTTGTACCATGTAGTGTTCTCATGAGCGGATCGTATCCAGATACCATGTTCTTTAACATGTATCTATGATCTCTGATTGACACTCTTGTCCTAATGATCCGTAAGACAGAACTCATAATATCAGAGAGAGCATACTAGTCTTAATTCATTGTTATTCCCATAACAATGACTGACTAGGGATATTTAGAATGAAGTCTCATTTGTTTCAAGGTCTTACAACCATGTGCCTCACACATGATAACTTAAACCGAAACGACATTCTTGGATAGTTTTATCAATTGATATGCACAGGAATACAAAAGATAAAACTAATGCCTCATTTTATTAATTTCAAGTGTTTCGTTACAATGCATTGGGGCTAGGGCTTACACTAACAATCTCCCACTAACACTAGTCCCAATTGGGCATGGCCCTAAGACCGAACGCTCTCAAATGAGCTTCGTGCAGATTTGGACGTAACTGTTTCGTCAAAGGATCTACTACATTGTCTTCACTTTTTATCTTGCTAACCTTGACGTCCCCATGATCAATGATTTCTCTGATCAAGTGGTACCTCCTGAGTATGTGTTTGGATTTCTGGTGTGACCGGGGCTCCTTGGCCTGTGCTATGGCTCCGTTGTTGTCACAGAAAATTTCTAATGGATCTAGGATGCTTGGGACCGCTCCTAATCCAGTAATGAAATTTTTAATCCAAACAGCCTCTTTTGCAGCCTCACTTGCTGCAATATACTCAGATTCTGTAGTTGAGTCGGCAACGGTTTCTTGCTTCGAGCTTCTCCAGCTGACAGCACCACCGTTCAAAACAAAAATAAACCCAGATTGCGATCTAGAATCCTGAGTGCTGGTCTAAAAAGCAGCATCGGCATAACCTTGTATGACGAGCTCTTCTTGACCACCATACACCAAGAAGTGATCCTTAGTCCTTCGTAGGTACTTCAGAATCCCTTTTACAGTAGACCAGTGCTTCTCACCAGGGTCTTGCTGAAACCTACTGGTTATACTCAGTGCATGAGCAACATCCAATCTAGTACATAACATAGCGTACATGATAGATCCAATAGCAGATGCATATGGGATTCTACTCATGTTGTCCCTTTCCTCTTTGGTTTTAGGGCACTGTTCTTTAGTCAAAGGAACTCCCAAAGCCAAAGGTATGTACCCTTTTTTTGAGTCTCCCATACTAAAACGCTTTAGTACTTTGTCTATGTACTTTTCTTGACTTAGTCCCAAAAGCCGATTCGATCTATCTCTATAGATTCGAATACAAAGTATTGTCTCGGCTTCACCTAAGTCTTTCATTGAGAAACATTTTCCCAACCATTGCTTAACCTTTTGCAATGTTGGAATGTCATTCCTAATGAGAAGGATGTCGTCCACATATAGGACTAGAAATACTACTATGCTCCCACTAACCTTCTTGTACACACAAGGCTCATCTTCGTTCTTGATGAAGTCAAATTCTTTAACTGCCTCATCAAAATGAAGATTCCAACTTCGGGATGCTTTCTTTAATCCATAAATGGATTTTTGAAGCTTGCAAACCTTCTTAGGATGCTTGGGATTGACAAAACCTTCAGGCTGTGTCATATACACATCCTCAAGTAAATTTCCGTTAAGGAAAGCAGTTTTGACATCCATTTGCCATATCTCATAATCATGATATGCAGCTATGGCAAGCAAGATCCTAATGGATTTGAGCATGACTACAGGCGAAAAGGTCTCGTCATAGTCTACACCATGAGTTTGTCGAAAACCTTTTGCTGCTAGTCTACCTTTGTAGGTCTTATCAGCTTTGAGTTTGAATAGCCACTTGCATTCAATTACCTTAGCACCTTCCGGTGGATCAACCAAGGTCCAAACATGGTTATCGTACATTGATTGCATCTCGAATTTCATGGCTTCAAGCCAATTTTCCGAGTCTGGGCTCTCAATAGCTTCTCGGTAGGTAGTAGGATCCTCACGATCTACTAACTCAATAGTGTCACTGTCAGTGATTAGAAATCCATATCTCTCAATCTCCTGACGTACCCTACCGGACCTTCTAGGTTCTTGTGTAATGGGTTCTTGTTCCACAACTGGTTGTGAACTTGATCCCATTTCCAAACTATCCTCTATAGGAGTTTGTGGTGCTTGAATTTCTCCAAGTTCTACTTTACTCCCACTGTCTTTCTTGAGAAGGAACTCCTTTTCCAAGAAAACAGCGTTGCGAGCAACAAATAATTTGTTCTCGGCTTGTGAGTAAAAGTAGTATCCCTTTGTTTCTTTAGGATACCCCACAAACAAGCAGATACTGGATTTGGACTCTAGTTTGTCAGATGTTAATTTCTTAACATGTGCTTCACAGCCCCAAATCCTGAGAAAAGACATATTGGGTTCTTTCCCAGTCCATACCTCGTATGGTGTCTTCTCAACTGCTTTAGTTGGAGTACGGTTCAATAGAAACGTAGCAGTTTCTAATGCATAACCCCAAAAAGAGATAGGAAGATTAGCTTGACTCATCATAGATCGAACCATGTCCAACAGAGTTCGATTTCTCCTTTTGGACACACCATTCCATTGAGGTGTTCCAGGAGGAGTGAGCTGTGAAATAATACCACACTCCTTTAGATGACTGTCAAACTCTTGGCTTAAGTATTCGCCACCTCGATCTGATCGAATGGCTTTTATACTTTTGCCATGTTGGTTTTCTACTTCGTTCTTAAACTCTTTGAATTTCTCAAAAGTTTCAGACTTGTACTTCATTAGATCAACATAGCCATATCTACTGAAGTCATCTGTGAATGACACGAAGTAGCTAAAACCACCTCTAGCATGTGTACTTAAAGGTCCACATATATCGGTATGTATTAGTTCCAATAAGCCATTAGTCCTCTCGCCTTTTTTATTGAAAGGACGCTTTGTCATTTTTCCATGCAAACATGGCTCGCATGTATCATAAGACTCTAAGTCGAATGACCCAAGCACTCCAGTTTTGTGGAGTCTTGAAATGCATTTTTCGTTTGCATGTCCTAAGCGACAATGCCAGAAGTCAGTAGGGTTCAATTCGTTTGATTTAACCCTCTTTGTATTAATGTTGTATATGGACTCTTTGTTTTGTAAATCAAGGATATAAAGGCCATTTTGCAACATGGCATTGCCATAAGAAATGCCTTGGCGACGAATATGAGCATTGCCATTTTTAATAACAAAATCAAATTCATCATTATCCAAACATGAAACTGAAATAATGTTTCTGCTCATAGCAGGCACATAATAACAATTATTCAAAACAATACAAAGTCCGGAAGGTAAAGTGAGGTGATAGTCGCCTATCTCCATGGCAGCAACTCGTACTCCATTCCCCACACGGAGGTCCACTTCATTCTTCCCAAGTAACCGCCTATTTCTTAACCCCTGTACATTTGAACAAATGTGAGAACCACAACCAGTATCCAATACCCAAGTGGTAGAAATAGATAGGTTAATTTCAACAACAAAAATACCAGAACTGGACGCCTTGGCTCCATTCTTCTTTTGTTCTTCCTTAAAGAGAGCGTAATTCTTCCTCCAATGCCCTATCTTGTTTCAATGGAAGCAAGTGCTCTCACTCTCTTTAAGTTTTGACGCCTTGGGCTTGGATTGGGCCTGAGGTGCACTCCCAACTGACTTGGGTTTTCCCTTTCCCTTTCCCTTTCCCTTAGCAGGTCCCTTCTTAATTCCCTTTTGAACCATTAGTACGGGATTGGTCTTTCGAATGTTTTCTTCAGCATTCTTAAGCATCCCATGAAGCTCAGTGACTAACTCGTTCATTGCATGCATGTTATAATTCATCACAAATGGATCATAAGCAGCAGGCAATGATCCTAAGATCAAGTCAGTGGCCAATTCCTTTGGCACTAGTACCTCAAGCTTCTCAAGAGTATCAAGATACCCTTTCATCTTGAGTACATGGGTACTAACAGGAGTACCCTCAGCCATCTTGCAAGAAATTAAGGCCTTTGTTGTCACGAACCTCTCGTGACGAGCTTGCTCTTGGAACATCTCCTTGAGGTGCACCATGATCGCATAGGCCTCTTGGTCCATAAATTGCTTTTGCAATTCAGGCACCATAGTGGCTAGCATCAAACAGGTCACATCATTAGAGTCGCTTTTCTTGGTCTCAAAAGTTTCCTTTTGAACCACAGAAGCGTTCCTACCAGGTTCCTCAGGTAAGGGTGCATCCAAAACATACGACTTCTTCTCCTACTTAAGAACTATTCTTAAGTTTCGAGACCAGTCTATGAAATTGGTGCCATTCAATTTGTCCTTTTCAAGGACCGATCGCAATGAGAAATTGTTGTTTGAAGATGCCATTTTCAATCTACAATAAAATTTAGCAAGATTAAATGAGGTCTTATTTATGATCCCACAAACCGAATTAATATCCCTTTAAATAATTCGCGTTAGTGATTTAATGTGGGCCAAGATCCACTTTTCACAACAACTTATTAGTCAAGCTGAGCTTGTACACCTAACAAGTTAAGTTACTTAGGTAGGAAAACTCCAATCATGTCTCGTACATGACTCTTGGATCAAATGGGCTAACATCTTAAGATGTTATAGCACAACCCATTTATTAGTTGCCTAGGTTCGGGCATCCCTTTCCATGTTAAGTCCAACCTACATTCACAACCCATGCCTCACAAAGATAATCGGGCGCATCTAGGACTCCTAGTCTACGTGACCGATGATCGATGCCTTGACATGTTTCGAATTAGGAAGGCAACTTTGTGACTTACTATTTTTAGGGATTCATTTTATTACGGCTTACATGGCATACGCTTTGTCATCCATACATAGCATGCATATATATATAATTGCATAAAGTAAAGCGTGACAAACATGGGCCCAAAAACCTACAACTAAGATTCTATACTATTACATAAGAATCTTCAAGTTGGGCTTCTCCACTCCGGTGGGCTTCGTCTTGATTTACAAAGTCTTCAAATATATTCTATTCTAAGAAATAAATGAAAAACTTTTACAATAAAATATAATGGCTCGCAGGCCATATTTAATTACAAAACCCAGGGCCCATGAATGCACCATGCATATCCATTCATCACACCAAATTAGCAAATAAATATACATAGCATTCATGGACAAAACAAAGTCCAATTTTAATTAATTTAGCCAAGCCCATTAATGGAAATTGTGTACTTGAACCTTTAAGAGAAGACCCCATGATGGGCCTGGGCCAAAGCCCAAATGGACTAAATCTTCTTATTAAATAAGTTCTCTTAAAAGCCCAAAACACTAACTAGTTAGATTTGTACTATAAATCAACTCTAGTATAATTTCCAATTATGCCATTTTTAATTTTATGTCATACAGCCCATAAACATTAAAAATGCATATAATATGTGCTAACATGAATTAAAAATAAAATCACGAATAACACATATAAAGTACACGGCATTCATGCAAAAACAAACAAACAACAAAAACTAGTTGTTTAATGCTTATGTAATGCCATAAAATGCACAAACATTTAAATCAATTTTATGAGTCATTTAATAATCTAAATAAGTCCATAAACATTGATTTAATATTCTGTACCAATCTGATCTAAATGTGTTTTTACCATTTTAATCAAAACAAAACAAACAATCTTGATTAAACATGTAACAAACACAAACTAGACATAGTTTTAAGTGATTTTAAAATTAATCAATTAAATTGTCATGGACCAGAATTAAAACCAAATTTAAAATATGTCCAGACCTGATAATTAATCTTTAAAAATCACTTACAAACATCCTAAAAACGTTTTTACATTTAATTTTGAAAACTAGTTGTTAAAATAGCAATTTACATGCCAACAAGCACCAAGTTTCATAATTAACATGTACCATCAGGTATAAATAATTAAATCCGACCATTACCAGCCCTAATAACATCTTAGGACAGTATATTAACATGTCATATTAATTATAATACCTATCTAATCAATTAAAATTGTTTTTACACCAAAACAATGCAAAAAACTAAAAACAGAAAATTTCAGATTTGCATGTTTTCATAATGACGATTTTTAATTAATTTTTTCATGCATCTAAAGCACTAAAATAAGCATGTTTAGGCTCTGATACCACTGATGGAATATGACATGGTATGAAACTCATGATGGCACAGCGGAAAACAAAAATTTTTAATCATACATACCATACATATCCAAAGCTAGAATCGAAACATGCAATTTTAGGGTTTTAAACTTACAACTTTAGATGCCTTTAAAACTTGATTTTGATGATGATCAGCAACCAAGAAGGATATGTCCACCTTAGATCTTCACCACCAATGCCAAGGAACAGCCTTTACGCCACTCCCTCTATTCTCACACACACACTTGCAAAGATGGCTTAAAATCAAGAGTGCTAGCTCTATGATTGTGTATTCGACAATGGGAATGATTTGAAGCCACAAGATCTGATCTTGTTCTTCCTTTAGGTTACTGTTTCAGCCCGAGAACACAAGAGAACAAGAAAGATTTCTTTCCCCTTGAGTATTTCGGCCAAGAGAGAAAAATAGTAAAATGGCATACCTTTTATTCATTTAATTCATTAATATATATCACTCAATTTAGGTCAAGTGTGAGTGCCGAAAATTAAGTATTAATTTCAGCCTCCATCACTTCCTAATTAAGAGATATATCTTAATTTAAATTCTATTAGAATTTAAATTCAAATGGCATTAGTCATTTAATCAAAACAAACTTACTTTTTAAGGTGATAAGTTGCCGAATTCAACTAGTATTTTAGTTTGAATTTTGGCTACTTTAATTCCCTCTCAAGTATTATATTTTGATTAAATACAAATTAGGATTTAATACTGAATTGACCAACATATTTGCCTAAAATAGCTAGCTGTTTTAGGCAAAAAACTCGTTTCACAGATTTGCTGTTTTAGGCAAAATCGTGGCTTAACAGATTTGCCTAAAACAGTTAGCTGTTTTAGGCAAAAAAACTGTTTTTACAGATTTGCCTAAAACAGCTAGCTGTTTTAGGCAAAAATCTGTCTACCCATTTTATGCATTAATTTGACTTTAAATAAAAGTCCAAATTAATTCCCAATACACAATTTAAATATTTTAAGCCCAATGCTTTGTGTGCGATCCTATAGGTCCATTTAATGTTGGCAATGAATTAATAAATTAATTCAAAGGCTATATATATTCTCTAGCAAGATATTATAGCATTCCAAATTAAATGAAAATGCATATGGCATTTAGTGACCTAATGCAATTTTGTATAGTCCCTTACCCATAAATATCAGAATTAATATAAGGCATGGAACTAGTCATCCTTATATATATTAATTCCTTTCTTGATATTCCAGTGACACTGAACTCTCAGATAAATAATGATTACTCATTATTTCATCTCGGTATGGCCATACACTTCTCAGTTCACTGATCAAGTGGCCGATGATATTTTCTCTCTTATTGAGAGGGGTAATCCCTTCACTTCTCTCATGCTCTCTAACATGAATTAATGCATACCCAATCATACCCGTACTTGTCACTCTGTTATGAGCACGTTAGGTGTATGTCAAAGTACACAGTAATTCATAAAGAGTTTCATAGAGATTTCAGGTCTAAGAACTCCGATACAAAACTTACATATGAGAAACACTTATGACTTGTACCATGTAGTGTTCTCATGAGCGGATCGTATCCAGATACCATGTTCTTTAACATGTATCTATGATCTCTGATTGACACTCTTGTCCTAATGATCCGTAAGACAGAACTCATAATATCAGAGAGAGCATACTAGTCTTAATTCATTGTTATTCCCATAACAATGACTGACTAGGGATATTTAGAATGAAGTCTCATTTGTTTCAAGGTCTTACAACCATGTGCCTCACACATGATAACTTAAACCGAAACGACATTCTTGGATAGTTTTATCAATTGATATGCACAGGAATACAAAAGATAAAACTAATGCCTCATTTTATTAATTTCAAGTGTTTCGTTACAATGCATTGGGGCTAGGGCTTACACTAACATAATGTTGCTATGGATTTTGTTACAGGTTTACCAACTACTCAGAAGAAGCATGAATAGGTAGATTGACAAAGGTGTCTCATTTTATACCGAACCAAACCAACTACTCGATGGACAAGTTGGCTGAATTGATTATAGATCAAATTGTTAGAATGCATGGGGTACCTATTTCAATCATTTCAGATCGGGATCCAAGATTTACTTACAGATTTTGGAAAAGTCTACAACAAGCTTTAGGCACAAAGCTTCTTCTTTGTACTGCTTTTCATCCTTAAATCGATGGACAGTCGAAAAGGATTATACAAGTATTGAAGGACATGCTGAGAGGTTGTGTTTTAGACTTTCCCGGAAGTTGGGATAAATATGTGACTTTGATGGAATTCACATACAACATTGGATATCAAACTAGCATTGGTGTGCCACCTTATGAGGCACTCTATGGTCGAAATTTAGAACTCCCTCTTACTAGATAGAGTTAGTTGAAAGCAAATTGACGGGCCCTGAACTTATAAAAGATACTGAAGAGAAAATACAACTTTTCAAGCAACGATTAAAAGAAGCAAGTGATAGACAGAAATCATATGCAAACTTAAAAAGAAAGAACATTGAGTATTAGGTTGGTGATGAAGTATTCTTGAAGGTATCCCCATGGAGAAAGGTGTTGCGGTTCTGGAAGAAAGGGAAACTCAGTCCCAGGTTTAAAGGTCCTTATAGAATTTTGGATTGGGTTGGACCGGTAGCATACAAACTAAATCTTCCCAGTGAGTTATCAAAGCTGCATGATGTTTTTCATGTTTCTATGCTTCGATGATATCGATCAGATTATTTGCATATCGTACCTGTGCAAGACATCAGTGTCAGATCTGACTACACATATGATGAGGAGCCTAAGATAATCTTGGCAAGAGAAGTTCGACAATCGAGGAATAAAAAAATCCCCCTAGTAAAGTTATTATGGCAACACCATGGTATACAAGAAGCGACTTGGAAACCTAAAGCAGTCATGCGGGCTCAATACCCACCGCTCTTCAATATAGGTATGAATTTCGAGGACGAAATTCTTTAAGGGGGAATGAGTTGTAATGCCCCTTATTATACCCTAGGAGGATTTCACTAATTAATTACTAGGTTCTATGTCAAATTAAGTGTAAATGTATAAAGAGGGACCTAATTGAAAAGTTATAGAGTAAGTTCTGAGGTGTAAGTAGAAATAAAGGAAATTGGAGGACCAAAGAGCAATATTGCCATAAACATGACATTTTGACCAATAGAAAGTAAGAGACACAGAGATATTTTTGAGAGAGATGGCCAGCCAAACAAGTGGTCTTCATTCTTCATCCTCATCCTCTCTCAAACCCTAAACTCTCTCTCTCTAAACCTCTCTATATTTCTTGGATTTTTGGTAAGAAAAAAAATATTTGGATAGTTTTCTTATAAAGTATTCTTGTATTTTCTTTTGTTATGTGTTGTTTATTGATTAGAGAGATGGGTGTTCATGGTTGAGTTCTTATGTTATAAAAGGAGAAACAAGTAAGAAGAACGGAAATGAGGCTATTCAAGAGTGAAGAAAAGTTAGAGCTTAAACAAGGTATGGGAACTTGCATAATTATGTGTGTGCATGCTTGATGTTTTGACATGATAGATGTCTTTACTCCTTTTATTATATTTTTTATGGTTTATTTTAAGCTTGGAAGTGGTTTAGAGATGAAAAAATATAAGTTTTGTTGAAAGATACAAAATTTTGTTTTATGATTCAATGGACCAGTTTGTACTCTTTTGGTCATATCTTGAGTTATATGTATTAAAATGGAGAAATTCTAGTTTTTATAGAAACTAGTCACAAATATCTTGATTTTGTTAGAAGAAACCGAGAATTGATTTTCACTGCTTGATAGTGAAATTTTGTGTTGAATTCTGGTTATAGTTGTTACCCATTTTTATGATCAATCTATGGTTTTTCTTGCATATCTGAAGATTTACAGGTCCCATTTAGATGATTTTAAGTGTTTGGAAAACTATAAACATAGGCCTAAAACTTTGTAGAAGGTTATATTCGCTGAAAATGCTGTTTTATTGGTCAAAAATGGCTTAGAACCCTAAACTGAAAATCTGCCATTGGCCAGATTAGAGCATCATGATTACTAGGATTTTGATAGTAACCGTGAGCCAGTCTAGTTTTCAGTCCAGAACCAAAACCCATCCTAGCTCATGGTTACTAAGAAATTCATAGTAACCGTGACCCATTCCCATAGCCTTACTTCATAATTACCATCAAAGGGTTAGTAACCGTGAGGTTGGTAGCATTCAGTCCAGAACCGAGGTGTAATATACGTCACAGTTACTAGGAATTGGGTAGTAATCGTGACCCCTATTGCATGTCTAGGCTTACGATCACCATTAAATATGTTATAACCGTGACCCTTCCTTATGTTTTGATACTTGGAATTTTATGATCTCATTTGATGTATAAACTTATCTAAGCCCTTCCTAAGCTTATAAATCATTCTAACTTACAAATATATAGTGATATACCTCGTTAGTCATAGGATTTGTTCAAAGATAGGAATTTAAGATTTTATTATTCAAAGTATAGTATGCATGTGTTTACTTTAATGAAATTATAGTACAATGATTGTTGTTTATGTTATGAATTTAACAATGTATAACATTTTAGTACTTTTCATTCATCTATGCTATATTGGATCATACGAGTACAATTTCATAATATATGGAATATGATTTGTTTTGCCTACATATAAAGACTTGGTGATGGATAGATAGGCATGCCTATAGGGTTACAGTCGCAGCTGCTATAGTCTGACTCTTATGAGTCCACAGTATGTCTCTAAATGAGACCACAGTTCTGACCCGGTTGGGTCTACAGAATCTATACTGATCATAAAAGTCTTAAATACCTGTTTAGCCAGTGGGATCTCAATTTAAGGCAGCGCAGATGGCTAGAATTGTTCATAGATTATGATTGTATAGTTGAATATCATCCAGGAAAGGCAAATGTTGTGGCTGATGCTTTGATTCAGAAGATGATGGCAACCCTGTTATTACATGATTGTAAATGGAAGTTTGCATCCGATGGAGCTTTGTTAGCTCAATTGTGAGCTCACCTTAATCTAAGGCAGGCAGTAATAGATGCGCAGGCAGATGATGAAAACGTATAGCAAAAGGGTCCAATCAATTATTCAATTGGGATTGATGGTGGTCTCTATTATCAAAATCGGTTATGTGTGTCGTATTTTAAAGAATTAAAAAGAGCTCTATTGCAAGAAGCCCATAACACTGTATTCACCATGCATCCTGGTGGTAACAAAATGTATAAAGATCTGAAAAAGTTTTACTGGTGGCCAGGAATGAAGAGAGATGTAACTGAGTATGTTTCCAAATGCCTAACGTGTGAGCAAGTAAAAGTAGAGCATCAACTTCCTTCAAGATTGTTGAATCCTCTTCCCATTTTCTCAATGGAAGTGGGATAATGTTATTATGGATTTTGTTACAGGTTTACCCACTACTTAGAATAAGCATGATGTTGTGTGGGTCATAGTAGATAGATTGACAAAGGTTGCTCATTTTATACCGATCCGAACCAATAACTCGATGGATAAGTTGGTTGAATTGTATATAAATCAAATTGTTAGATTGCATGGGGTACTTATTTTAATCATTTCAGACCAACCGAGATTCGAGATTCACTTTTAGATTTTGGAAAAGTCTACAACAAGCTTTAGGCACAAAGCTTCTTCTTATTAGTGCTTTTCATCGATTTAGAAAGGATTATACAAGTATTGGAGGACATGCTGAGAGGTTGTGTTTTAGACTTTCCCGGGAGTTGGGATAAATATGTGACTTTGATGGAATTTGCATACAAAAATGGCTATCAAACTAGCATTGGTATGCCACCTTATGAGGCACTCTATGGTCAAAAATGTAGAACTCCCTCTTGCTGGATAGAGTTAGTTGAAAGCAAATTGACAGGTCCTGAACTTATAAAAGATACTAAAGAGAAAATACAACTTGTCAAACAAAGATTAAAAGAAGCAAGTGATAGAGAGAAATCATATGCGAATTTAAAAAGAAAGGACATTAAGTATTAGGTTGGTGATGAAGTATTCTTGAAGGTATCCCCATGGAGAATGGTGTTACGGTTCAGGAAGAAAGGGAAACTCAGTCCCAGGTTTATAGGTCCATATAGAATTCTAGAACGGGTTAGACCAGTAGCATACGAACTGAATCTTCCTAGTGAATTATCAAAGCTGCATAGTTTTTCATGTTTCTATGCTTCGACGATATCGATAAGATGAGTCGTATATCGTACCTGTGCAAGACATCAGTGTCAGATCTGACTACACATATGATGAGGAGCCTAAGATAATCTTGGCCAGAGAAGTTCAACAATTGAGGAACAAAGAAATCCCCCTAGTAAAAGTATTATGGCAACACCATGGTATACAAGAAGCGACTTGGAAACCTGAAGCAGTCATACGGGCTCAATACCCACAACTCTTCAATACAGGCATGAATTTCGAGGACGAAATTCTTTAAGGGGGAGCGAGTTATAATGCCCCTTATTATACCCTATAAGGATTTTCACTAATTCATTACTAGGTTCTATGTCAAATTAAGTGTAAATGTATAAAGAGGGACCTAATTGAAAAGTTAAAAAGTAAGTTTTTGGGTATAAGTAGAAATAAAGGAAATTAGAGGACCAAAGAGCAATATTGCCATAAACATGACATTTTGACCAATAGAAAGTAAGAGAAATGGAGATATTTTTGAGAGAGATGCCAGCCAAAAAAATGGTCTTCATCCTCATCCTTTCTCAAACCCTAAACTCTCTCTCTAAACCTCTCTCTATATTTCTTGGATTTTTGGTAAGAAAAAAAAGATTTGGATAGTTTTCTTATAAGGTATTCTTGTATTTTCTTTTGTTATGTTTTGTTTATTGATTAGAGAGATGGGTGTTCATGGTTGAGTTCTTATGTTATAGAAGGAGAAACAAGTAAGAAGAAGGGAAATGAGGCTATTCAAGAGTGAAGAAAAGTTGGAGCTTAAATAAGGTATGGGAACTTGCATAATTATGTGTGTGTATGCTTGATGTTTTGACATGAGAGATGACTTTACTGCTTTTATTATATGTTCTATGGTTTATTTTAAGCTTGGAAGTGGTTTAGAGATGAAAAAATATAAGTTTTGTTGAAAGATACAAAAATTTGTTTTATGACTCAATAGACCAGTCTGTACTCTTTTGGTCATATCTTGAGTTATATGTATTAAAATGAAGAAATTCTTGTTTTTATAGAAACTAGTCAAAAATATCTTGATTTTGTTAGAAGAAATCGAGAATTGATTTTCACTGCTTGATAGTGAAAATTTGTGTTGAATTCTGGTTATAGTTGTTACCCATTTTTATGATCAGTCTATGGTTTTTCTTGCATATCTGAAGATTTATAGGTCCCATTTAGATGATTTTTAGTGTTTGGAAAACTATAAACATAGGCCTACAACTTTAGAGAAGGTTATATTGGCTGGAAATGCTGTTTTATCAGTCAAAAATTGCTTAGAACCCTAAACTGAAAATCTGCCGTTGGGCAGATTAGGGCATCACGATTACTAAGATAAAACAGTTGTTATAGAAACTAGACACATATCTTGAGTTATATGTATTCAAATGGAGAAATTCTAGTTGTTATAGAAACTAGACACATATCTTGATTTTGTTAGAAGAAACCGAGAATTGATTTTCACCGCTTGATAGTGAAAATTTGTGTTGAAATCTGGCTATAGTTGTTAACCCATTTTTATCATTAGTTTGTGGTTTTTCTTGCATATCTGAAGCTTTACATGTCCGATTTAGATGATTTTTAGTGTTTGGGAAACTAGAAACATAGGCCTACAACTTTGTAGAAGGTCATATTCGCTGGAAATGTTGTTTTTAGGTCAAAAATGGCTTAGAACCCTGAACTAAAAATCTATCGTTGGGCAGATTAGGGCATCACAGTTACTAGGATTTTGATAGTAACCGAGAGCCAGTCCAATTTTCAGTCAAGAACCAAAACCCATCCTAGCTCACGGTTACTAAGAAATTCATAGTAACCGTGACCCATTCCCATAGCCTTACTTCACAGTTACCATCCAAGGGTTAGTAACCGTGAGGTTGGTAGCATTCAGTCCAGAACTAAGGTGCAATATATGTCACGGTTACTAGGAATTGGGTAGTAATCGTGACCCCTATTGCATGTCTAGGCTCATGGTTACCATTAATTTGGTTGTAACCGTGATCCTTCCTTATGTTTTGATACTTGGAATTTTATGACCTCATTTGATGTCTAAACTTATCTAAGCCCTTCCTAAGCTTATAAATCATTCTAACTTACAAGTATATGGTGATATACCCCTTTAGTCATAGGATTTGTTCAAAGATAGGAATTTAAGATTTTATTATTCAAAGTATAGTATGCATGCATTTACTTTAATGAAATTACAGTACAATGATTATTGTTTATGTTATGAAATTAATAATGTATAACATTCTAGTACTTTGCATTCATCTATGCTATATTGGATCATACGAGTAAAATTTCATAATATATGGAATATGATTTGTTTTGTCTGCATATAAAGACTTGGTGGTGGATAGATAGGCATGCCTATAGGGTTACAGTCACTACTACTATAGTTTGACTCTTATGAGTCCATAGTATGTCTCTAAATGAGACCACAGTTCTGACCCGGTTGGGTCCACAGATTTAATACCTTCGGGTATTTACAGATTTGATACCTTATGGTATCCCCAGCACCCGTTATCCACACCCACAGGAATTTAAGTAGGCATTTTATAAGATGAATGATATGCATACACAGTTTGAAATCTTTTATTTTATGATTAAATGATATAATTATTCCTTCCAATGAGGCATTTCATATTATTTATTAATGAAGTAAATGCAATTTATTTTGTATTATTATTGTATGCTTGGTAATAACCATTGTGAGTGGTTATCAACATGTTAGTTTGTTCCCCACTAAGCTTTATAGCTTAGCACGAGTGTTTATGCATGTAGGTGTGCAAGTTAGATCTTTTCTTCAGGGATAAAGCCAACAATCTCCAAAGCCAACATCAGACTAGGAAGAATAGTTTTGAAGTATGAGATTCAATTTTGTATCTTTTTGGTTATATGATGATGTATTTTGTATTAAAATCTTGTAATTATCAAGTTTTTTAATTAATAACCAAGCATCATGTTAATGTAATAAACTTAATCTTATATGATTTGGAAAGTATATGTGTATGTATATATCTATATGCATCTTTAACAGATGACTCACAAAATTAATGGAATGTAATTAGTAACAGTAATTCAGGATTATCTAGTATAGTCATTACAGAACTGGCAGCAGTCATTTTTGCTTTGAGGATATGGTGACATTACCTTTATGGTGAGAAGTGCAGAATCTATACAGATCATAAAAGTCTTAAATACCTTCTTACCCCGTAGGATCTCAATTTAAGGTAGCATAGATGGCTAGAATTGTTCAAAGATTATGATTGTATAGTTGACTATCATCCAGGAAAGGCAAATGTGGTGGCTGATGCTTTGAGTCGGAAGATTATGGCAACCCTGATATTAAAGGATTGTAAATGGAAGTTTGAATCCGATGGAGCTTTGTTAGCTCAATTGCAAGCTCACCCTAATCTAAGGCAGACAATAATAGATGTGCAGGCAGATGATGAAAAATTACAGCAATTAACTCAATCAATGCATGAAAGGGGTCCAATAGAGTATTCAATTGGGGTTGATGGTGGTCTCTATTATCAGAATTGGTTATGTGTGCCAGATGTTAAATAATTAAAGAGAGCTCTATTGTAAGAAGCCCATAACACTGTATTCACTCTGCATCCCGGTGGTAACAAAATGTATAGATATCTGAAACAGTTTTACTGGTGGCCAGGAATGAAGAGAGATATAACTGAGTATGTTTCCAAATGCATGATATGTCAGCAAGTAAAATTAGAGCATCAACTTCCTTCAGGATTGTTGAATCCTCTTCCCATTTCTCAATGGAAGTGGAATAATGTTACTATGGATTTTGTTACAGGTTTACCTATTACTCAGAAGAAGCATGATGTTGTGTGAGTCATAGTAGACAGATTGACAAAGGTGGCTCATTTTATACCGGTCCAAACCAACTACTCGATGGTTAAGTTGGCTGAATTGTATATAGATTAAATTGTTAGATTGCATGGGGTACCTATTTCAATCATTTCAGACCGAGATCCGAGATTCACTTCCAGATTTTGGAAAAGTCTATAACAAGCTTTAGGCACAAAGCTTCTTCTTAGTACTGCTTTTCATCCTCAAACCGATGGGCAGTCGAAAAGGATTATACATGTATTGGAGGACATGTTGAGAGGCTGTGTTTCAGACTTTCTCGGGAGTTGGGATAAATATGTGACTTTGATGGAATTCGCATACAACAATGGCTATCAAACTAGCTTTGGTATGCCACCTTATGAAGCACTCTATGGTCGAAAATGTAGAACTCCCTCTTGCTGGATAGAGTTAATTGAAAGCAAATTGACGGGTCCTGAACTTATAAAAGATACTGAAGAGATAATACAACTTGTCAAGCAAAGATTAAAAGAAGCAAGTGATAGATAGAAATCATATGCGGACTTAAAAAGAAAGGACATTGAGTATCAGGTTGGTGATGAAGTATTCTTGAAGGTATCCTCATGGAGAAAGGTGTTACGGTTAGGGAAGAAAGGGAAACTCAGTCCCAGGTTTATAGGTCCATATAGAATTCTGGAATAGGTTGGACCAGTAGCATACCGACTGAATCTTCCCAATGAGTTATCAAAGTTACATGATGTTTTTCATGTTTCTATGTTTCGACGATATCGATTAGATGAGTCACATATCGTACCTGTACAAAACATCAGTGTCAGATCTGACTACACATGATGAGGAGCCTAAGATGATCTTGGCCAGAGAAGTTTGACAATTGAGGAATAAAGAAATCCCCCTGGTAAAAGTATTATGGAAACACCATGGTATACAAGAAGCGACTAGGGAACCTGAAGCAGTCATGTGGGCTCAATACCTATAGTTCTTCAATACAGGTATGAATTTCGAGGATGAAATTCTTTGAGGGGGAGAGATTTGTAATGCCCCTTATTATACCCTAGGAGAATTTTAACTTATTAATTACTAGGTTCTATGTCAAATTAAGTGTAAATATATAAAGAGGGACCTAATTGAAAAGTGAAAGAGTAAGTTTTGGGGTATAAGTAGAAATAAAGGAAATTGGAGGGCCAAAGAGAAATATTGCCATAAACATTATATTGGACCAATAGAAAGTAAGAGAGAGGGAGATATCTTTGAGAGTGATGGCCAGCCAAACAAGTGGTCTTCATTCTTCATCCTCATCCTCTCTCAAACCCTAAACTCTCTCTCTAAACCTCTCTCTAGATTTCTCGGATTTTTGGTAAGAAAAAGAAGATTTGGATAGTTTTTTTATAAGGTATTCTTGTATTTTCTTTTTTTATGTGTTGTTTATTGATTAGAGACATGGGTGTTCATGGTTGAGTTCTTATGTTATAGAAGGAGAAACAAGTAAGAAGAAGGGAAAAGAGGCTATTCAAGAGTGAAGAAAAGTTAGAGCTTAAACAAGGTATGGGAACTTACATAATTATGTGTGTTTATGCTTGATGTTTTGACATGAGAGATGTCTTTACTGCTTTTATTATATGTTTTATGGTTGATTTTAAGCTTGGAAGTGGTTTAGAGATGAAAAAATATAAGTTTTGTTGAAAGATACAAAAATTTATTTTATGATGCAATGGACCAGTCTATACTCTTTTGGTCATATCTTGAGTTATATGTATTAAAATGGAGAAATTCTAGTTGGTAGAGAAACTAGACACACATATCTTGATTTTGTTAGAAGAAACTGAGAACTGATTTTCACTACTTGATAGTGAAAATTTGTGTTGCAATCTGTTTATAGTTGTTACCAAATTTTTATGAGCAGTCTGTGGTTTTTCTTGCATATCTGAAGCTTTACAAGTTTTATTTAGATGTTTTTGGTGTTTTAAAAACTAGAAACATAGGCATACAACTTTGTAGAAGGGTATATTTGCTGGAAATGCTGTTTTACAGGTCAAAATTGGCTTACAACACGAAACTAAAAATCTTCCGTTGGGCAGATTAGGGCATCACGGTTACTGGATTTTGATAGTAACCATGAGCCAGTCCAGTTTTCAGTCCCAAATCAAAACCCATCCTAGCTCACGGTTACTAAGAAATTCATAGTAACCGTGACCCATTCCTGTAGCCTTACTTCACAGTTACCATCCAAGGGTTAGTAACCGTGAGGTTGGTAGCATTCAGTCCAGAACCGAGGTGTTATATGTGTCACGGTTACTAGGAATTGGGTAGTAACCGTGACCCCTATTGCATGTCTAGGCTCACGGTTACCATGAATTTGGTAGTAACTGTAACCCTTCCTTATGTTTTGATACTTGGAATTTTATGACCTCATTTGATGTCTCCCAGTGCATTTCTACACATGGTCACGTGTCCCATTTAAGTTCCTCACACGTGGTCACATGTGGATTAGCCTTGTTTCACACGTGGTCACGTGTCCTCTTGGTTTTCATCACTTGTTCTTTCATGTGGCCATGGGTCTTTAAGCTTTAATCTTCATGTGGCCATGTCTTCTAAGCAGCAACCCTTCACGTGGCCACGGGTAGATTTCTTCATTGATTTCACATGGTCACGTGAAAAGCTTCTGGACTGAATGCTCACTTTCTCGCATAAATTTCTCATATTTGCAGTTTTGGCCCAAATTTTTGCCTTTTTGCAATTTAAGCCCTTTGTTAACAATTTCAACCTGAAAACCAAACAAAACATTGGATTAACCTTAAAACCATATAAATTACAATTTAACTCTATTTTAACCTAAATAATACCAAAATAACTAAATAACAAAGCTTAAAACATATTAGAAAACTATATATAATTCACACTTATCAATTGTTACCATATAGTAGAACTTTTAATGAAAAATACAAAATTTTATAATATATGGCTATTATATGATATATGTGTGTGCGTGTGTGTGCGTGCGCATGTACACATAAGGGTAATTATTATATGTGTGTAATACAATGTAATTGTAAATAATAATGTGCATATGAAGTGTATGTTTAAGAATATATGCTAATATTACTTTGTAAAGCAATTAGCCATAAAGAGTTGATGAAGCATGTCATATAACAAATATATGAACTATTATACATATTACTTAATTGAGATAACTTGTACATGCCTATATATTATGTGTATGAATTATCAAGCTAAAGCATACGAGAACAATGATATATGTTCATGTACAATTACTTGAATTGTCATATAAGATTGTATGTGAAAGAGTTACATGCTTTGAAGCAAATTTCAAGTATAGTAAAGTATTATTCACAAGGTGTGCATGATATGACATATATAGAAAGCTTATGTATAAACTTGAATATATATGTATGTATGTTGCCTATAAGTATATGATGATGAAAGAGTAAAGCATGGAATAAAGATGCTTAATCATAAACATGATATAGTGTTATAAAAAGTCATTCATGCATATGCATATGATTTTGATTATCCTGCTCATAGTTATACACGAATATATATATAGATGTGTGTGTGTGTGTGTGTGTGTGTGCATGGTGAAAAAGAGCAAAGTATATAATAGTAATGCTCAACAGTGAGCATGATCACATGTTTAAAGAAGGTGTTACAATGGATATGATTACCTTGGACATAGTTATACATGAGTTTTTATATACATATATGTATGTGATCGAACATAATAAAGCAAAGTATAAAGGATAAAGTAAAGAGATTTAATTTCATGCATTATGTCTAGGGTGTGGATAGATAGGCATGCCTATAAGGGTACCTTATAGTTATGATAGTTTCAACCCCGTTTGGGTCATCAAAATAGTTTCAACCTCATTTGGGTTGTAGTCGACCCTATTTGGGTGACTAAATAGACATGATCCCATTTGAATCATAAACAACCCTATTTGGGTTGTAGCCAACCCATTTGGGTGACCTCTATAGTTATATGTAAGTAGTTTAATATTGTGAAGGGCTTTGCATGAATCTCTGTATATAAAATTTATGAAATTCTTGATGCAAGTTCATGTTGTTTCCTATTAATATGTTCCTTATAATTATTTGTCTCTTGCCTTACATGACCTTTATAGTCATATGCTTCTTAAATTATTTTACATATATAAATACATGATATTTTAAAATACATCAACATATAGTATATGGGAAAAGCAAGGCATGGAATAAAGAGTATTTTGTGATTACATGTATAAAATCCTTGAGAAGACAGTGAAGTGTTTCTATACCTAGAAATGCAAGATATATGAATTTATACGTATGGCATGCTTTGTTAGTAAAAATACACAGTTACTTATTAAACATTGTGTAAATGATAAGAGAAATATGTGGGACTCAGTACATGTTAATATAAAAAAAATTATGAACTCAAGTTAATGATATAATAGTTTGATGGCGATAATAATTATTCAAGTTGGTGAAAAAAATATATGATACATGAAATATGTTATACATAGGTGTAAGATATAGTTTATTAATTTAAAGATCTACGATTTTAAATGGTTGTACATGAACATAGATTGATATAAGTATATAGGAATCAAGAAAGTAAACTAGATGTATAATATTTTCAGTGTTAAAAAGGAATAATTTTATGAGAAAGAACTCAAAAAGCAAATGAAATATCTATAGGTAACTGATAGTGGATAGTAAAGTATAATAAAAGATAATATAGCCTTGGAGATTTATGTGAATATGGTTTAAATTATTAAGTTACATGCTTAAAGATATGCTTGTTTGTGTGCTTGCATTTTGACGACCTTTAAAAGAGGTTGTCCACGTGTCTTATGTTCCCCCACTAAGTTTTATAGCTTAGCATGGGTGTTTTATCCTTGTAGGTTGCAAGAAAGGATTTTCTTTCCAGTGATAATATCTGCAGTAGAAGGGCTAACACAAGAGAGAGATTGAAAGTCATATATGTTGAGAGTATAGTCTATTGTGAGTTCATTTTGATTACAAGATCTTTATTTATAAGGATGTAATCTATAAATATTTAATAAATTTAAATCTTGAATTGTTCAAAAAGTCTCTTGAGTATGAAGTAAAGTTTTAATAGTACAATACATATATATTGATTTTATGATTTATTAAATGTCTCTATTTATAGCCAAGGCACATGGACAGAGTATTGAAAAAAAATTTATAGGCATAAAAACATAGCAAAGTAAGTTTAATGATACCAGATATAGTGATTACAGCTAAGTATAAGATAAGGGTGTTACAATAAAAGTGATTTGATTAATGAATAATGAAAAGTGTCATCAGTATAAGTGTTTCAATGGCTCCTGATAGTGTTAGTGTTCTTTATTGAATAAGGAAGTATGGTTAAAGAATTGTATTAAAGTGTTATTGAGTGCATCATTAAGAAATTGTATTGCAATATTTCCTAATGCATGGACAATTATTATAAGCCTAGGTATTTTATATCATGAAAATGCATGATATTATGTTATTTGTATTTGAGATTTCGAAAAGAAATCAATTGCACTATTTACTTGTAATGGCCCAATTGCCAGGCTAGTTGGGAATAGTGTTCCAACGGTAAATAGTGACACCGGGGTGAATAGTATCTTTCAGAGTCGAAAAATATTTTATATGATCATCAGAAAGTACTAGTTGCAACTAGTCTAAGGGTGAAATTTGGAATAAAAATGAGGTCAAACGAGTTTCCAAAAGCTGAAAATAAGAAAATTTCATGGTTTCGGTTCAAATAGTACCCGGATTGACTAAGATTTGATCGAAACTTTAAAAATAGAAAATGACCTTTAAAACTCACCAGAATTTCCAGATCTATATTAAATGATATGTAGAATATATAGTAATAAAAAATTAATTTTTTGGTGATTTTAAAAAATCGGATTATCGGACTGGTAAAAATTAACCAGATCGGAAAATAGTCTGTGATTGACTCAAAAATATTCATGGAGCCTAATAAATATATTTTGAAGATTATGAAAGTATTTTTAGGAAGATTTGAACTCAGAAAGTATGAAAAAAATAATGATTTCGGTTTAAATAGTAATCGATTGACCGTTAATTTGATTGAGACTTTACAAATAGTAAATAATCTCTAAAAATTACAGGAATTTTTAGTTGAGATCTAATTAGTATTTGAAATTATTTGATAGTTAAAAAGTGATTTTACAGTAACATCAAAAATTTACTAATCAAACCAGTTTTAGTGAATCGGATAAAAAATGGACTCCGATTGAGCTAAAAAATTTTATGGAGGCTTAAATTATTATGTCAAAAATTATGTAATTGATTTTGAGTAAATTTGAGCTTAGGAAGAGAGAGAAATAATTTACAATACATTAAATGGGCTTAAAATAGATTTTGGGCTTAAATTAGGTCTAATCACTTTGGTTGAACCGGCCCAGCCCATTGAAGGAATGTATAGAAAGCAAAAAATATCAGAAGAATGGAAAAACTATGAGTCTTCTCTCTTCTTACTCTCTTGAAATTGAATTCTTCTTCTTCCTTTGTAAACCCACCATTTTCTTCCTTTCTCTCTCCAAATCTCCCACCAAATTCCACTGTCCCAAGTAAATCGAGGCTTTTCTTTCACGTAGTGACTATATCTAAGCTCAATTTGGAATAATTGAAGTGAAAAAACAAGATTTATCAAGTTATGTATCAAAATAAGGCATGAGGAACCAAGCTCTATAATTTGATTTAAAGGTTTATATAGATAGATTAAGGTATGTAGAGCTCATTTGTGATGTTAGATTTAAGTTTGGAGCGAATAAAATGATGGTTTTATACCTTTACATATTTGGCCACTTAGCATTTTTAAAGAAATTATGAAAATTTATGGTGTAAAGCTAAGGAGAGGAAGATTAAAGTGTGGAAAACAAGAATTCAAGGTAAGTGGATACAATATCCCTTAATTTTCATGAATTTTTTGTAGTGGTATGATTATGTAAGTTATGTAATTATGTACATAATTCATGTTAAATTGAAATAGGCTTTATAAATATGTTTAGGGAGTTAGAATTGATGATTTGAATGCCTTAAATAAGGAGAAAGAAATTGAATGATATGGACAATATGGAAGCCGAATTGGGTGAAAGCTACTATATTGTCCCCCACTAAGAAAATTTCGTCCTCGAAATTTTAACGGTTACATGCATCACATACATGAGCGGAAGTTTAAAATTTTTTAACCATTAGATCTGATCTTGCCATGAATACACAATATAACTATATGAGAATAAGAAAAATCACCTTTGATTTTTGTTGAACAGTTGATTTTACTTCGCATCGGGTTGTCGCAAACCACAGTGTCCAAAATCGAACACCTCCAATGAGTAATCCACACTAGAGAGGGGTAAATTGAACCAAAAAATTGGTGTTTAACTAGGGCTGGCCGAAATTCCCAAGAGCTAGCTTAGGAGTTGGCGTAAAAAGGGAGAGAGAATTAAGAGAAAAGACTTTCCTTTTGTTTTAATCACTTAACCCTAATTTTCATTAGTTGGCCTTTTATAGTTAGGTTAAAATTCAAACTCCTTAATGAGATTGGGCTCTTTAAAATTGCTGGAGAATTATTAATTGGGCCTCTGGAATTAATTATAATCATTTGGACTTAATTAAATCCAAATTAAATCTTTTCATAAAAGACCATGCACAAAATCCACAAACTAGGTCCTTTGTGCATCTAATTGGATTTAAATACCCAAATAGATTCCAAATCCAACCAAATTAAATATGTGAGTTCCTTAACACTTATGTAACATATATAAATTAATTTGGTCCAATAAAAAGCCCTCTAAGCCCTTCTTTATGGAGTTGGTGTGTGGCCCTCTTCTGGAGGGCTTTCGCTAACTTTTTTCATTCCTCTAGCCCTTAATAATTCCTCCAATGGTCCTATTAATTATTATATCAGTCCTATAACACTTATAGTAGTCTTATAACACTTATAAGACAATAATAATTAATCATGAAATACATTATTTCATTTAGGTCCAATTTACAAAACATTTCTCAAAAGTTTCGCGGACAATTTTATTTGATCATAATTAATTAAACTCTTTAATTAATTATTATCATATTCTCTTCTCTACCTTCATAATAATATCAAATATTATTATCCTTGTCATTTTACCATTTTACCCTTTTCTCTATATGTGTGTGACCTATTGGGTTCCTATCCATGTTGGCAGTATAATATGTAATTGTGAGTTCTATTCAAAACTTACATGATTTAAACTCCTTTAAATCATTTTATCAATCTCTATTGATATTTTGATACATCATTATACAAGTCATGATTGGCCTCTAGCTAGGCATCATGACTACCCAAATGTCAAGAAAGTCATGTGGTTTGACTGTACCCTTCCATAGAAACAGTTACCATGCAATTACTCCTTTCACCACTCTTATCTCAATTAGATTCTGAGTATGGATTTCTGTCAACTCATATAAATCTAATTATGTATGTTCTATTAATTTAACCATTGTTCCTAAAATGCCCTTCATGGATCTCCATCCATCTCGACATATTACTCTGGCCAGAGATTCTCTGAACAAGGCAATTATAGAATCATGTGAGATAACTTCCCTTGTTAAATTTGGGATGGTGAATCCTTTGTCAATCACTCAACTATCTTCAAGTAGGTCATGATATACCCAATCTCCTAACTATGTTCACTCCCAGTTGGAAGTAATCAGTTATGGAGTCAAAGTATACCACTTGCTACTTAAGATAACTTTGGTGATCTCAAGTCTAAGGATACTTGCACAACCGCTATGAAGAGATTCCTCACTAACATAGATTTAATATCCATATGAGGATTCTCTTTACAGGTCTCTAATGAACTTATTCCTCTAACAAGTATCCACATGTTAGCTTTGATTATCATCCATAATCACAGTTATGAGAACCACTGCTTGAACCATTCAATAAGCATAACATGTGCTAGTCTGTCCGAATTAACAATGTCCTATCTTGTTAATTCTATGACTAGGGATATTTAGATATTAACACATTTTCATGCGATAGACATCTCACATCATGAATACCTTCATGATTGCCTTTGCACTGTGTTTATAATATCTAGGACTTCGTTTATTAATTTAAGATTTACAAACTCATGTATTCAAACATAGCATTAATAAATGAATGATGCCTTTTATTAAGAATATAAATTTCATACATATGAAAAACATCCATATTACATGGGCTCTAGGGCATACTCTCTAACAATCTCCCACTTGCACTAGAGCTAATCACTCATATGTCTCAGACCCATGTTATTTATATGGTGATCATGCTTTATCTGGGAAAGTGCTTTAGTGAGGGGATTCGCCACATTGTCATCTGTGGGAACCCTTTCTATTTTCACATCATTTCTAGCTACTATTTCCTTTATGAGATGGTAGCGTCTGAGAACATGTTTGGATCGCTGATGAGACCGTGGTTCCTTTGCTTGCGCAATGGCTCCATTGTTGTCACAATATAAAGGAATCGGATCAACAATGCTAGGCACCACTCCTAGTTCGGTTATGAACTTTTTGATCCAGACTGCTTCTTTGGCTGCTTCTGAAGTAGCAATGTACTCAGATTCCATCGTGGAATCAGCAGTTGTTTCTTGTTTGGAACTTTTCCAACTAACTGCTCCTCCTCCCATTATGAACACATAACCAGATTGTGATTTACAATCATCTTTGTCAGATTGGAAGCTGGCATCTGTATACCCATTTACTTCCAAACTGCCCTCTCCATATACCAAGAATATATCCTTAGTCCTTCTCAAGTACTTAAGAATATTATTGACAGCTGCCCAATGTTCCTCTCCAAAATTGGATTGGAATCTGCTTCTGACACTCAAAGCAAATGCTACATCTGGACATGTACATAACATAGCATACATGATAGAACCAATTGTAGATGCATATGATATTCTGTACATGCTCTCTCTATCCTCTAGTGTTTGCGGACACATAGACTTAGAAAGGTGTTTCCCATGCACCATGGGTATAAATCCTTTCTTAGAGAGATCCATATTGAACCTCTTCAATACTTTATCTATATATGTACTCTGAGAAAGACCTAGCAACCTATTGGATCTATCTCTATAGATCCTTATTCCCAGAATATAGGATGCTTCTCCAAGGTCTTTCATGGAGAATTGCTTGGATAACCATATTTTAACAGATTGGAGAAGAGAAATGTCATTTCCCATGATCAATATGTCATCTACATATAGAACTAGGAAGACAATTGCACTCCCACTGACCCTTTTATACACACAAGGTTCATCTTTATTCTGTGAGAAACCAAACTCTTTGATTGTCTCATTGAATCGTATGTTCCAGCTCCTAAAGGCTTGCTTCTATCCATAAATGGATCTTTGAAGCTTGCATACCTTTTCGCCATTTCCTGATGTGAATCCTTCTGGTTGTGTCATATACACATCCTCAGAAAGATTTTGTAACACCCTTACTGAACAGTCTGACTGAACATGAGATAACCCTAATTTTTTTTTTAACTACTCCATCAACTACAGACTTGTCCAACAAGCAATACTTATAAATTAAGTACACTAATTAAACTATAATTGTCCAATTGACTAATCACCAAATAAAAATCCGGCAATATAACGCCTAAAAACTTATCTAACCCACCTGCAAATCAGACAATTTCTCAGCCCTTCAGGGGCACCACAATACATAATTAAATTTTCACATACATCTCATACATCCATTCTCATTATTAATCACATTTCCTAAGATAAATAAATATTACATATTACATTCTTAAACTACTATAATACTCCAAAATAAAGAACAAATTACAATAAAATGTACTTGTTACATCTATACATCTCAAAGAGGATTAGCCCACACTAAATTCCCTCTTCTGATGGAGAACCAAAGCAGCTATCCAACCAAGGACAGGCCTAACCTGATACCTACACGGATAACAAAACCCGTGCTAAGCTATAAAGCTTAGTGGGGAACAATATAATCTAAAGATACTCTTTACATCA
This sequence comes from Excoecaria agallocha, assembly GCA_037975025.1. Classification (NCBI taxonomy): domain Eukaryota; kingdom Viridiplantae; phylum Streptophyta; class Magnoliopsida; order Malpighiales; family Euphorbiaceae; genus Excoecaria; species Excoecaria agallocha. Next base: position 74,994,367 of record CM075809.1, on the reverse strand, counting down.
CATAACCTCAATTTTATAAATACAAAGTTTAATAATATTGCCAGTTAATACCTTTAATTACCTTAGATTTAAGCTTTTATATTCACCAATAAATCACAAGCATAAAAGAAGGAATATATTACTCATATAAACTTAACAACTCAATAAGTAACTCATCAGTAATTGTTACCAAGGAAAACGTTTGGCATAATTCCTTCATATATATGCATCATTAAAATATAGTATGCATTATAATTTCACTTTCATGTACTCATTAAAACAATCTTAGCCAGGTGCATTATATATTACATAACCCCACATTATACCAAATATTATGCATTTGACCCGTAACAGAGTTGTATACATATCCATATATATAGATATAAACAAATATAACAATTTAAGAAACTAGCTTATATAGTATTAAAGAATCATATGCTCATCAATATTGTAACTTTTCATTTATTATCCATTTGCTATATATATAAGAAAAGAATTCTTATGCAAATGAATTTTGAACTATAACATTTCTTATCTTTTACACTTTTTAACTTATTATCATATTAATGCCCCTAGTACAGTGCCGACAGAAATACTCAAACTGGATACACGAGATGTGGACCCCACCGGACCACAACAGATCGAGAAATGACCCCAAGGAATCATTTCTCAATAGAACAGATACAGATAACAGATACAGAAAATTACTATGGAGATCAATGATCCTACCATAGTAAAGCAAGTCGCCATGACTTGCACCGCGGTACAGATATCCCTATGGCCAGCCAATTATATCCTGAGCTAGTTTTTACTGTCAGACTATTTTCTAAGGGCACAGAATTTCACTTACTTTCAAAACATTTATCAAATTTCTCATCATATCAATTCCTTTCCAATCCCGAAAAGACAGTGATTCAGAATCTTAAATATTTTTGTACAGTTCGTAAACCATATTTTACTCATGTCATGAATTATTTCACAATAGTTCAGTAAATTCTCTTTAAAACATACTTCAGTCATCAGGGGAAACTATTTTATACATATTCTTTCAAACTACTTTAAACAATCTAATAACCATATGTGGACATTACTTGTACTAATCATGATAGTTCATACCTGACTATTTTATGTTCATAAGAATTAATTCATATACCATTATTTGGATTACTTATGCGAGAATCAACATATAAACACGTTGTCATTACAAAAAAGGACATACCTGTATGGCTCATCATAACCATCTCCCATGCTTCACTGTACTTAATTTAATCATCAGACAAACCTACTCAAATACTATATTTGATATATGTATTCAGTGCGTCTCAATGTGTTACTTTTAATGGAGCTGTCTAGATATGCATATACATTTCATATCAAGCTTATATATGCAACTATACGATCTTAAATAGACATATACCAAATCAACCATGTGTACAAGCATAGTCTTTTATCAGTTTCATATGATATTAAACATACCACTATATCTATTCCATTAAATATAATAATATTCCTAATTGTTATTCAAGTACCGAACAAGAATTTATCAATGAAAGTAAATGTTTGACCTTTATACCAATAGCTTGCCACTATACTAATTACATTATTACTTACTTTATATCATAACCTTATAATTCTAACGTATAGTCTATTTACTTATAGGGACCAATACTTTATTTAATTAACAGCTATTCAATATATTTGTTTTTCAATAGGATTACAGAGAGAATTCTTATAGTTTTATATCATTAGGATTATACATCAAGCTTTATTTCAAAACAAGTCCACATTTTCGATTTATAACTCCATCATCTAACAATAATTCACTTTTACACATCCTTAAGTAAATCTAATACTAATAACCCATTAAATCCCTACTTATTTCAGAAACTCCAATTAAACTTCTATCATAATTTACATCTTAAGCTCATTGTCAAATACTAGCTCTTTAATCTCTTAATAAGTTTTTAACATATAACTAAACTTTACCTTTCGATCAAAGAGAAGGAAACTAAAATTTCCCCAATTCAATCTGCAAACTCAAGGTAGGATCTTTTACCTAACATTACAAATTTCCAGCATTGCTTTCTATTACTATTAATGACAGTTCCCTTGAATAACTGTTTAGAACTTCAACTATAACCTAATTGGAGATTAAATTCCCAAAAATCAATCAAGACAGCATTACAAATTTCAAGGGTACAATGACATTTTATTTATATTTCAGTAAGTTACATCCTCAATTCCCTTAAACGTAATTGAAACTTCTATCTTATTAACCAATACCATTTATTGCTCTTTAGTTATACTATAAACACTTAAAAACAAATAAATCTCAAATTCTATCATATTTACTTTGACTCCATCATTACTCAACTCAACCCAAGAACTTTGCATAAAAGATTAAACACCCTATTACTACTTTATTTTCAATAAACTTATATAAATCCCATCTCATAAATTTTACTTGAAATTCTAATAAAAATCACATCTTAAATTCACTATCAAATAAGAGTTTCAAAATCTATCAATAACTCTTACATGCCATTAATATTTATTAATAATGACCCTTTTACCATAATTTCAATCATATCTGATAACAAAACTAAATCAATGACTCAATTGGACATTGTACAACTTCTTCAATTGAGTTATTCGTTCCTTTTTCGTCTCCAGCATTTCTTTTCCTTATGCTAACAATCCGTAATCCTTGAAGTCATCCCATAACAATTTTATAATTAACCATTCTATCAATTTACACACACAGAAGCAAACATTTATATTAAACATACAATAAATTTCTCATTAAAATTCAAAATTTATTTAACTAAATTGAGGGAGATAATTTCAGTATCCCATACCAAATGGTCGAAGCCTAAAATCCCCTCTCCTTTTCTGTCTCGCCGGAGCCCCGCCGGAGCCTCGCCGGAGCTCTACCGGAGCTGTCCACCTGTAGCCAGAGCCACTACGACCCTTCCGATGGCCTTCACGTGCCCCAAGGCACCGTGGTTTGGTCGGAAAGCCACCTGGAACCACCAACTGCCACAAGCTCCGATCTCCACTTCGCCGGCGAGTGAGGACGATCAACGGGCACCAAAAGATCCGCCTCACCACAGGGAGTTTTTCGGTGGTCTCCGTAACACCAACCGGCGCCGATGGACACCGGAACGAAGAGAAAACCGATCTGACCCAAAAAGAAGAAGAAGGAAGAAAAAACACCACAGGCACTGCCGGAGAGAAGGGACGGCGAGGAGGCGGTGGCAGCCGCGCCGATCGCCGTTGCAGGCGCAGTTGATCGGCGGCAGTGCCTTCCTCCGCCCTCTCCTTCCCTTCCGATCCCCCTTCCCCGATCCTCCCTTTCCTATCCTCTCTCTCTCTCTTTTTTTTTCTTAATAATAATACTAATAATAATAATACTAATCATATTAATATTTAATATAACAACCCCCATGTTTTTTTTTTTAATTGTTGACCCATATATATCTATATCTATATATATCTAGATACACATATATATATCAACATAAATTCACACATTTAATCAATTTAAATTAAATATATACAATTTCGACTAGGGTCATTTTTGGGACATTACAGATTTCCATTAAGGAAAGCTGTCTTCACATCCATTTGCCAAATCTCATAATCATAATGAGCTGCAATGGCTAAAATTATTCTTATAGACTTAAGCATCGTTACAGGAGAAAAAGTTTCGTCATAGTCAATACCTTCTTTTTGACGATAACCTTTTGCTACTAAGCGAGCTTTATAGGTAACTATATTACCTTCCATGTCAGTCTTCTTTTTGAAGACCCATTTGTACCCTATGGGTTTTATCCCTTCAGGTGGTTGAGTTAAAGTCCATACTTTATTCTCATACATGGAGTCCATTTCAGACTGCATAGCCTTAAGCTATAAATCACGTTCTAAACTGTTCAAAACTTTTTGATAGCTTGTAGGCTCATTGTCCTCCACTACAGTTATGCCTCTATCCGAATCAACGTGAAATCCATATCTCACAGTGATAGGATGCATCCTAGTAGATCTTCTAGGATTTTGTGTATAATCAGGTTCAACTGTAATCTCATCATTATGAAATTCAGTTTCGGGTTCAATCGGTTGATCATCTTCTATTTGTGGGTCTTGAACTTCACCAAGCTCAATTTTACTCCCACTGTCCTCTCGTAGGAGAAATTCTCTTTCCAAGAAGACAGCATGCCTTGAAACAAACACCTTTTGTTCTAAGGGATGAAAGAAATAATATCCAAACGTTTCTTTTGGATATCCCACAAATAAACATTTATCAGACTTAACATCCAGTTTGTTTGACATTGTCCTCTTCACATAAGGCAGGACAGCCCCATACTTTTATATGAGAAAGCGTGGGTTTCTTGTTATTCCACATCTCATATGGAGTAACATCAACCGATTTACTAGGAACTCTGTTTAACACATAAACAGCAGTTTCTAGTGCATATCTCAAAAAAGACTTAGGCAAGTTCGCTCGGGCTCATCATTGATCGAACCATATCTAATAGTGTTCGATTTCTCCTTTCAGATACACCATTGTGTTGTGGTGTATATGGAGGAGTCCATTGAGATAAAATCCCATTATCTCTAAGATAATCCTGAAACTCTTGACTTAAGTATTCTCCACCTCGATCTGATCTAAGTGTTTTAATACTTTTACCAAGTTGTTTCTCTACTTCATTTCTGAACTCTTTGAACTTTTCAAATGCTTCAGACTTATATTTCATTAGATAGATGTATCCAAACCTGGAATAATCATCTATGAAAGTAATGAAGTAGGAGTAACCTCCTCTGGCATTGTGTAGTCATTGGACCACATACATCTGAATGTATTAAGTCCAAAACCATTTTAGCTCGTTCTCCTTTACCAATAAAGGGAGCTTTATCATTTTTCCCAATAAACAAGATTCACATGTATCAAATGATTCATAATCAAATGATCCCAAATCAGCTGACTTGTGTAACTTGGTCATGCGTTTTTCATTTATATGGCCTAAACGACAATGCCATAAGTATGAGGTATTCAGATTATCATGTTTCATTCTCTTGGTATTCACATTATGTACTTCTTTAATTAAATCAAGAACAAATATACCATTCTCAATGATAGCTTTTGCATAAAACATATTGTTCTTAAAAATGTAACAACATTTGTCCTTCAAAAGAAATATCATAATCGTTCATCAAACGACTGAAAAGAAATAATACTTTTGGATAAGGCTGGAACATAATAATAATTATTTAATTCCAGTACTAATCCACTAGGAAGAGGCAAATAGTAAGTCCCCACAACTGTTGTAGAGATATTCTGTCCAGTAGCGGACTGCAAATATATCTCTGCCTTTCCAACTCTTCTAAAGCTTCTAAGCCCCTGTAGATCATTACATAAATGAGATCCACATCCGGTATCTAATACCCAAGATTGTTTTGAAGCAATAGAATAAGTATTAATTTTAATCATATGAATACCTGAAGTAGAAGCATCAGCTTGCTTCTTCTCCTTGAGAGAATCTAGATAGGCCTTGCAGTTACGCTTCCAATGACCATCCTTTCCACAATAGAAGCAAGTTCCTTTGGGATTCTCTTTCTTGGCAACCTTCTTCTTGAAGATCCCACCATTCTTTGGCTGCGCCTTGGTTATCTTCTTTTTCTTCTGCTTCTTACCTTTAGCAGAAAGTGACAACCATGACACTTTTTGGATCCTTCTTAAATGATCCATCAGCTGTTTTGAGCATGTTGATTAACTCAGGAATGGATACTTGGATCTTGTTCATGTTGAAGTTAAGCACGAAAGGTGCATAACTTGGAGCCAACGAGTACAATATTAAATCTATGTATAGATCATTATCCATAACATAGCCAAGTCTACTCAAATGCTCAATATACCTATACATCTTCAATGCATGAGTAGCAGCTGAAGTGCCTTCCACCATTTTGCAACTAAATAGAGATCGAGCAATCTCATATTGCTCAGTTCTAGCCTGAGAAGAATAAAGCTCCTCTAGATGCAAAACGATGGTTCTAGCATCCATCATTTCATGTTGCTTCTGAAGCTCCAAAGACATAGCACCCAGCATTAGACATGCTGCTGCTTCACTATCCTCCATGTATTTTCGATAAATGCCTTTGATCTCATCAATGGCATCATCTGATGGAAGTGGTGGTGGATCTCTTATCCAATACATAATGGATCTTTTCAGCTCTGAGAAACAATTCTCACTTGGCTGATCCAGTCAGAATAGTTGTTGCCAACTAGCTTGTTATCCAAAATTGATCGTATATTAATGTTTGATGTGCTCATGATGATGACCTAGATGTGAAAAAGAAAAGATATGAGAGTATGTTCATATATATGTATGCATTAATAAGGTCTTTAATTAATCCATTTACTCCCACTATTTTATTGCGAATTAATAGCCCTCACTATATAATCCGAAAAAACCCGATGGTTTTCCTAGTGGGCCAATATCCAATCCTTGATATGTAATTTGACCTTGACTGTGGTCAACAAGCCAAATTCCATACCCTTGAAAGGTAGGTATCTCTATACCAATTGTGTCTCTACACAACTATTGGATCATTAGGTATCAACTCTTGATGCATGCATATCATATATACATTCCCTAATCTTGCCTCTAGAACCATTAGCCTTGACTGTGGTGAACAAACTAATGGGCTAGCTAAGATGACCCATTTAATTAGATTTGAACATATTCGATATAATGTGAGCTTGACTGTGGTCAACAACCCACACTATAAAGAACTCCGGTTCTCCTCAAATTAATGGAAGGCTTATATACCTTAGTATTTGTTTGAGGGTTTTAGTTAATTAAGTCTCATCATACATGGTTGGCATACATTGGTATGCATCCTATATCTATCACATAAATATAAGTATACAAATGTGGTATAGTTATGGACTTCACTACATTGATTTCCCGAGCCAAGAGGGAAATCAAAAGGTCACACCTAGGTAGTATGCATGATTCAAACAAGAAAACTTGATCTCCATCCGGCCCATCTTGCTCCTTGAAATTGGTCTCCATCTCTATTTCTAATTCTAATCTAAGTAATCTAATTACATATTACAATTTGAAATGAAATACAAACCAAAAACAAGTAGCCGGGACATGAAAGTCCTCATTGGGCCAAAACATGCATAATGCTCAATCACATTGGGCTTTGTCCATAACTATCCATCATGCCAATCATACACCCTTATATGCCTTTCTAATGCATAAAGAAATGGATTACTAACTTTATTTCAACCTTTGAAACTATATTTTGAGTTATTTTAATGATGTGATCAAATAGGAAACTTTTTCCATTTTGGAAACTTTCATTTTAGGAAACCTTTTTGCATGAATGTGTTCTTGCTTTAATAATCAATCAAATTGATTATTAATTAATTATAAATTGATTATTTAATTAATTAATCATATTAAATAATTAAAAGAATCAATTTTGGGCTTAAAACAAGTGTAGGCCGAAACCCACCGAGGAAAAACCCTAAGTGTGTTCACACACAAACTAGTTTTGTTTCATTTGGACCATTTGGGCCTTTTGGAATGAGCCAAGCCCACGCCAGCCCTTAAAACCCATTAATAAACTTAATTAATGTTTATAATAGTTAATTTAAATCAGCTCCTTGGCCCACCAAGTCATTCACTAATTTAAATCAAGTCCGTAAACATAATTAAGCCCATTAAGTGGTTTTAATAAATTAAAATTAATCAAATTAATTTAAGGCCCAATTTAATTAATCCAATTAATTAAAAAACACTTTAATATATCATATATATCAAATTTAGAAGATCAAAAGTCGTTCTAACCATGAACACATCAAGAACACACGTAGAACACAAATTTATCGAACTTTTAGACAAAACTAGTTTTCATGCAAAACTTGTTCGATTTTAATTCCGTTCGATCCTACGGCTAATATCACATATTAAACACATAAAATATCATCTAAATGATTTTTAAATGGATCCATAAGAAATTAAATTAGAACAGCCCCTACATTACCTAGGGTTTCACCCCAAACCCTAATGAGTTTCACGCCAAACCTAATCTTAATCATTCAAAAATTTCGTTTTTGTTTCCACCAAATTTATTTGATCACACATACAAACAGAAATCAATATTTCTCATTCATGAACAATAAAATCTAATATTTTAAAGTTCATGAAATAAATAACTCAAAACAAAACAAAACTTATTCTGCAGAAAAATATAGAATTGTATATCCATGGCAAAACCGTGGCTCTGATACCATGTTGGATTTTAACGGTTACATGCATCACATACATGAGCGAAATTTTAAAATTTTTTAACCATTAGATCTGATCTTGCCATGAATACACAATATAACTATATGAGAATAAGAAAAATCACCTTTGATTTTTGTTAAACAGTTGATTTTACTTCGCACCGGGTTGTCGCAAACCACGAAGTGTCCAAAATCGAACACCTCCCAATGAGTAATCCACACTAGAGAGGGTAAATTGAACAAACAAATTGGTGTTTAACTAGGACTGGCCGAAATTCCCAAGAGCTAGCTTAGGAGTTGGCGCAAAAAGGGAGAGAGAATTAGAGAGAAAAGACTTTCCTTTTGTTTTAATCACTTAACCCTAATTCTCATTAGTTGGCCTTTTATAGTTAGGTTAAAATTCCAACTCCTTAATGAGATTGGGCTCTTTAAAATTGCTGGAGAATTATTAATTGGGCCTCTGGAAATTAATTATAATCATTTGGGCTTAATTAAATCCAAATTAAATCTTTTCATAAAAGACCATGCATAAAATCCACAAACTAGGCCCTTTGTGCATCTAATTGGATTTAAATACCCAAATGGATTCCAAATCCAACCAAATTAAATATGTAAGTTCCATAACACTTATGTAACATATATAAATTAATTTGGTCTAAGAAAAAGCCCTCTAAGCCCTTCTGTATGGAGTTGGCGTGTGGCCCTCTTCTGGAGGGCTTTCGCCAACTTTCTTCATTCCTCTGGCCCTTAATAATTTCCTCCAATGGTCCTATTAATTATTATATCAGTCCTATAACACTTATAGTAGTCTTATAACACTTATAAGACAATAATAATTAATCATGAAATACATTATTTCATTTAGGTCCAATTTACAGAACATTTCTCAAAAGTTTTGCGGACAATTTTATTTGATCATAATTAATTAAACTCTTTAATTAATTATTATCATATTCTCTTCTCTACCTTTATAATAATATCAAATATTATTATCCTTGTCATTTTACCATTTTACCCCTTTTCTCTATATGTGTGTGACCTATTGGGTTCCTGTCCATGTTGGCAGTATAATATGTAATTGTGAGTTCTATTCAAAACTCACATGATTTAAACTCCTTTAAATCATTTTATCAATCTCTATTGATATTTTGATACATCATTATACAAGTCCATTGATTGGCCTCTAGCTAGGCATCATGACTACCCAAATGTCAGGAAAGTCATGTGATTTAACTGTACCCTTCCATAGAAAACAGTTACCGTGCAATTACTCCTTTCACCACTCTTATCTCAATTAGATTCTAAGTATGGATTTCTGTCAACTCATATAAATCTAATTATGTATGTTCTATTAATTTAACCATTGTTCCTAAAATGCCCTTCATGGATCTCCATCCATCTCGGCATATTACTCTGGCCAGAGATTCTCTGAACAAGGCAATTATAGAATCATGTGAGATAACTTCCCTTGTTAAATCTGGGGATGGTGAATCCTTTGTCAATCACTCAACTATCTTCAAGTAGGTCATGATATACCCAATCTCCTAACTATGTTCACTCCCAGTTGGAAGTAATCAAGTTATGGAGTCAAAGTATACTACTTGCTACTTAAGATAACTTTGGTGATCTCAAGTCTAAGGATACTTGCACAACCGCTATGAAGAGATTCCTCACTGACATAGATTTAATATCCATATGAGGATTCTCTTTTTCAGGTCTCCAATGAACTTGTTCCTCTAACAAGCATCCACATGTTAGCTTTGATTATCATCCATAATCACAGTTATGAGAACCACTGCTTGAACCATTCAAGAAGCATAACATGTGCTAGTCTGTCCGAATTAACAATGTCCTATCTTGTTAATTCTATGACTAGGGATATTTAGATATTAACACATTTGCATGCGATAGACATCTCACATCATGAATACCTTCATGATTGCCTTTGCACTGTGTTTATAATATTTAGGACTTCATTTATTAATTTAAGATTTACAAACTCATGTATTCAAACATAGCATTAATAAATGAATGATGCCTTTTATTAATAATATAAATTTCATACATATGAAAAACATCCTATTAC
>CM075809.1:74253333-74315378 GCA_037975025.1 Excoecaria agallocha | reverse complement strand
AAGAGAATACTACTTTTACTTGTCCATATGGCACTTTCGCCTATAGACGAATGCCGTTTTGGTTATGTAATGCACCTGCAACTTTTCAAAGGTGCATGACCTCTATCTTTGGGGATATGATTGAGCACATCATGGAAGTTTTCATGGATGATTTTTCAGTCTATGGAGATTCATTTGAGATATGTTTAAATAATTTAGATAGAGTGTTGGCTAGGTGTGAGGAACTAACCTAGTGTTAAATTGGGAGAAGTGTCACTTTATGGTTGAAGCGGGAATAGTTCTTGGCCATAAGATTTCTAGTAGGGGCATTGAAGTGGATAGAGCCAAGGTTGAACTCATAGAGAAATTACCCCCTCCCACTACACTAAGGGCATAAGATCATTCTTAGGACATGCTGGTTTCTATAGAAGATTCATTAAGGACTTTTCACTAATAGCTAAGCATTTAACTAATTTATTGGTTAAGGAAGTACCTTTTGAATTTTCTGATGATTGTATGCATGCTTTTAATTCTTTAAAGAAGGCCCTTACAACTGCACCTGTTATCACTACTCCTAATTGGGAGTTACCTTTTGACATTATGTGCGATGCAAGTGACTTAGCGGTTGGTTGTGTGTTAGGTCAAAGGATTGGTAAAAAATTGCATGTAATCTACTATGCTAGTCATACTTTGTCACCTCCTCAAGTGAATTATACAACTACTGAAAAAGAAATGTTGGCTGTTGTCTATGCATGTGATAAATTTAGGTCTTATTTGCTAGGATCTAAAGTTATAATTTATACGGATCATGCAGCTTTGAGATATTTGTTTGCTAAGAAAGATGCTAAACCTAGGTTAATTCGTTGGGTCCTTTTATTGCAAGAATTTGATATAGAAATTAAAGATAAAAAAGGCTCTGAAATTTTAGTAGCTGATCACTTATCTAGGTTAGAAAATGCTGAAGGACCATTAGGGGATAGTCATGAAATCAATGAATCTTTTCCGGATGAATCTCTTATGTCAATAAATTATAAGCATGTGCCTTGGTTTGCAGATTTTGCTAACTTTCTTGCTGCAGGAATCATACCCTATGGCTTGACATGGCAACAGAAAAAGAAATTTTTTAGTGATGTGAAAAACTATCTTTGGGAGGAGCCCTACTTATTTAGGATTAGTGGGGATGGTATCATAAGAAGATGTGTGAGTGAGGAAGAAACGGTGGATATTTTAGGTCATTGTCATTCATCGTTGTATTCGGGCCATAATGGTGGAGCAAAAACTGCTTCCAGGGTTTTAGAGTGTGGATTTTATTGGCCTACCCTTTTTAATGATGCTAGGATTTTTGTAGCTAAATGTGATAAGTGTCAAAGGGCAGGAAACCTAGGGAAGAGAGATGAAATGCCTTTGAATAATATTTTGGAGGTTGAACTTTTTGATGTGTGGGGAATAGACTTTATGGGTCCATTTCCTATATCTTTTGGGAAATCATACATATTGGTTGGGGTAGACTATGTCTCCAAATGGGTTGAAGCTGAAGCTTTAGCAACCAATGATTCAAAAGTGGTGCTCTCATTTTTGAAGAAACTCTTTTCACGGTTTGGAGTGCCAAGGGCTATCATAAGTGATGGAGGTACGCATTTCATCAATCGTTCTTTTGCATCATTATTGAATAAGTATGGTGTTCACCATAGAGTAGCTACTCCATACCACCCACAAACTAGCGGTCAAGTCGAAGTGTCCAATAGAGAACTTAAATGGATTTTAGAAAAAACTGTTTCTAATTCTAGAAAAGATTGGGCACATAAGCTTGATGATGCATTGTGGGCATATAGGACTGCTTTCAAAGCACCTATTGGAATGACTCCATATAGGTTAGTGTATGGAAAAGCATGTCATCTTCCTGTTGAGTTAGAGCATAGGGCATATTGGGCTATTAAGACCTTAAATTATGACATGCAAGATGCTGGGTTAAAAAGATGTTTGCAAATAAATGAACTTGATGAATTACGTCTTTTTGCTTATGAAAATGCACGATTATACAAGGAAAGGTCTAAAAAGTGGCATGATGCTCATATCAAATATAAAAGTTTTAAGACTGGGGATAAGGTTTTACTTTTCAATTCTCGCTTAAAATTATTTCCTGGGAAATTGAGGTCTAGATGGAGTGGACCTTTTGAAGTTACTCAAGTTTTCGACCATGGATATTTAGAACTAAAAAATAACAAAGGCGACTTGTTTAAAGTTAATGCGCATCGCTGTAAACTATATTTTGATGGAGCATTTGAGAGTAAAGAGGTATCTTTTATCTCTTTAGAATTGGCTTAGTGTTATTCATTTATTTTTTTTTTTTACTTTCCATTGTTTTTAAGTAACTAATTTTATTTTTCTTTGATTATTACCTTATTTAGAATACTTACATATTTTTATTTTATTTTACAGGTGTCTATGTTTGCTTTATTTATGTTTTTTATATTTTCATTTAAAAAAAAATTTTATTTACATTTTTAAAATTTAAGTCATGAACATTTCATCATTGTCGCGAGTGCGACATTTGTCGCGCGCGCGACAAGGATGAGTGGGACGGATCACAAGACTCTGTCGCGAGCGCGCCCTTTTCGCAAGCGCGACCATGTAATCTTGATTTGGATAAATCGGCTCTGTCGCGAGCGCGACACAATCGCGAGCGCGACAGCTGCTTTCGAGGATAAGGCCTATACTCTCTGTCGCGAGCGCGACTTTCTTCGCGAGCTCGCTAGTTCAAATACCGTGCCTTGTCGCGAGCGCGATAATTTCGCGAGGTCGCGACGGGACACGGGATTTGAATTTCTTAGGGTTTTAGCTGCCTTTTCACCTTCCCCTATATATAGTTAAAACCCTAAGTAAACTATTCATCTTCTCCTCTGTTCTTTCTTTTTTGTTTTTGTGGAGTGTTTTTGCTGGCTTTGGTGTTGTTTCTTCTTCTTCTACACTTGTTATTGTGATTTCAGCTTGGGTTTCTTTATTTTCCATCATGGTGCGCACAAAATCCATTGGACGCAAGGATAAGCAGCCAGTTGCCGAGCCAAGTTCTCCACCAACACCACCTGTTGAGTATCTTCAGGCCAGGTTTGAGTGTCCCTTCCCTATCTATTCTGAAGACAAAGGGAAAAAGTTTAAGTTTTTTAACACCAAAACCTATGTAGGCATGTTGCATCTAGATACTGAATTGCTTAATGATTTAGGTTTGACTGCTCAATTTGATAAATATCTCAAATACATGAAATGGGAGAAATTTTCTGTCATGAATTTACCTATTAGGAGGGATTGGGCTGTAGAGTTTTTTGTCACATTGGCTTATGTTGATAATAAAAAGACTCACTTTAAATTTCGACACCAGGGTGCTGAATTTACATTTGGTTTTGACGAACTTCATGTTTGGTTTGGTTTTCCATTGAATGGAACTCGCTTTAATTCAAATTTATTTGATCACCGACCAATTTGGACAACACTAACTGGCTTGGCGGAATTCAATAACAAAAATGCCTCTAATAGACTGATTAAGGACAATGGCTTATTTTTATTTCATAAGTATTTATGCCATGCTTTATTTGGACGCGTAGAAAGTACCAAGGTTCAATCCAAGGACTTGTTTGTGCTTCATTTATTACTATCACGTAAAACACCATGCTCCATAGATTTTATCTTTGACGGGTTATACCATGCATCAATTGCTAGAACTAAAACTGTAGGCATGTGCCATATGGTAACCGGTATTATTTTGGGGTGTTTAGGTGATTTAGGCAATTTTGTTTTGGCTAAAAATGAACATGTGACTTTAATGGATATCCGATATCTTCGTAACTCCCATGTTTTAGATCGACATGCTATGCCTCCGCAGTTTTTGTCGCGTTTTGTGCAGGAAATGAGATCTAGTCGTGCCAAAGGAAAAGGAAAAGCACCTGAAACATCTACTGCTGAACCGGATGATTCCGATGAGGCTGATGATGAAGAAGAAACTGCTATGGCGAGTGATTTTGGTATGGGTCGTGATGATCGGGATGAGCCCAGTGTCGGTGCTGCGCAAGAGGACAATGCTGGATTGCAGCGTATCTTATCTCGGTTGGATTGGATTGAGGCTGCCAATCAAAGCATGGCGGCTCGGATGGATTCCCTTGAGACGACTGTCCAGCAAATGCACAGGAGTCATAAGAGCCTCAGCCGCAAGCTCCTTTCCTTCTTTCGCCACCACAATATTCCTTTCACGCCTTCTCCACCGGGGTCCCCAAGTGGGACCAATGATTAATGTTACCTTCTCCTGTTTTTAATTCTTTTCTATGTTTTCGTGCTGTTTGTGTTGTGCTTGTCCGTGTTGTATGTATTATTTTGTGGAGTCTTCCTTACACAATGAGGACATTGTGTTCTTTAAGTGTGGGGAAGCTAGTTGGTAGTATGCATATAGGATTAGTGTTAAATGTTTTATGTTTTATGTTGAGTTGTGTAATGTTTTATGTTTTATGTTGAGTTGTGTGATGGAGTTATTCTTTGTGAAATTGTTGCCTATTAACATATATAATTAGTCTTTGCATAGTTAGTTATGAGTTGATTTGATACATTTACTAACTTAGAATTAAGGGTCTTTAGTTTTAATATGATTATGTTTCTATGGATAGGCATGTTTAGGTAAAGTTCTTTGGTATATGGTTCTTTTAAGCCAAGTTTCTTTAAGCATGTTCTTTAGAATAGTGAGAATGCATAGAGTAGAGTTTTATCATAGCTATGGTGAGCTTTTGAGCCTTAACACATTAAAAACATTTTTTGTTGAGAGCATTCCTCTTGTATTCATTACTCTAGAACTTGTGTTGGATAATTTTTGAGATCACATTTAGTATGAGATGTGTATGAAAAATGATAAGGGCATTAGATTACACCATTTTGGCTTACTTTAAAACTTGGTAAGCTTTTTTTAAAAGCTTAAATACCGCAAGTATACGGTGTACTGGTTATAGTACTTCAGAAATCGATCCCACGAGGAAATGTTGATTTCAATCACTCACTATTACTACTCAATTTTAATCTTGTTTACGATGTTCAAAAATGGAAGTTAATTTTAATTACTCTATTGCATAAATTAATTAAATCCTAGATAGTATAATCAAGAAGACAATAAATATTATGAAATTAAATAATCATGCATTTGATACCATCATTTAATTGTAGTTTTTAATCTTGTTAGTAAGCCAAGTTGGAATAAACTTCTAAAGCACTCTCTCGACATGAATTAGATTGCCTAAGACATGCAATTAAAGTACTAATTCTCAACTCTCGTTAATGAACTAGTGGATTTTAATTACACATTTTAAGATTATCTACCAACCTATAGCAATTATCTCCACATGTGATCTCTCTAACTATGCTTCGATAATGAATTTTCTATAACTTTCAATAAGATGTTGCTCTCGCTAACTTTCTTATTTATAACCATTTTGTTAATTTTCAGAAAAGGAATTGCACATTGAAGGTCGTCTTCCTTAACTTATAATGATACCAATAAACTTTTAATAGAAATACTACAATCAAAGATCAATATTGTAAATGGAAATAGAAATTTGTTCATATATATTCAAATGCAAACATAATATTCATGTAGAGATTACAAGGAAGAATAATAAAACATAAGAACAAGAAGAAGGGGATCTCTCAACCCTTTTCTTACAAACAAGATTTCTTCTCCCTTGCTTCTTGTCTCCTCTTCAAAACATGAAAATAAAAACTAAAGTACTAAAAGAAAATTAAATTGTTCTTAGGATCACAAAATCAAATTATCAAAATTCTCCTTTTAAAATTCTGTCCAATTGGCATATATATGCCTCTCTAAAAGTTATGTCCCTTCAAGATATCTTTTCACAAAGTTGTATTTGTTCATGAAAAATTGCATCACTTCAGAATTCTAACTGCCCATCCGCACTTTGTCGCGACCTCGCGACTCCTGTCGCGCTCGCGACAAGACACGCCTCTGCTTGGTTGGCTCCGCTGGCTGTCGCGAGCTAGTCTTGCTTTGTCGCCCTCGCGACATGGCACGCTATGCTTGATTGGCCTGGCTCTCCGCCCTTCATGCTGTCGCGATCTCTCCCCCTTGTCGCGCTCGCAACATCTTCAATGTAGCTCATATGGATTTCTTTCCTCCACTTAACTCCTTTAAACTTTAAATCATTCCCTTCTCCTAAAAACAATAAAACAACTACACACACAAAAAAAATACATAAAAGCAACAAAATATAGATAAATACCAAAATAATAAACACAATACTAGACAAAACCACACATTAACACACAATATTTATGAGCTTTTCAAGCTTCTATCAGATAAAAATATCATTTTTGCAATTTAATTACAAAATCACCAATTAATTACGATGTTGGCATTATTTTTACTAATTTTTCACTTTCAAATCATTAATTGGCACATAATATACCAATTAGTCATTTTTTGACTTTTTCAAATAAAATTATATTTTAGTCCTTCTTTTTCACAAAAATTCATTTTTGAGCTATTTGATCGTTAATTTACCATTTTACCCTTGTAAAATATTTTCTTACCTCTTTTGCTCATTAAGTACAATTTTTGAAAAAAAATACAATTTTGCCCCAAAACTTTTTATTTCTTTCAATTATATTTGTTTTCACTTTTAACTTTACTTTTAGCTTTTTTTTTGCATTTTTAACTTATTTTTATTATAAAGACCTTAGTATAATCCTGACAGAATTTCTTAGATAGGATATACGAGACGTGGATCCTGTAGGACCACATACTGATTGAGAAATGATTCCAAATGATCAAATCTCACAGATCAGATATCAGAACAGACAAATTTTAACTGTCTCACTATTGCTAAGGGCAAAAATTACTTACTTTCAAAATATTTTTTAGATTTTAAAAAATTTCCATTACTTTTCAAAATAGTACATTTTATCAATCAATCTTTTTCAATATTTTTTCCTATTCAGTAGCTTTTTTTTCTATTATTCTGATAGTCACCTTTTCAGTGCTTTATATACAGTTTGTGAATTATGTCATTATAATTCACCATTTTCTCATCTATTTATGAATTATTTCTTAATAATTCAATATTTTCACTTTACACTTCATTTTACCTTTCAGAGTTTTAACAATTTTTTTTACTTTTTTAGTCCAATCATACAGTCATTTAGAATTTATAATACTTTAATAAGGTTTGTGAATTATTTTACAATAATTCACCATTTTCTTATAAAATTATGAACTATTTCACAATAATTCAATATGATTATTTTATACATTATACTTTTCACTGTCTTTTCAATTCAATGCATTAATCAGTTAATCTTTTTATCACATTTGAACAGTTTATGAATTATATTGATATACTTCATTGTTTTCACTTAAATTATGAATTATAACTCAATAATTTAACCAATTTATTTTGTACATATTCAAATATTTTCTCCACAATATGCAAATAAATTCTATAAAAATTTATTGGTACATATTTCACTTATTTCATGAATTATTTCACAATAATTCAATATTTTCACTTGTTACATAATCAATCAATTACTAAAAAATATTCAAATAATTTCCATAAATTCTACAAAAATTCATGGATAATTTATTTCATATTTATTATCATTCTAAGACTTAATTTATCAAAAATAACCAAAATACACTTTGTTTCTCTTTAGGAATAATTTCGGCCACTACAAGAATTATATCTTACAAAATCATTTCAATCAAATTAAAATTATAATTAAGCATAATTAGGTTCTAATTTCATTTTTCTAAAGCCAATTTTAATTATTTATATTTTTCCTAATATTTCTCTAAGTTGCATAAAGGAAATTTCATGCCACATAAGGGAAATTGGAAGATTTCATAGTCACTTACCTTTTTCCTTATGCTTCACCTTCCTTTAGCTTTCTTTTCCACACTATAAGCCATCACCATGACTTCCATAAGAGGCCGAATTCTTCATCCAAAGAAACATCAAGATTTCAATAATTTTAGCTCAATTTGACCTCAAAAATGAACTCTAGGCACCAAAATATACTTATAGGCACCTTAAAATAGATGTAAAACCTTAAAATTCACATACCTCAATTTGACCCTTAAGCTTTTTCCACTTGATTTCTCTTGCTTTCTTTCCTTAAATCAAACTATTGAGGCCACCAAAATGATCTAAAGAGGCAGTAGATCATTTTTTATGCTTGCACCAAAAGGCAAAGAAGTTAGAAAAGTAAAGAAATCTTGAGAGAGAGAGGAAGAGATAGGTTCGGCCAAGGGAAGGGACGAAGATGGTCGTGGAATTCTCTGGTTTTCTCTGATTTTTTTCCTTTTAAAAGAACTGAACGTGGGCTTTGGGCTGGGCTTAATTAATGGGCTTGAACTATTTTAGTTTAAGCCCATTAATTACCTAATAAATAATTCTAATTAATTTTTCCCACTTTTAATTTCAAATTACTCCAAATTTGATTTCATCATTCATATCATATCAAAAATAGGTTGTACACAAAATTTCAGCCCAATCAGAGTCCATCACTGGTCCAATTCGATTAGATCGGTTTGATTTAAAATATCAGTATTACTTAAAAATTTACTTTTTGCAATCAAAATAATATATACATTATGTTAGGAATTTCTGCAATTTTTTATAATTTTTAAACTTTATTTGCTATTTTTAATGGTTCGATCAAAGCTTGATCAAACTAGTTAACCTAAAATCGAATCGCTTTGTTTTTTGTATTTTTGACTTTTAAAGGCCTATTTGATCTCAATTTCACTTTAAATTTTAATATCGGACTACTCGTGACCCATATTTTTCGATGGTCAAATAAAATATTTTTTACCTTCGGATGTACTTTTCAATCCAGATGCTCTATTCACTGTCAAAAAATACTATTTATGGCTAACCCGACGTTCAGGCCGTTATATAGCCTAGAAAAAAAATGATCGACTGATGACTGTCATGAACAAGTTAAAAGACAATAGTGAAAGTGATTATTCCTTGAATAATGATGGAAGCCTTTACTACAAAAAAAGACTCTGTGTACCAGATAAGGAAGAATTGAAGAAAAACATCTTTACCAAAGCACACCTTAGCAGTTATGCCATGCATCCTAGAGGTAACAAGATGTACCATGATTTAAAAGCTTACTATTGATGGCCGGGTATAAAGCGGGATATGATAGAGTTTGTGGGTAAATGTTTGATATGTCAGCAAGTGAAGGCTGAGCACCAGGTTCTTTCGGGATTGCTTCATCCTCTTTTAATACCAGAGTGGAAATGAGACAAGGTAAATATGGATTTTGTAACAGGATTGCTTATCACTCAAAAGAAGCATGATGCAATATGGGTGATTATTGACAGACTCACCAAATCTCCTCATTTCTTGCTAGTGCGGATGGATTATCCTTTGACCAAGCTGGCAGAAATCTATATTAATGAGATAGTGAGATTGCATGAAGTGCCATCATCCATCATTTCTGACAGATATCCCAGGTTTACTTCCCATTTTCTAGAAAAGTCTGCAAGAAGCTTTGGGTACTAGGCTCCAGTTCAGTATAGCATTTCACCCCCAGATAGATAGCCAGTCAGAGCGGGTGATTCAGATTTTAGAAGATATGCTTCGATGCTGTGTTTTAGAGTTTGGTAGCATTTGAGAAAAGTATTTGTCTCTTACATAATTTGCCTATAACAACAGCTACCAGTCCAGCATAAAAATGGCTCCTTCTCAGGGTTTGTATGGTACAAAGTGCAAAACTCCTTTACGTTGAATAAAACTAAGCGAAAAGAAACTGGTGATCTGACTTGGTCCCTGATTCAGAAGAAAAAGTTCGGATAGTTAAAGGTAGATTGAAAGAAGCCATGGATAGCCGGAAATCCTATGTAGATTTGAAAAGAAAATATATAAAGCTCCAAGTCAGAGACAGAATGTTCCTAAAGGTATCTTCATAGAAGAAAGTTCTGAAATTTGACAAGAAGTGCAAGCTAAGTCCAAGATTTATTGGTTCTTATAAGATACTTCAAAGAGTGGATCCCATAGCGTGCCGATTGAAGCTGCCATCGGAGTTGGATAAGATGCATGATGTGTTTCATATGTCCATGCTCTTTAAGTACAGGTCTGATCCTAGTCATGTGATCATACCTGAAGAAATTCAAGTGTAAGTCAATATGACTTATGAAAAAAGACCGGTAAGGATCCTAGTTAGGGAGGCCAATCAGCTCAAGAATAAATAGGTTCTACCAGTGTAGGTCTTATGAAACCATCACAATATGGAGGAGGCTACGTGAAAACCAGAAGAGGCAATAAGATATCAGTATCCTCTGCTCTTAGAATTAGGTAAATTTAGAGGATGAAATTTCTTTTAGTAGGGAAGAATTGTAATGGCCTCAATACCGGATTAGCCATGAACAACATTTCCCCATAGTGAACAATACTTTCGGACCGAAAAATACATCCGAAGGTAAAAAATATTTTATTTAACTATAAAAAAATATTGGTCACGGATAGTTTGAAGTTGAAATTTAAAGTGATTTTGAGGTCAAATAGGCCTTAAAAAGTCAAAAAGAAGAAAAACAGAGTGGTTCAATTCGATTTTAGGTTAACTACTTTGATCAAACCATTAAAAATAGCAAATGAAGTATAAAAATTGCCAAAAATTGCATATGTGCCTTAACTAGTTTGCAAAAAGTGAATTTTTTTGTAACACTGATATTTTTAAATCGGACCGATTTAATTGAATCGAATCAGGAACGAACTCTGATTGTGCTGAAATTTTTTGTACAACCTATTTTTAATATGATAAGAATGAGGAAATCATTTGTAGAGTGATTTAGATTTGAAAAATGAGAGAATTATAGGAAAATGGCAAAATGGGCTTGGTTTTGGGCTATTAGGCCTTAAATAGTGGATTTGGGTTGTACCAAATGTAATACCCTTCTCGGAACAATCCTTATCGAAAAGAGACTTAGCTGAGACGGTAAGTTTTTTTTTTTCACCGAACAATTCAATCCACTTAGAATACTTATACAATAATTCCAAAATCAAACAACAGTCTTAAAAACAATTAAAACAAACACCAAACATTATATTACAAACTTATACTATCCATTCATTCAAGATCATTAAAAATACATTCAAAAATACAAGTCAAGCTTTTACATTAATAGTATCAGTATATACATGCCAAAGGCTTACACTAACTAACACAAAAATCTTCTCTTCCGATCTGGACCTTAAATGTACTGTGCTCCCGCAATACTTCAGAACCTGCACGCAGTAAACACTACGTTCTGAGCATTAAATATGCCCAGTTGTGACTACTAATCCAAGAATTTCCCAGATATAAGCATAATTTCGTAATTTATGCTATTACTACTATTTTTATTTCATTAAACATTTTCTTTTTAATTCGGTTATCATTAATCATGTTATTAACTCGTATTTTGATAATCATTGTTCTTTTATTTTCAAACTTTCAACTTTACTTTACAGTATCTTTTTAGGTGGATCAATATCGAATTTACTTATACTTTTATGATACTCTTTACTATAATCTTTACTTTATCATTTCTTTTGTCTTGTCTTTGAGCCATAGCGAATTAATTATTATTTCATTTAGCAATGTAGATTGGTACTCGTGTTTTTACTAGTACCCAACATAAACTATTTTAATGCTTGATTTACTGGTCAATTATCCAATCTGTATTCTAACTTTACTTTCTACTATTTATTCTATTACTTTACTTTAACTTTAATCTAATAAATACATTACTGTTAAAAGGCTTATAAGCTCTATCGCAAAGCACTATAGCTATTTTTGAATACTTTGCAGTCAGAACTTTTCTTTTCTTCCTTTATACATTTATCCATATTCAATTATCTATTATGACTTATATCTTTTACTTTTCCCTTATTGGATAATTTTTATGACTTTATACCGTTTTGCTTTTCATTTAACTTATCTTTTAGAAAAATATTACCTAAGCATTTAGTTTTTACTTCATATCAATATCATTACTTTTTATCTTTAAGCAGGAAAATTAATATTATTTTTCAGACTTGTCATTATTTTTACAGTAGTAATTGGTACAAGAAATACCAATCAATTACTATTATCTTTTTCACGTAAACCAAAATATATTCTAAATCCTTATAAAAGTTTAACTAAACATTGATTTAATATTTTATTTTTATACAACCTTTCTTTTTCTTTTCTTGTTACTTACATTTTTCAGAAACCTTTACAGATTTATTTCAACTTTACATTTTCTTTCAAACGAAATATTTTTCGTTATAACTTTTTATATTCAACTCAATTAAACAGTACTTATTTATTCATTTCGATGTGCCACTAGTGCAATATAACAGGTTTCTCACAAAGGATACTCGGGACTGAACCCGAAGGTCCCACTAAATAGATAGAGAAATGATCTCGAAAGATCCAGTCTCACAGAGCAGAAACAGATACACTTTCAGTTTCACTGAAGCTATGGAGATCATAAATCCCACCCATAGCTAAGCAAGTCGCCATGACTTGCACCGCGGTATAGAGGTGTCCCTATGGCAAGCCAATTATATCCAAAACAAGAATCATAATACCTGTCTATCGCTAAGGGCAAACATAATCAGTCATATTGTTAACGTTTTTGAACATTTAAAATCTTTAATTTCTTTCTTTTATTCTTTTGTACATTATATTCTGAGCAAATACACTATTTTGTGCCTTTGACTATACAATAACTTTTTCTCATTTTATTTATTTTTTTCAGTCACTTTTGTGAATTATTCTTTGAAAATTCACACAGATACCTAAACTTTTCAGTCTTTTATACGGATTATAAATTATGAATTATGCCATTATAATTCACAATTTTTTTTATTCTTTTTGTATAATTCTTTGCGAATTATTTTTCAATACTTCTGAGCTTGGTCTTTTTACACCTTGTTTTTCTTTTTGTCCAAAACTTTTTAATTATTCGCTTAACTGACTTTTATTTCGTCAGCAAAATATTTTATACTCTTTTACTACTTTTTATTGACTAATTTATTTGGATAAATTAGTCACATCTTTATTTTACTACTTTTTATACAATTAGTAATTCTATTAACATAATTTATTATCTTATGCCTCGAAATTACATAATTTGACTTTTTCTATTGAATTATTTATTTCAAATACATAATTATAATTTTTCCATTATAATCATTTATTTTCACTTTTATTATATAATTTCTTCCATTATTCATCATTTATTCTATCTTTTATCATTTTCGGATAAAATTACATTTTAATCCCCATAGTATGGAAACTTTATCTTTTGACACAATTAGATCTCCGAAATTATCATTTTGCCCTTATTACTATTTCTTACTTATTTTTACTCATTAATTACCCACTTTGGCAAAATTACCATTTTACCCCAAAACTTTTATTTCTTTTCATTTAAGTTTTTTTTTCTATTCAAAACTCATTTTATCTTTCATTTATTTACGTATCAATTTATTTTCATTATTTCTATTTATTTATGAATTATTTACTAATAATTCATTATTCTTATTATTTTCACAACCCCATAATTAATTCGAAGAGTTCGTCGGTTGACTTTTTTATTTCTTGTCATTGAAATTAATTAAATTTCACATTAATTTCTCATTTTTGTAATTTTTATACAATTATGCATTAAAAATTCAATTATTCTCATTGTACATATTCACATAAAAATTCTAAATAAATCCCAATAATTTCAATAAATTCCAAAAAAATTTATTTATGCATTATTTATTATCTAGCATCATTTCTCACTAAATTAATCAATTATTTCTCATTATTTCATAATTTTCACTATAGACATAACCAATACATAAGCTTTTAAAATTTCAAAATAAATTCCAATAATTCATTAAAAATCCAAAGTCACCAATTATCATTTCTATATTCAATTTAGACCATTATATATTAATTTCATGCAAAATTTCACATGATTCTCTTACGGTATAATTCGGCCACCATTACCATGTCATCCTAAAAATTTTCTTTCTCTCATTTTTACTTTTCATTTATCTTTTCTCTAATCTAATTACAATAACCCTATCATAATTACATCAATTAACAATATTACATATTTTTACCTTAATTACATAATTAAGAAAAATTCATAATAATAGGGAAACTAAAGGATTTTGTAGTCACTTACCTATTTCTCATGTCTTAGCTTCCTTAAGCTTCCTTTTTCATGCATTAAACCAAAGAAATTTCTCCATCACCAAAAAAAACAATGGGGGTCGAATTCTTCATCAAAGAAAACACCAAGATTTCAATCTTTTCAGCTCAATTAAACCACAAAAATGGATTCTAGACACCTAAAACTATTTATAGGTACCTTCAAACAAATTTAAAACCTTAAAAATCTCTTACCTCCATTTAACCCCTAAGCTTTTTCCTCTTGATTTCTCTTGTTTTCCTCCTTCAAATCAAAGGCTTGAGCCTTGATTAATTATTTAGAGGGATGGAACTACAACTCCTAAGTTGAAAGTTATAAGAAATCTTGAGTAAATAAGAAGCAAGAGAGAGAGAAGAAAAGGAGAGGCCATTTCGGCCAAGGAAGAAGAAGAAGATGGGGATCAATTTTTTTGGAGTTTTCTCCAGATTTCCAGCCCTTAAATACTACTCTAATGGGCCAAAATTTGGGCTTTATGAATGGGTTTTGCCCACTTAAACTCTAAGGCTCATTTAGGTCTTTTTAAAGCCCAATCAAATTTCTCTCTCTTCGTCACTTCAATTTTGATTCCATCATTCTTAAAACATCAAAAATAGGTAGGACATAAAGTTTTGGGTCAATCGGAGTTCGTTATCGATCCGATTCAAATTTATTGGTCCGATTCGACAACTGCCGGTGTCACCGAAAAATTCCATTCTCTTCACCAAAATATTCTACATGAAAATTAATGTAGGCACGCAAAATCTGGCAAAATTTGGAGTTTGTTTACTATTTTTAATTATTTATGTAAAATCAAGTCCCAATCCCTATCAGAGAAATTGACTCGCTACCTTTTTCGTATTTTTGACTTTTGGAGATCCATTTGATCTCAAATTCATTTCAAATTTCAACCATAGGTTCACCATGACTATTCCTTTCAAATGGTCCAATAAAATATTTTCGACTTTCGGGTATCCTTTCGAGCCCAGAAAATACTATTCACTGCCGGAAAGTACTATTCACGGCTGACCTGATGTTGAGGCCATTACAATTCTCCCCTACTAAAAGAAATTTCGTCCTCAAAATTTACTTATAACACAAAGTAGAGGATGCCATACAATTGTGTTACCAAGTTTCTTTCACATTCAATAATTCTAAAAGATCTCTGTCAAAGAAACTCACTTACATTTAAAATTAGTCAATCTTTATCAGTTTTCCTTTTTTAAACATATCATCCTGAATATAAATTTCTTTCAAATCTGGAATCAAATCAAGACTTGCTAACTCATTTATACTCCATTGAGTCCAGTATAAAAGATTCAACATTTTATTTCTAACATTATCTTTATAAGAATAAGATCTTACTATAAATAATCATTTTTAACAGTCTCATATACTTTACCATATTCCTTCTTTCAATATCTGAATTATCCACTCTGACTTACCGTTAGTCAAGGGTGAATTACTATGCCAAATGCTGAGATTATTAACAATCTTCCTCTTTGATACTTAAACAATCCAATGACAGATCATTTAACCTCATTGTTCCATTTCTAAATAAATATCATTACAAGTCAGAGCAATTTCCTCAAATAAGTCTATTGCTCTGTGTCCATATATTGACACATTTAACATTTATTTACATCTTTAACAATACACTTCCAGTCTAGCTTACAGAATTAAGCTGTTAATCCTGACACACCTGATGTTGTCAGGCATTACCATCTCGGTGAACTTCAGTAAGAATCTTTCAATTTATTCGCAATAACGACTATATAAACATTCTCTTTCAGAATTATTGTCCTTACCTGCTGTACAAAATCAGTTTCACTTATTTTTTAGTTAGACACGCCCTATCTGCAGTCAAACTTAAACTGGCTCTCACAGCTTGAAAACCAAGAACATTATCATTAACCATTTCTACTCATCCTTTCCATCGATTCATCAATAGGGTTGGTATGCTAACAAATTTACTGACATGACCAATATCTCACAATGGCCACATCAAAATTGGAAAATAATCTTAAGCACATTATTTCTTAGCTCATTTTTAGGTTGTCCTTATGCTCATCATATCTCCTGTCAGTTCCATCTTATCAAGTGGGGCCTAAACATACAGTATAATGCATATCAGATGCTGTCAAACAATATGAAATGCCATGTAATGAATGTATAATATCATGTATACAGCTAGAATACTGTCAAGTATCCTCATATAATGCAGAGATCATAGCCCATCCTAGAGCTATGAGAAATACAATCAAATCCCCACTCATATAAGGAAATCACTAATAGATATATATTTATAGAGCATCTCAAATAACTTTAACTTATAACAATTTGCTCGCTAGCATTCTTAAACCAAGGAAATCCGATAAAGATATCTCATTATCCTATACAATTTATCTGTTCTCAAAATACAATTCCTTTTTATTTCAAACACACTGTTCATCTTGTGCTTCTTTTAACTGTTTCTCATCCATATAGATACTTAAACTCTCACATTTTCACTTAATATCAGTCAACTTTCCTTTTCTTTGCTTTGACTCTCATGAGATCTCAAGCAGCAATACTTCCATTCTCATTCACTACCATTTTTACCGTGCAAAAATAATTCTTTCACACTTATCAATCTCAGTCAAATGTCAACTCTTCCACTTTAAAATAGATAGGGTAGCAAGTACCCTTCAGATTATTTAACACTTATCCACTTACAATTGGCATGTATATACAGACAAACCTATCACTTATCCTTATCCCACTCCGATCTTAGAACCGCCTAAACCTTTGCTCTGATACCACTAAATATAATACCCTTCTCGGAACAGTCCTTATCGAAAGGAGACTTAGCTGAGACAGTAAGTTTTTTTTTCACCGAACAATTCAGTCCACTTGGAATACTTATACAATAATTCCAGAATCAAACAACAGTCTTAAAAACAATTAAAACAAACACCAAACATTATATTATAAACTTATACTATCCATTCATTCAAGATCATTAAAAATACATTCAAAAATACAAGTCAAGCTTTTACCTTAATAGTATAAGTATATACATGCCAAAGGCTTACACTAACTAACACAAAAATCTTCTCTTCCTATCTGGACCTTCAATGTACTGTGGTCCTGCAATACTTCAGAACCTACACGCAGTAAACACTACGTGCTGAGCATTAAATATGCCCAGTGGTGACTACTAATCCAAGAATTTCCCAGATATAAGCATAATTTCGTAATTTATGCTACTACTACAATTTTTATTTCATTAAACATTTTCTTTTTAATTCGGTTATCATTAATCATGTTATTAACTCGTATTTTGATAATCATTGTTCTTTTGTTTTCAAACTTTCAACTTTACTTTACAGTATCTTTTTAGGTGGGTCAATATCGAATTTACTTATACTTTTATGATACTCTTTACCATAATCTTTACTTTATCATTTCTTTTGTCTTGTCTTTGAGCCATAGCGAATTAATTATTATTTCATTTAGCAATGTTGATTGGTACTCGTGTTTTTACTAGTACCCAACATAAACTATTTTAATGC
This sequence comes from Excoecaria agallocha, assembly GCA_037975025.1. Lineage (NCBI taxonomy): Eukaryota > Viridiplantae > Streptophyta > Magnoliopsida > Malpighiales > Euphorbiaceae > Excoecaria > Excoecaria agallocha. The sequence goes on along the minus strand of CM075809.1, from coordinate 74,297,633 downwards.
TTGATTTACTGGTCAATTATCCAATCTGTATTCTAACTTTACTTTCTACTATTTATTCTATTGCTTTACTTTAACTTTAATCCAATAAATACATTACTGTTAAAAGGCTTATAAGCTCTGTCGCAAAGTGATATAGCTATTTTTGAAGACTTTGCAATCAGAACTTTTCTTTTCTTCCTTTATACATTTACCCATATTCAATTATCTGTTAGAACTTATATCTTTTACTTTTCCCTTATTGGATAATTTTTATGCCTTTATACCGTTTTGCTTTTCATTTAACTTATCTTTCAGAAAAATATTACCTAAGCATTTAGTTTTTACTTCATATCAATATCATTACTTTTTATCTTTAATCAGGAAAATTAATATTATTTTCCAGACTTGTCATTATTTTTACAATAGTAATTGGTACAAGAAATACCAATCAATTACTATTATCTTTTTCACGTAAACCAAAATATATTCTAATTCCTTATAAAAGTTTAACTAAACATTGATTTAATATTTTATTCTTATACAACCTTTCTTTTTCTTTTCTTATTACTTACATTTTTCAAAAACCTTTACAGATTTATTTCAACTTTACATTTTCTTTCAAACGAAATATTTTTCGTTATAACTTTTTATATTCAACTCAATTAAACAATACTTATTTATTCATTTCGATGTGCCCCTAGTGCAATATAACAGGTTTCTCACAAAGGATACTCGGGACTAGACCCGAAGGTCCCACTAAACAGATAGAGAAATGATCTCAAAAGATCGAGTCTCACAGAACAGAAACAGATATACTTTCACTTTTACTGAACCTATGGAGATCCAAGATCCCACCCATAGCTAAGCAAGTCGTCATGACTTGCACCGCGATACAGAGGTGTCCCTATGGCTAGCCAATTATATCCAAAACAAGAATCATAATACCTGTCTATCACTAAGGGCAAACATAATCAGTCATATTGTAAACGTTTTTTAATATTTAAAATCTTTAATTTCTTTCTTTTATTCTTTTTTACATTATATTCTGAGCAAATATACTCTTTTGTGCCTTTGACTATTCAATAACTTTTTATCATTTTATTCACTTTCTCTTTTCCAGTCACTTTTATGAATTATTTTTTGATAATTCACTTAAATACTTAAACTTTTCAGTCTTTTATACGGATTATAAATTATGACATTATAATTCACAATTTCCTATTATTCTTTTTATATAATTCTTTGCGAATTATTTTTCAATACTTTTGAGCTTGGTCTTTTTATACTTTGTTTTTCTTTTTGTCCAAAACTTTTTAATTATTCGCTTAACTGACTTTTATTTCGTCAGCAAAATATTTTATACTCTTTTACTACTTTTTATTGACTAATTTATTTGGATAAATTAGTCACATTTTTATTTTACTACTTTTTATACAATTAGTAATTCTATTAACATAATTTATTATTTTATGCCTCGAAATTACATAATTTGACTTTTTCTATTGAATTATTTATTTCAAATACATAATTATAATTTTGCCATTATAATCATTTATTTTCACTTTTATTATATAATTTCTTCCATTATTCATCGTTTATTCTTTCTTTTATCATTTTCGGGTAAAATTATATTTTAGTCCCCATAAAATGGAAACTTTATCTTTTGACACAATTAGGTCTCCAAAATTATCATTTTGCCCTTATTACTATTTTTTACTTATTTTTACTCATTAATTACCCACTTTGGTAAAATTACCATTTTACCCCAAAACTTTTATTTCTTTTCATTTAAGTTTTTTTTTTTCTATTCAAAACTCATTTTATCTTTCATTTATTTACGTATCAATTTATTTTCATCATTTTTATTTATTTATGAATTATTTACTAATAATTCATTATTCTTATTATTTTCACAACCCCATAATTAATTCGAAGAGTTCGTCGGTTGACTTTTTTTATTTCTTGTCATTGACATTAATTAAATTTCACATTAATTTCTCATTTTTGCCATTTTTATACAATTATGCATTAAAAATTCAATTATTCTCATTGTACATATTCATATAAAAATTCCAAATAAATCCCAATAATTTCAATAAATTTCAAAAAAATTTATTTATGCATTATTTATTATCTAGCATCATTTCTCACTAAATTAATCAATTATTTCTCATTATTTCACAATTTTCACTATAGACATAACCAATACATAAGCTTTAAAATTTCAAAATAAATTCCAATAATTCATTAAAAATCCAAAGTCACCAATTATTATTTCTATATTCAATTTAGACCATTATATATTAATTTCATGCAAAATTCCACATGATTCTCTTAGGGTATAATTCGGCCACCATTACCATGTCATCCTAAAAATTTTCTTTCTCTCATTTTTACTTTTCATTTATCTTTTCTCTAATCCAATTACAATAACCCTATCATAATTACATCAATTAACAATATTACATATTTTTACCTTAATTACATAATTAAGAAAAATTCATAATAATAGGGAAACTAAAGGATTTTGTAGTCACTTACCTATTTTTCATGCCTTAGCTTCCTTAAGCTCCATTTTCCATGCATTAAACCAAAGAAATCTCTCCATCACCAGGAAAAACAATGGGGACCGAATTCTTCATCAAAGAAAACACCAAGATTTTAATCTTTTCAGCTCAATTAAACCATAAAAATGGATTCTAGGCACCCAAAACTACTTATAGGTACCTTTAAACAAATTTAAAACCTTAAAAATCTCTTATCTCCATTTAACCCCTAAGCCTTTTCCTCTTGATTTCTCTTACTTCCCTCATTCAAATCAAAGGCTTGAGCCTTGATTATTTAGAGGGATGGAACTACAACTCCTAAGTTGAAAGTTATAAGAAATCTTGAGTAGATATGAAGCAAGAGAGAGAGAGAAGAAAAGGAGAGGCCATTTCGGCCAAGGAAGAAGAAGAAGTTGGGGATCAATTTTTCTGGAGTTTTCTCCAGATTTCTAGCCCTTAAATACTACTCTAATGGGCCAAAAATTGGGCTTTATGAATGGGTTTTGTCCACTTAAACTTTAAGGCCCATTTAGGCCTTTTTAAAGTCCAATAAAATTTCTCTCTCTTTCTCACTTTAATTTTGATTCCATCATTCTTAAAACATAAAAAATAGGTAAGACGTAATTTTTTGGCTCAATCGGAGTTCATTATCAGTCCGATTCAAACTTATCGATCCGATTCGACAACTGCCGGTGTCACCGAAAAATTCTATTCTCATCACCAAAATATTCTACATGAAAATTCATGTAGGCACGCAAAATTTGGCAATATTTGGGGTTCATTTACTATTTTTAATTATTTATGAAAAATCAAATCCCCTTTCCTACCAGGGAAATTGACTCGCTACCTTTTTCGTATTTTTTGACTTTTGAAGACCCATTTGACCTCAAATTCACTTCAAATTTCAACCATAGGCTCACCATGACTATTTCTTTCAACTGGTCTAATAAAATATTTTCGACTTTCGGGTGTCCTTTGGGGCTCGGGAAATACTATTCACTGCCGGAAAGTAGTATTCATGGCTGACCTGATGTTGAGGCAATTACACCAAAGCCCAACCTACTAAGGCCACTATAAAGAGGTTAGGAAAGCAGATTTGTTGGCCAACCACCTCATCTCCATCAGCTCCTTTCTTCCTCCTCTAAGTCGAAACCACATTATCCCTTTTTCCTTCATTTTTCTTCACGATTTCTCATATTCTCTCTTAATCCAAGCACAAGAAAGATTATTTTGCTTTTCTAGTTGCTTAATCAAGTTTCTATCTTATTATTAAAGGAAGTTAAGCAAAGGAAATCAAATGAGAAAGTTAAAGTGTCAAATTGAGGTATGAGAAATCTAAGGGTTTAAATTTGTTTAAGGGTGCTTATTGATGTTTTTGGGTGCCTAGATTTAATTGATGATATTTATTTTAGAAAAAGAGAACAAAAATAAGGTTTTGATGGGTTCTATAATCGGCCATGGCAGGTATACAAGGAGAAAGCCAATCTTCCAAAGCCAATGGGAAAGAAAAAGAGGTATAGGCAAGCATAAGGCAAGGGAAAAAGTTTAGTGGCTTCAAATCCGTCTATTTCTCATTATTTAGCATGATTTCCCTTTAGGTGACATAGAGAAAAATTAGTAAATGTATGTATATTTGAAATTGACATTAGAATAGTGCAATTGAATAGTTATAGGTTAGTGACAATATGGACTTAATAAATGACCAATGGATAAGCATTATATCTAAGGAATTAAAGGATTAAGATTATAAGTTTAAGTTAAGAAAAGAAAAAAGTTTTTAGCCAATCGCTTAAATCTGCAAGACCTTATTAGTAAGGATGTTACATGTTTCATACCATGTATGCTTTAGTCGATTAAAGGATGAGAATTTAATGTAATCGATCTTAACTTTACCTAGTGTGAAACCTTATTGAATTTTAACCCTTAGGACCCTGAACTTAAGCTTAAAGTATGGTTCATTGTGGTTAGCTTAGTTAGTCTCCAAGAGCCCACAAGAAGGATTCGGCTTGACGGATCTAGCTATAAAAGCAAGCTCGATTATTATGGATGGCATATAGTAAGAAGGAATGATAACCTTTTGATCACATTTAATAATTTTGTGATTCACTAGCATGCCTATTATAGTTTTTATGAGTAAAGAAGTAATAGTAAATATGAAAATTATTTTATGAGATCATGAGTTAAAATAATAAATATAAGAAGGCATTCTAGGTTTAGGCATATGTGAAAAAAAATATTTTATTTTCGAGATGTTATATATCTTCAACTGGTGTATAACGCTAGTCCTCTCGAAGTATGCTAGTCATATTAGTTTACATTCATATTAGATCACATGCAAAAGGCAAAATTTTAAAAAAATATATACCAAAATTCATGATCTAATCAAAAGAATTGAATATCCTAACTAAAGTTTAGAACTTTACTGTAGGTGTTTGTTGAATAGTTGTTAAATCATTGCACAAATTTGTCATAAACCACCAGTGTTCTTACTTCAAGGTACCTCTAAGGCATCCACATAAGAAGAAAGGTTTAAAAACCTTCTAAAGAGGCAACAATGGCCGAATTTAGCTTTAAGACTATTGAAACTAAAACAACTACCAAGAGAGAAAGAAAGGGGAGAGAAATTTAGGGTTTTGAGTCAACTAGAGTTTTAATGAGTGCACATCCCTTAAATCCAACATTAAGGTGTATTTAATTGATTTATGGGTTAGATTAGAGTTATTTTATAATAGTTGTACCTCCCTAATAAGCTTGGATGACTTAGATGGATTTAAGTGACACTCATTGGCATAATAATCCATTTATGCGCATAGGGCCTAAATAAACTAGCATTGTGCATTTGAGTGGGCTCCATGTGAGGCCCCTAATAGTATCCTAGGAGGAATTATTTATAAAAAAGTGGGTAAAATAGTCATTTTTCAGTAGACCATGGGTATATAAACTAAGAGAAATGTGGTCTGGGGGGGCATAATTGAAAAGTAAGAGTGTAAATTTTGTGGTAAAAATATAAATTTGAGGAAAATAAAGAGCTAAGTGTAAATTTACAAAAGTCTTTCAAGTGGACCAATAGAATTTTGGCATCTAGCTTTCAAGAAAACTCTTACAAGTTGAAGAGAATAGAGGGGTATTTAAAGAGACATGGCCGACCATTTTTAAGCTAATGTCTCAGCAACTTTAACCCTAAATAACCTTAAAAATCTTCTCTCCACACTTTATATATATATATACATATATATGTATGTATACATACATATGTATGTACATATATACATATATATGTATGTATATATACATATATGTATGTATATATACATATATATGTATGTATATATATGTGTGTGTGTGTGTGTGTGTGTGTGTGTATATGTATGTATGTATGTATGTATACATACATACATACATACATATATATATATGTATATACATACATATATATATATGTACATACATACATATATATGTACATACATACATATATATATATATATATATATATATGCATGCTTATGTTGGAAATCTCCTCTATGTAGAAGGAGAAGGGAACATGAGAAAGGGAAAGGAGGTGCAATAAGGTTGAAGAAATCTTGGCTTGCTATTAAGGTATGAAAACTTTTCATAGTTGTACATGTGTGTGTGTACTTGGGTTATGGGTCTAAAATACATGTTTATTGATGTTATTATATGTTGTATTTGTGGAAATTAAGCTTGAGATGGCTTGAAAATCGAATTATACAAGTAGCTTTTGAAATCATAAAAATCTGCCTAGAGTTCTTTTGACCAGTTTGGAGTATTTGGGTTGTATCTTGAGATATAGTTACTCAAATTGAGAAATTTTTGTTGTAACAGAAACTAAACTCATATATCTTCATTTCATATGAAGAACACAAAAAATGAATCTTATTGCATGATAGTGAAATTTGAGCTTGAATTCTATTTGTGGCTGCTGCCCTATCATTAGGAGTAGTCTATGGTTTTTGCTGATTATCTAGAGATTTACATGTTTTATTAAGGTGATCGTGAATTTTTTGGAAACAAGAAATGTAAAGACTATACTAGATAATCCTGATTAATGTTACTAATTACATTCAATAATTCCATTAATGCTATGACTTATCTGTTAATGATGCATATATGAGCATACATACATTCGTTCTATGCATATCATGCATGATCATGAACTTATACTTTCACATGCTGTTGAGCATTCTTTACATAACTTTATAATTACAGGCCTTTACATATACAAATACATTAGATGTAACCAAAAGAGATACAAAATTAATCTTATACATTATATATGCTACTTCTAATCTGGTGTTGACTTGGGAGATTGTTGGCTTTGTCCCTGAATAAAAGTTCTACCCTGCGAACCTACACGGACAAACACCCGTGCTAAGCTATAAAGCTTAGTGGGGAACAACTAATAACATGCTGATAGCTATTCACAGCCGCTATTTCTAATTATTCATTACAATAAAGTAACATGTATTCACTGAATTATTACAAATAAAGCATTATTCATTAACCCGAACAGTAACAATATTTTAAACTTTATCTGCATATCATTACTTGCATTAATGGCCTTTGTAAATTCCTGTGGGTGTGGATAACAGGTACAATGGATACCCGAAGGTATCAAAACAGAAGGATACCCAGAGGTATCTAAACAGAAGGATACCCGTAGGTATCTAAACAGAAGTCTCACGTAGAGACAAACAGAAGACTCACATGAGTCAAACAGAAGCAGCTGCGATAAACCCTATAGGCATGCCTATCTATCCACAACCAAGTTTCTAAGTACAGGCCCCAACATATCATATTTCATATATCGTACAATTTCATCCCAATTATTCATATAGCATTATCAAATGCTAATCCTTATAATAATATGCATTTTCCTTCTCATAGCGTAATTAATAATCATATACTGTAATGTCTTTAAAATAAATGCATGTATGTTTCTATTCGAGTAATAGAAACTCACCTTTTTAATCATTAAGCAACCTTGCATTTACAAAGAACACATTTGTCATATAACTGTAATTTAGGATGATTTATAAGCTTAGGAAGGTCTTAGACAAGTCTGTACCTTAAAAGAAATCCAAGAAAAATACAGTTTTCAAAATACAGGGGAGGGTCATGGTTACTAACAATTCCTAGTAACCGTGAGACCCAACTTGCAATAAGGGTCACGGTTACTACTAATTTCCCAGTAACCGTGAGCTATATGGCTCTTGGGTTCTGGACTAAAACAAACTACCTCACGATTACCAATATTTTTATAGTAACCGTGAAGTAGGGTGGTGAACTCAGGTCACGGTTACTAAGAATTTCTTGGTAACCGTGAGATAGTTCGGATTTTGTTTCTAGACCAAAAGCTCATTACCTCACGGTTACTAGTCTCAGGGTAGTAACCGTGTAGTAATGCTACGAGACTGGGTCACGGTTACTATGAAACTTTAGTAACCGTGGTCCAGTAAATACTTTTGGTCTGGACTAAAATCTTTAGGCACCTCACGGTTACTATGAAACTCATGGTAACCGTGAGCCCCAAACTGCCTCGAGACCGATTTCCAGTCTCGACTTCTATACCATTTTTAACCTGAAAAACAGCAATTTTAAGCAAAATGGCCTTCAACAAAGTTGTATGCCTAAGTTTCTAGTTTTCAAAACACCAAAAATCATTTCGATAGGACTTGTAAAACTCCAGTTATTCAAGAAAAACCACAGACTGTTCATGGAGGCAAAAGTCACAACCATAATCAAGTTTCAATACCGATTTTCACTATCATGCAGTGAAAATCAGATTTCAATCTCTTCTAACAAAATCAAGGCATACAAGTCTAGTTTCTATAGAAACTGGAATTTCATCCTTTGAGCAACTATAGCTCAAGATATGAGCAAAAGTGTACAGACTAGTCAAATGATTTTTAAAACAGATTTTCATATTGTCAACCCAAAACTCACATGCTTTCAATTCTAAACCCTTCTAAGCTTCAAATCATCCATAAAACACATGAGAGAGGCACTCAAGATCTCTATCATGACAAGTCAATGTATATATATATATATATATATAAACACATACAAAATCCTAAGTTCCCATACCTTACTAAGCTCCAAGTCTTCTTCAACTTTGGAGAGCCTCTTTCCCTTTCTTTTTGCTTGATTCTCCTTCTAAAAAAACATAAGACACTTCTATGAAAACCCATCTAGTTATACCATGAAACATACATATCAAAGGAGAAACAAGTTACCTTAATCCCAAAATCTAAATAAATCTTTATTCCTTTATATCAAAATTCCAAGAAATCTAGAGAGAGAGAGGATGAGAGAGAGTTTAGGGTTTAGGAGATAAAGAAGATGAAGATGGAGAGTGAAGACCATGAGTTGGCCGGCCCTCCTTCCTCAAAATATCTCCCTCACCTTAGCTTTTAATTGGTCCAAATGTCAAGTTTAAGCCAAACTTGCCATTTGGTCCCCCAACTTTCCTTTATTTCAAATAATACCCCACAACTTACTCTTTTACTTTTCAATTAGGTCCTTCAACATGCATTTATACTTAATTAAACATAGACACTAATAATTAATTAGTGATAATTCTTCTAGGGTATACTGAGAGGCATTACAAGAAACATAGAGGAATAACTTTTTAGAAGGACATTTTGGCTAAAAATGTCATTTTATAGTTCTAAAAGCATGTACAAACAGAGACTGGAAATCTGCCTTTGGGTAGAATCGACCTTATGGTCAACAGGTTTAAGCTAATAACAGTAAGGTAGTCCACTTTTCAATCCAAAACCTTGTAGACACCTACGTCATGGTCAGCAGGTATTTGTTACTGACCTTGACCCCCTTCCATGACCTTAGGTCATGGTTAGCATCCTTTGGTAATGACCATGAGGTGTTCCGACTCAATCTAGAACTAAAATGACACATATCTCATGGTTAATAGGTATTACCTAACGACCGTGACTATTCTTTGGTCAAGTTAAATAGGATTTTTAGGACTCTAATAGATATCCAAGTTCACATAATCATCTTTAAGTACTTTGGATCTTTCTTAAATATAAAATTAATGGTGATGTATGACATTAAACATGTGAAATGCATAGTGAAATACAAGAATACAGTCATAACATTTGTTACATGATAATATTTTCCTAGATAAATATTTCATCATGATAATTAAAGAACCTTGTTATAGTATTTGATTAATTATACTGTATAATGAGTTGAATACTATAAACCAAATGATATATGAAATATGAATAATTGCCTGCACATAGAACTTGGTGGTGGATAGATAGGTATGCCTATAGGGTTATAGTCGTAGCTACTACAGTTTTGATCCTATTTGGGTCCACAGTATATCCCTATTGGAACCACAGTTTTGATCCCATTTGGGTCCACAAATTTAATACCTTCGGGTATTTATATATTGATACCTACAGGTATCCACAACACTCGTTATCCACACCTATAGAATTTAAGCAGGCATTTCATAGGTTGTAATTATCAATATATGCTTGATGATAAAGAATTGACTAGTTAATTACGATTTATTAGTATACATAAATGTCACATGAGTAATTATGATATATTGATTAATGTTATAATGGTCTTTTGATATTTTAAGCATTGCATATTATGGTATGCATGCGGATGACCACTGTGAGTGGTTGTCCCATATTTTTTATTCCCCACTAAGCTGTATAGCTTAGCACGGGTGTTTATCCGTGCAAGTTCGTAAGATAGACCTTAGTTGTAGGGATATAATCAACAAGGGTAAAGCCGACACCAGTAAGGGAAATTAAAAGTATGAAGTTATTGTAATATTTTTGGTTATATATTGCATCGTACATATCTTATTTTAGAAAGAAAATGATACAATGTAAGTATAGTGGGTCAAATAGCTTAATCATAACTATGATGTATCTAACTCTTCAACTTATATAGCCTATTTATGTACTTGAAAGTGGTGATAAATTATAGTAAATTACATGACGTATGAACAAATGGATTATTATATGCATTATTGAATTAAGGCATTAAAATAAGTAACAGGAATTTAGATAAGCTGGTATGGTCCTTACATCTTTGGTATCAGAGAGCCTTGGTTTACGCAATTTTGGTCGATAGGAATTTAAGAGTATGCATGTATAGAATTTTGTTTGTGTTGGCTTATGGTTGATGTCCTTGTGTTTTCTTAGATAGTAGAGTATGGAGGAAAGTCGAGAAGTAATAGAATAGACTATAGAAAAAGATATGCTCGGGCGATCAAATCCTTCCAATTTCAAATTTTCAGCATCTACCAAAGGTGATGCACCCGTTGCTGCACCTGGGAAAGTATTATTGAAGATTTCTCATAATATGGCCCAGATTTTGTAAAGAATGACAGCACCAAAGGCCCCTATTTTTGAAATTAGAAAGCATAGAGCTAAAGAATTTACAGGCACAACCTAGGAGGAATCAGAAAAAGCAGAACTCTTGGTTAAAAAATTAGTCTTTACAGAGATTCAGTGTCCAGAAAATTAGAAGGTGTCTTATGCTTTGTCCTTGCTTCAGGCAACAACGTATGACTAGTTGAAGTTGGTTTTGACACAACCTCAATTGTCCGATCCTCTTACTTAGGAGTTATTCAAGGTAAAATTTAAAAAGAGATGTGACTGAAACCTATAAAGAGGAAAAATTGAAGCAATTTTTGAATTTAAAACATAAAGTCATATCGGTGGATGAATATGAAGCATAATTCAATCGTTTAAGCAAATATGCACCGAAACCAATGTTGACTGGAGCTTTTAAATGTTGACAGTTCTAAGATGGTTTAAATGATCGTATCAAAGAGCACTTGATAGGACCTATTTCCTTACATCCGGTAGATTATTATCAACTTGTACAAGCAGCTATTCAGGTTTAAAAGGAGGAAAATGCAAAAGGAGAAAGAGAACAAAGAAGAAAAAGTTTCTCTATGGGTGGTTCATCAATATGAAAGAGACCCAGAGCTGAATAGGGGGATCAAACAACAAAATCGAGCAACTGCCCTACACCTAGAGATAGGTAATAGGAAGCCTTTACTCCAGCTAGGTCTGGTAGGGAGCCTATAGTAGGATAAGGTAGAGGCTAAGCTTCTGAATGTACTTATTGCTATAGGAGGCATTAGGTCACTTACAAAATGCTTATCGGTGCTTGCTTTAGATGTGGCAGCATGGAACATCTTATGGAAAATTATCCTATGATGTAAGAGCAAGGATCTAATCAGCAAAGCAACAGAGGAGTTTCGAATGCACCTTCTTTAAGTAAGGGATGTGGTAGAGGTAGAGGTGGATCTAGCTAATTTAGAATGCAGTCTAGGAATGCTTCTAACATAGTCGACATGCCTTTTGCTCCTATACCTCCTACCCGAGCGTATGTCATGAAAGCCTGAGAAGATGTTGACGCCCTAAAAATTATAGCTGGTACTTTTACCTTCTTTAATACTGATGTGTATGTGCTTATAGACCCAGGTTTCACTCATTCCTATATTTGAAATGGGGATTTGAGTATAAATGTGTCTATTGTTAATCAGTTGTACTGTGATATATGTGTGATTAGTCCTTTGGGCCATAGTATGTGTGTAAACAAAGTATATATAAGTTGCCCTATTGTGCTACAAGGGAGAGAATTTCTAGCTGATCTAATTGTATTGCCTTTCCATGAGTTTGATGTGATATTGGGTATGGACTGGTTGACTAAATACCAAGCCATAGTGGATTGTAAAGCTATTACTATAGTAGTCAAGGATTCTGAGGGTAAAGAAATTATGGTTTAGGGTATTAAATCTAAACCCTTAGCCAATGTTATATCGGCTATAAAGGCAAGATGGTTTCTTAGGAAGGGATGCGAGGAATTCTTAGATTTGGTACATGACTCCAAAAGAGAAATGGTAGACCTTCAAGATACACCGATAGTCAATGAATTTCCTGATGTATTTCCAGAAGAATTACCAAGTCTTCCACCTGAGAGAGAAGTTGAGTTATCCATATAAACTTTACTTGGAACTGCTCCTATCTCTAGGGCACCATACAGAATGACGCCATCAGAATTGAAGGAGTTAAAAATTTAGTTACAAGAATTGTTAGATAAAGGCTTTATCAAGCCTAATGTGTCACCTTGGAGCGTAACGGTGCTGTTTTTTAAGAAGAAAATGCTACTTTAAGGATGTGTATTGATTATAGACAACTCAACAAGGTGACGATGAAGAATAAATCTCCACTACCTCGAATTAAAGACTTATTTAACTAGTAAAAAGGTGCCGATGTATTTTTTAAGATTGATCTCTGATCGTGATATTACCAACTACGAGTAAAAGATAGGGACATTTTAAAGATTGCTTTTAGAACTCGATATGGCCATTAAAAATTCTTAGTAATGCCTTTCAAGTTGACCAACGAACCAGTAGCCTTCATGGATTTGATGAATAGGGTGTTTAGACCCTAATTAGAGCAGTTTGTAGTTGTATTTATTGATGATATATTGGTTTATTCTTGGAATGAAGCTGAACATGCATAACACTTGAGAATTGTACTACAAACTTTGCGAGAAAAGTAATTATATGCCAAGTTGAGTAAATGTGATTTCTGGCTTAAGAAAGTCTCATTCCTTGGGCATGTTATGTCATTAGAAGGCATCAAGGTGGATCCTAAAAATGTTGATGCTATTGTTAACTGGAAACTGCCTCGAAACGTACCAGAAGTGAGAATTTCTTGGGCTTGATAGGTTACTACTAAAGATTTGTGAAAGGATTTTCAGTTATAGCCTCTCCACTCACTAAATTTGTAATGACTAAACTAGATTAACCAAGTTCCTGTTACTTATTTTATTTCATTAACCATAACATATGGAACAATAATAATAATAATCTATTCAGCTATCTTATACTATATTGTGAGAGTCCTTTATTGAAGATGTATATATGAACATACATATCATACAAGACATATAGATTTAAGTCGGTTACATTAAAATCATGCTCTGGGTTATTAATTACAAAATTTGCTAATCACATTACTTCAATAAAAGATACATTACGATTTAGCCAAAAAGATACAAAAATTCAACTTATACATCAAAGTTTCTATTCCTAATTTGATGTTGGCTCCTGAAGTTGTTGGCTTTGTCCTTGAAGAAAAGGTCTAGCTAGTGAACCTACATGGATAAACACCCGTTCTAAGCTATACAACTTAGTGGGGAACAAAATAATATGTTGATAACCACTCACAGTGGTTATCACCAAGCATGCAATATTAATACCAAAGAAAATGCATTCACTCCAATAATAAATAATACTAAGTACATTATTGAAAGCAATCACTGCATCATTTAATCATAATAAAAGAATACAAACTTATTCATTCTTTAACATCTGTATGTATGCATGTCATTTATTTTGTGAATGGCCTGCTTAAATTCCTGTGGGTATGGATAACGGGTGCCATGGATACCCGAAGGTATCAAACATATAAATACCCGAAGGTATTAAATCTGTGGACCCAACCGGGGTCAGAATTGTGGTCCCAACAGGGACATACTCTGGACCTAAATGGATCAGACTATAGTAGCTGCGACTGTAACCCTATAAGTGTGCCTATCTATCCATCACCAAATTTTTATGTGTAGGAAAAACAAATCATATCTCATATGTCATTAGTTCATGCTAATACATTTTACTATAAAGTAGATTAATTCAAAATAATAGAATGTAGCTCTCCATTATTACAGTGTATACAACAATCACTAGCGTATCATTATAAAGAATTTATAGATTTATATACGAGTAACTCATACATGTATCAGATACCATAACATTGGTTTCATATTCTTATACACTTTCTATGATTAAAGTAGTATATTGCTATATATTTTTAAGTTTAAAAATGATTTACAAACTTAGGAAAGGCTTAGGTAGGTTTAGGCATCATATGGAGTCCTAAAATTCCAAGTATAAAATTCAAGGGAGGGTCACGGTTACTACAAAAATCATCGTAACCGTGACCCAAGTCATACAATAAAGGTCACGGTTACTACCTAAATCATAGTAACCGTGACATAGATTGCACTTCGATTATGGACTAAAGGCCAACTACCTCCCGGTTACTAATCCTAGGGTGATAACCGTGACCTGAAGTTATGAGAAGGGGTCACAGTTACTACCAAAATCATGGTAACCGTGAGCTAGGGTGGATTTTGCTTCTGAACTAAAAACTGGACTACCTTACTATTACTATCAAAAACTTGGTAACCGTGAGGCCCATTCTGCCAACGACAGATTTCCAATCTATGATTCTAAGCCAAATTTGACCTGCTAAACATCATTTCCAGCAATTATACCCTTCTAAAAAGTTATAGGCCTATGTCTTTAATTTCTAAAACACTAAAATTCACCTCATTCTAACCTGTAAATCTTCAGATATTCAAAGAAAATCATAGACTGTTCCCAATGAATGGGCAACGGTCACAACCAAAGTTTAACTCAAATTTTCACTATCATACAATGAAAATCAATTCTCAGTTTCTTCTAACAATATATGTATCTAGTTTCTATCCCAACTGGAATTTCTCAATTTAAGTAACTATAGCTCAAGATATGACCAAAATATTATAGATTGGTCAATTGAATCTTAAGATAGATTTTTGTATCTTTCAACACAACTTGCATATTTCGGTTCTAAACTTATCTCAAGCTTAATATCAACCCATAAAACATATAATAGCATCAATAAACACATCCCTCATGTCAAAAATATCAAGCACACACACTCATAACCATGCAAGTTTCCATACTTTTTTGAGGTTCCAAATCTTTTATTTACCCTTGGATTGCTTCCTTTCCCTTCTTCTTGCTGCTTTCACCTTTTAAGAAAAGAAACTTTACCATGAATATATACATATTTTCTGTCAAAAACACAACACACATCAAAGGAAGAGATAAAATACCTAACAATAGAGTTACAATCAAGATCTCCTTTTCTTCTTACTAAAAACCAAGAGATCTAGAGAGAGACTTTGAGAGAGAGATTTTAGGGTTAATAGAGGATGAAGATGGCTGAAGTAATCCACCTTGCATAACTGGCCACCTCTCAAAATATCTTCCTTTCTCTTATTTTTTATTGGGCCATTTGTTAATTTGTATGGCAAAATTGCTTTTTGGTCCTCAACTTTCCTTTATTTCTAATTATGCCCCAAAACTAACCCTTTCATCTTTCAATTAGGTCCTTGTATATCCATTTACATTTAATTTAACATACACAGGGTCTAGAATTGAAAGACAAATTTACCCCATTTCTTTAAAATAATTTTCTTCTAGGTCCCGATTTATAGTAGTAGTTATAATCATACATAGTCAATACTAATTATATAATTAATTAATGAAAGATTCTTGTATGGTATTATAAGGGGCATTACAAAATTGCTTTGAAAAGGTGTCAAATTTGAGTGGACATATCAATGTCAAGCAAGTTTTGAGCACCTATAGAATATGTTAATAGAAGCCCTAGACCTTACACAGCCAACAATGGGTAAAGAGTATTCTATGTACAACGATGCTTCCAAAAATGGATTGGGTTATGTGTTGATACAGGATGGTAAGGTAGTGGCATATGCATCAAGACAGTTAAAGTCTTATGAAAAAAACTATCCCACTCATGATTCAGAGTTGGTGGCAGTTGTCTTTGCACTGAAAATATGGCGACATTACCTATATGATGAGAAATGCAGAATTTATACAGATCATAAAAGTCTTAAATACTTGCTTACACAAAGAGATCTTAAATTAAGGCTAGAATTATTCAAGGATTACGACCGTATAGTTGATTATCATCCAAACAAAGCAAATGTAGTGGCTGATGCATTAAGTCGAAAGATGATGGCAACCTTATTGTTACAACAATGCAGATGGAGATTTGCATCAGATAGGGCCTTGATAGATCAATTAAGAGCTCGAACTAACATAAGAGAAACAATTTGTTAGTGTAAGCCCCAGCCCCAATACATTATTATAAAACATCAGGTTAATAAGTGAGGCATTTATTTTATCTATTGTATTCCTGTGCATATCAAATGATAGATCTATCCAAGAATATTGTTTCAATTTAAGTTATCATATGTGAGGCACATGGTTGTAAGACCTTGAAATAATTGAGACATCATTCTAAATATCCCTAGTCAGTCATTGTTATAGGAATAACAAATGAATTAAGACTAATATGCTCTCTCTGATAAGTTGAGTTTTGTCTTACGGATCATAAGGACTAGAGTATCAATCAGAGATTATAGATATATATTTAGAACATGGTATCTAGATTCGATCCGATCATGAGAACGCTACACGATACAAGTCATAAGTGTTTCTCAATTGCAAGTTTTTTCATCGAAGTTCTTAGACCTAAAATCTCTATGAAACTCTTTATGAATTACTATGTACTTTGACATACACCTAACGTACTCGTAACAGGGTGACTAGTATGGGTGTGCTTGGGCATGCACTAATTCATGTTAGAGAGCATAAGAGAAGTAAAGGGATTACCCCTCTGGATAAGAGATAAAATATCATCGGTAACTTGATCAGTGAACCGAGAAGTGTATGGCCATACCGAGATGAAATAATGAGTAATCATTATTTATCTGAGAGTTCGGTATCACTGAAATATCAAGAAAGGAATTAATATATATAAGGATGGTTAGTCCCATGCCTTATATTAATTCTGATATTTATGGGTAAGGGAATATGCAAAATTGCATTAGGTCACTAAATGCCATTTGCATTTTCATTTAATTTGAAATGCTATAATATCTTCCTAGAGAATATATATAGCCTTTGGATTATTTATTAATTCATTGCCAATATTAAATGGACTTATAGGATCACACACAAAGCATTGGGCCTAAAATATTTATGATAGAGTATTAGGCATTAATTTGGGCTTTTATTTAAATTTAAATTAATGTGGATAACGGGTATTAAATTGATAAATGGACTTTAATCCATGAAGAGTGAAAAATATGGCAAAAGGAATGGATAATTAATTATTTATTTATCTTTAGATAATTAATTATTTATCTTTAGATAATTAAGTTAATTAAGTTTAAATTCCTATATGTATTTGAATCAAATTATACCACTTAATTAGAAAGAGATGGAGGCTGAAATTACTACCTAAAAGTTAGTGAATTTCGGCACCCACAAAAACCCTAGCTAAGTGATATATATGGATAAGAAATAACTTTGCCTTTTTAGGTTTTTCTCTCTCTCTCTTTGCCGAAATTTCAAGGAGAAAAAATTCTTTTTTCTTCTCTTGTATTTTGGGTAGCCATTGAAAACCCTAGAAGAAGAACAAGATCAAATCTTGTGTCTTCATACCACACCCATTGACGAATACTATACATAGAGCTAACACTCTTGTTTTTTAGGCTGACTTTGCAAGTGTGTGTGAGAACATAGAGTGGTGTGATGCAAAGGCAATACCTTTGGAAATGGTAATCGAGATCAAAGGAATATAAGTCCATCTTATACACTGGTCATTTCAAAAATCAAGTTTTGAAGTGCATTCAAGGATGTAAGTTTAATCAAAAGCCTAAAATTGCAAGTTTCGATTCTATATTGATTATTGCATGGCATGTATGATCAAAAGTTTTAATTTTTTTGTTGCGTGATCATTATATTTATGTCATGTGATATCCCATCATAATCATTGAAGCACAGGTAGGTGATGAGAAGCTGCAGTAAACAGCTCGATCAATGCATAAAGAAGGCCCAGTTGAGTATTCGATTGGAAACGATGGTGCCTTATATTACCGAAATAAATTGTGTGTACCAGATGATAAAAGGTTGAGAAGAGCTTTATTACAAGAAGCACATAACATTGGCTTCACCATGCATCTAGGTGGCAATAAGATGTACCAAGACTTAAAGCAATTTTATTGGTGGCCAGGGATAAAAATAAATGTGACTGAATATGTTTCTAAATGTTTAACATGTCAACAGGTAAAGACGAAGCACCAACTTCCTTCACGATTACTAAATCCCATTCCCATTCCACAATGGAAGTGGGATAGTGTCACAATAGATTTTGTCACCAGTCTATCCACTACTCAAAAGAAACATGATGTCGTGTGGGTAATAGTGGGTAAATTGACCAAGGTGGCTCATTTCATACCAATCCGATCTGATTACTCGATGGATAAATTGGCTGGATTATATATGGATTAAATTGTTTGACTATATGGGATACCAATATCGATAATTTTGGATCAAGATCCAAGATTCACTTTCAAATTTTGGAAGAGCTTACAATTTGCCTTAGGTATGAAGCTTCATTATAGTACAGTATTCCATCCACAGACAGATGGTCAATTTGAAAGAATTATATAGGCATTGGAGGATATGTTGAGAGGATATGTTTAAGACTTTCCAGGAAGTTGGGATTAGTATTTGACCTTGATGGAGTTTATATATAACAATGGCTATCAAACTAGCATTGGCATGCCACCTTATGAAGCACTATATGGTCAGAAGTGTAGAACTCCTATTTGTTAGATAGAATTGGCTGCGAGCAAGATGATTGGTCTTGATATTATCAAAGATATTGAGGAAAAGATCCAGATTGTCAAGTAAAGGTTGAAAGAAGTAAACAATCGACAAAAGTCATATATCGATCTAAAAAGGAAAGAAATTGAGTATCAGGTTAGAGATTAAGTATTCTTAATAGTATATCCATGGAAAAAGGTGTTATGATTCAAAAAGAAAGGGAAACTTAGTGTAATGGCCTCAACACCGAGTCAGCCATGAACAGTACTTTCCGATGGTGAATAGTATTTTTTGAGCCCAAAAGAATACCAGAAAGTCAAAAATATTTTATTCACCATCAAAAAGTACTGTTCATGACTGACTCGGTGTTGAGGCTATTACATTTCTCTCCTACTAAAAGAAATTTCGTCCTCAAAATTTACCTAAACTGAAAAGTAGAGAATATTGCTTTCTCATTGTTGCTTCGGGTTCCCACGTTGCTTCCTCAACATTATGGTGATGCCATAGGACTTTCACCAATGGAATCTATTTATTCCGAAGATATCGGACTTCTTTAGCTAAAATCTTTACTGGTCTTTCCTCATAACTCATATCAGTCTGAACCTGTATCTCTTCAGGTGCTATAACATGACTCGGATCAGACCTATATCTGCGGTGGATAGACACATGAAAGACATCATGTATCTTTTCCAAAGCAGATGGCAATCTCAATCTGTAGGCCATGAGACCCATTCGCTGAAGTACCTCATATGGACCAATGAATCTAGGGCTTAACTTGCCCTTCTTTCCAAATCTCAGAATTGTCTTTCATGGAGATACCTTTAGAAAGACTTTGTCTCCAACCTGGAACTCGATGTCTTTCCTTTTTAGATCTGCATATGACTTCTGATGATCTATTGCTTCCATCAATCTGCTTTTAATAATCTGGACCTTTTCTTCAAAGTCACAAATTAAGTCTGAACCCAAAAGCTTCCTCTCACTCAGTTCAGTCCAGCACAATAGAGTTCTGCACTTCCTACCATACAATGTTTTAAAAGGAGCCATTTTCAAATTGGATTGATAGCTATTGTTGTAGGCGAACTCGGCTAATGGCAAATGTTTTTCCCAATTAGTGCCAAACTCAAGAACACAACATCTGAGCATGTCTTCTAATATCTGAATCACCCGTTCTGATTGGCCATCAGTTTGAGGGTAAAATGCTGTGCTAAGACGAAGTCTAGTACCCAAACCATCCTGAAAACTCTTCTAGAAGTGGGAAGTAAACCTGGGATCCCTGTCTGACATAATAAATGTGGGTTCTCCATGCAATCTAACCACCTCTTTTATGTAATGTTCTACTAGCCTGGTCAAATAGAAATCAATCCGTACTGGCAAGAAATGAGCTGATTTGGTGAGACGGTCAACGATTACCCAGATGGCATCCTGTTTCCACTGAGTCATAGGTAAACCCGTCACAAAATCCATGGTCACCTAATCCCATTTCCATTCTGGAATAACAAGTGGTTGAAGGAGTCTAGAAGGAACCCGATGCTCTACTTTCACCTGTTGACATGTCAGACATTTACCCACAAATTCAGTTACATCAAGCTTCATGCCTGGCCACCAATAGTAGGCTTTCAGATCCTGGTACATCCTGTTACTCCTAAGGTGCATGGCATAGCTACTATGGTGTGCTTCCATCAAAATCTCTCTTTTCAAATCTTCCTGAGCTGGCACACAAAGTCTTCCTTTGTAACAAAGACTTCCATCACGAAACAATGAATAATCACTTTAACTACTATGTTAGAGCTTGTTTACAATAGCCACATCTGACACCTTTAAGCCATCTTTCTTTGCTTCCATTGCATAACACATATATGTTTCACAGCCTTTTCTGATCAATCTTTTTGCTGCAGTAGCTGATATCACATCAGACAGAAAATCAGATCTCTCACCCACAATAGTGATGTCATCACCATTTTAAAGCTGTAAGGTAACTCTCTTCCTTCTGCAGTCAACGGTCGCTTGGTGGGCGGATAACCAATCCATCCCAAGGATCAAGTCAAACTCTCAGAAGGGTAATTCAATGAGATTTGTCAAGAATACATGTCCCTGGACACCGATAGGACATTGTCTATAAATCTTGTTTGCTACCACACTATGCCCCAAAGGATTACTCACTAAGATGTCCTGGTCCAAGTAGGCCTCTTTCATCCCTTTACCCCGTGCCAGTTCTGTACTAATGTAAGAGTGTGTGGAGCCAGGATCTATCAATGCATAAATAGAATCAGATAACAAAATAAACTTACCCACTATCACATCAGGAGCATCCTCCTCTTCTCGAGCTCTAACAACATAGGTCTGTCCCCCTGACCGCCTCTGTCCTTGGGACGACTGGCCAACTGGTCTGGAGACTTAAGGATTAGGGGCAGCTCCCCTACTACACCCTTGTGGTGTAGATGATCCAGTACCATAAGCTGGTGAAGCAACTGAAGCAGTTTGTATCATAGGGCAATCTTTGATTTGATGATCTCTGGACCCACATTTAAAACAAGCTCCCGTAAAAAATTGACACTCCCCTGGGTGTGTCCTGCCACAGTGCTCACATTGTACTAATGATTCGCTCTCCTTGCCTCGGGGTGTACTAGATGCTGTAGTGGCAGTAGACTTGCCGCGGGAGGCACTACCCTATCCTCTACCTACTGGTGGATGGCCCTGAGGTGTCTGCTGTCCTTTCTGCTTTTTACCCTACCCTGACTTTCCACTGCTCTGTCCCTGCTTTCTTTTCTGCTAAAATAGGGACTGTCTCTTTGCTTGCTCAGCCTGAGTAGCTTCTAATTTAAGAGCTACATCAATCATAGACCATGGATTAGGATAATGCTTGGTCCCAATAATCTGTCTCAGCTCCATGTGTAATCCTCTCTCAAATCGCTGACATAGTCTTTCTTCTGTAGCCAAGCCCTCATCCAAATAAGCGCTCAAACTCTTTGTCATATTCAGCCACAATACGATTCCCCTGTCTCAATCTCTAAAAGGCATCATGCATTGCAATCTTATACTCAAACCTGATATACTTCTTCTTAAACTGATCAATAAAGAACTCCCAGTTCAAACGATCGTAGGTGTATGCCGTCTGACAGAGTCCCACCAAACGAAAGCTAGACCTTACAATAAAGCAATGATACCCTCGAATTTCTCCTCCAATGGATTGTGGGTGATCTCAAATAGCCTCGTAATCTTGAATAACCACTCCTCTGCAGCAACTGGAGTCAAGGGATCATGGCCTGAAAAATCCTCAGCCCCTAGTCTTTTTAGCTGCTCCAAAATAGGCTTCCTTCTAGGTGGAGCAGGCTACTGAACCTGTATCATTGGTGGTGGTGCCTAAGCCTGAGCAGCCTATAGTCATTGCTGGATATAGTCTAACATCAAATTGAGAAAATCTAGCTCAGGAGGAGGAGGTGAAGGAGGCACTACTGGTGGAGGTGTCTGCTGCTATGGGACCTCCTGTTGCCCCATATTATTGAAGGCCTCACTCCTATTGTCTCCCACCTCGTGACTCTGATCTCCAGACATCTTTTCACTATAAAACAGAAAGGAACAAGAATACATTAATTCCAAAACAATTTCTCAAAATAACAATTGGCATGTATATAATTAATTTAAATCAAACATTGCACCACTTCGATCTTAGAACCGTCTAAACCATTGCTCTAATACCACAAAATGTAACACCCTTATCACTCCTAACATTGTACCGGTGTACCAAAAATCGAAATTTTTTTTCCAACTTATTCTTTATTTCTCATTATCATTTACTTAATTATTTTGATAACACTTTGCGGATGACCTATAACTATCAAATTTACTATGCATTAAATTAAATTTTTACAATATAACGGCTGTACATAGTACAAGCCCCCTGAAATGCAAACAATTCACACAACTTCTCAGAGGCACAACAATCGATAATACCAAATATAACCATTCATTTCATCTCATATACATCCAACATAAGGTTTACTAATATAACTCCTGTTAACATTTACATAACCAAAAATAAAGTTTATATCATATATACATGCCAAATCCATACAACAAAAGCTCTTAAAAGAAGTCTTGTAATTTGTATTCCTGCTCCTACTCCTGATTTTCTGCACGCAGTAAAAACTACACGCTGAGTACTCAACATGCTTAATGGTGACTAGTAATCTATACACTTCCTAACATTATCATTATGATTCATAAATAATAACTTATTTAAATATATACATGAAATCAATTAAATTCCCTATTTAAAACATCAAATTTTAATTTCTTTATATTATTTTCATTTTATTTGCACAAATTCAAATTTACTCTTATTAAGCTTATTTGAAATCTTTGGACTAATAATTGAGACATTTTTCATTCTTATACACTTATTATGACATTTATATGCGAAATTACGTTTTATTCCTTGTTGACTATACAATTCACTTTTTAGAAAATTTAACTACTAACTGACTATTTTATTTTTATTTAAGCGATTCTTACTTAATTTGCTTACTTTTTACACTTTTGGGAAAAATTACTATTTTGCCCCTAAACTTTCTTTTTCTTTCATTTTAGTCCTTTTTCACCTTTTATTCATACTTTTCATTGTCTTTTAACTTCTTTATCAATTTATTTTCATTATGCTCCTAGTACAAATCCGACAGAAAATCTCAGATCGGATACGCGGAATATGGACCCTATAGGCCCCACCAAAAGAGCAATGATTCCCAATGAACCATTCTCATAACACTGCACTTTTCACTTTTCACTTTACACTTAAGCTATGGAGATCAAAGGTCCAACCCATAGCAAAGTAAGTCGTCATGACTTGCACCGCGGTAAAGGGTGTTCCTATGGCTAGCCAACTACATCCAGAACTAGTTTTTACTGCCAGACTAATTCTAAGGGCACAATAATAATTACTTTATTAATTTTTTTAACTCCCAAAAAAATCAACACTTGACTTTTTATTCCTTTTTCTTTGACTATAATTTAAATTCATATGAATTTACTTTTTTCAATATTTTTGTGCAATTATTCATTAATAATTCAATTACTTTCCATTCACATATTAACATTAAAATTTCAAAATAAATTCCAATTATTCAATAAAAATTCATAAACATCAATTATCATTTCTACAATTAATTTAGGCTAATATATATTATTTTCATGCAAAAATCCCATTACTTTCCCTTACTAAACAATTCGGCCATCACTAAATTCTTCCTAAAATATTTTATTTCTTCCATTTTAGCTTTCAATTCATGTTTTCTCTAATTAAATTTTAATTACCCTAAACAAATTTCATCATTTAATGACTTTTAAAATTTTTACCCTAAATATGTAATACCTTTAACGGAACAGTTCTTTTTCGACCCAATTAACCGATAAACGGTAAATTTTTTTTTCAAAACTTCAATCATTGCCAAATAACTTTGATACAATTCAAACATTATTATTCAATTTATGAAATTTTGACAGCACAATGGCTAGAACTTCTTAGGCTCCTGAAAAATTTAAACAATCCATACAGTCTCTCAAAGGCACAACAAATCATATCAGATAGCAATATACATTTTACACAGTCAATCGCATATCAATTATAGTCATTTCATATCACTTACTGACACTTATCCATCGGCAGACGTAACAATATTTATCATTTAACAAAAACTAACTTGAATACAGTTCAGTTCTTTACTTTCACTGTCTAAGTATATACATGCCACAAATACAAGCAATAAAATTTCAACTAACTTTTCTTCACCTTCAAATTCTGCTTCTCCCTATACCAAGCTTCCATAATACTTCAGTACCTGCATGCAGTAAACATTACGTGCTGAACACTAGCATGCTCAGTGGTGACCACTAATCCAAGAATTTCTCAATTAAAGCATAATTTCATAGATTATACCATTAATTATTCTTATTTCATTTAACCTTTGTTTTTATCTCTGTTAACATTAATTTTATTATTTACCTTCATTTTGGTAAGCATTATGTGTTGATTTTCAATCTTTTAATTTTAGCTTTACACTATTTCCTTATGTAAATCGATTTCAGATTAACTTTTACTTTTATGATTCTTCTTTACCTTAACTTTTACTTTTGCTTAATTTTGGCTTTGTAATTTTTGTTACATCGAATTCATTATCTTTTCATTTAACTATTTATATTGGTACTTTTATCTTTAATAGTACCAAATCTTTTTACTATTTTATTTCTCGATTAGTTTTTCAGTTATCTAACGTGTGATATTATTACAGTTTTTTGCTACTACTTCTTATTTTACTTTAACCTTTTAACTAATTAACACATTAATAATTTTCAAGACTTTTAAGCTTTAAATGCAGTATAATACAATTATTTTGAAACATTTTGCATATAGATCTTTATTTTATTCTTTTTACACTTGAATATGTTCAAGTACTTATTTAGGACTTAGTATTTCTTTTCTTTTTCCAAATTGAACAATTAGATGCTTCTTTATCGTTTTACTTTTTATTTAACTTTTCTTTCAGAAATACATTACTTAAGCATAAGATTTCACTTAAGGACAATGTTATCACTTTTTGACTTTAAATAGGAAATTAGTACTATTTTTCAAAATAATAATTGGTACATGAAATACCGACCAATTTTAATTTATCTTTTTCATGTAAAAATACATTTTAAATCACTTTTCTTTATAAAAAGCTTAATTTAATCTTCATTTATCATTTTATTCTTATAAAACATTTGTTTTTCATTTTTACTTATTAATCACAATTTTTTAGAAAAAGTTCAGTTTCATAAAATTCTTTATTTCCTTTCAATGAAAGCACTTTTCATTTACAATCTTTACATTCAATTTATTTTGATATTTTTGAGTTATTCATTACAATGTGCCCCTAGTACAATATGATAGGGTTCTAAAAAAGGATATGCGGGACATGGACCCAAATGTCCCACTTAAAACACTGAGCCTATGGAGATAGAGATCCTGCCTATAACAAAGCAAATCGCCATGACTTGCACAGCAATATAGGGTGTCCCTATGGCTAGCCAATTATATCCTAAATAAGAATATTTTTACCTGGACTATTGCTAAGGGCAAAATAATAAATTATATTCGAAATAATTTTAAACATTTAAAAATCTTTAGTTTCTTTCTTTATTTCTTGGTACAATATATTTTTGTCAATTGCACTCTTTTTAGTGCTTCAACCATTCGGTAGCCTTCTCTTTCTTTTAGTCATTCGGATATGTCAACTTTTATTCAATTGGCGAATTATTTTTATAATAATTCACTCTTTTAATACTTTTTTTGACTAATTTATTTTGATAAATTAGTCAAACATTTATTTTAAACTTTTGAACGATTATGAATTATATTAATATAATTCACTATTTTATTATTCGAAGACTTATCTCATGACTTTTTCAATTCTTTTATTCGGAATATAAATTAATTCAATTTAATTTACTTTCTTTTACTTGCTAATTGAGTTATTTTCAATAAATCAATATTTTTAATTAAATATATTTCATAATAAAATTTTGAAATTCCTCTAATAATTCATATTAATTCTTTAGTTATTCTTATGCACATTATTTTTCAATTTTTAACATTTTTAATCATTTATGAATTATTTTTCAGTAATTTATTATTTTTATTTCTTTTATAGCTCACTAATTATTCCGAAAAATTCATCGGTTAACATTTTATTCTTTTTTCATTGACTATAATTTAAATTCTTATAAATTCACCTTTTTAACATTTTTGTGCAATTATTCACTAATAATTCATTTATTTTCAATACACATATTAACATTAAAATTTTAATAAAATTCAATAATTTCAATAAATCCAAATAAAATTTATTTATGCATTATTTATTATTTACTATTATTTTTCACTAAAATAATCAATTATTTCATAATTTTCACTATAAACATAATTATTACATAATCTTTAAAATTCCAAAATAAATTCCAATAATTCAATAAAAAATTCATGGGCACCATTTATCATCTCTAAACTTAATTTAGGCTAACATATATTATTTTCATGCAAAAATCCCATTACTTTCTCTTACTATACAATTCGGCCATCACTAATTTCTTCCTAAAAAAATTTATTTCTTCCATTTAAACTTTCATTTCATCTTCTCTAATGTCCAATTTCATTCACCCTAAATAAATTTCATCAATTAACAACTTTAACAATTTTTGATCTAGTTACATAAATGGAATTAATTCACAATAAAAGGGAAATCAAAGGATTTTGTAGTCACTACATTTTTTTCTTATTCATGGGTGCCTAAGCCTCTCTTTTCATTGCTTTAATCCATAAAACCCCTTCCTCTTCACTTGATCTTACCATGGCCGGCCAAATAACCTCCTTAAATCCTTTTTTTTGTCCTCAAATGCAAAATTTAAGCTTATAATTAGTTTCTACACCTCAAAAACTATGAGAAGATACTAAAAAACCAAGTAAAATCATTAATTTCTTAAATCTATCTTATCCCTTTTTTTCCCAACTGATTTCTTATTTTTCTTTACTCAAATTACTTCATTGAGGCCACTAGGGTGATCTAGAGAGATAGAACTTCATCTTGTATGTTGGAATTTGTGGGAGATTTGAAGTGAAAGAAGAAGAATCAAAGAGAGAAATATGGAGCAATGGTTAGGCCAACACAAGGAGAGCGAGAGAGAGCTAGTAAAATCTGGAAAAATCTCCAGATTTCTAGTCCTATATATGCCTCTTAATGGGTCCAAAAGTGGGCTTAATTAATGGGCTTAGCCCAATTTAAAATTAAGGCCTAATTTAGGCTATTTAAGGCCCAATCCAAGTTCTCTCTCTTCCTCACTTCAAATCACTTCAAAAATGATTTCATCATTTTTATCTCATAAAAAATAGCTAGTATATAAATTTTTAACTCAATCGGAGTCCATTATCGGTCGCATTCAAACTTATCGATATGATTCGATAACTGCCGGTATCACCGAAAAATTTCATTCTCATCACTAAAATATTCTACATAGAAATTCATGTAGACATGTAAAATCTGGTATTTTCGAAGTTGATTTGCTATTTTAAAAATTTATGCAAAATCAAGTCTCATTCTCTACTAGAGAAATTGATTCGTTACCTTTTTTGTATTTTTGACTTTTGGAGGCCCATTTGACCTCAATTTCACTTCAAATTTCAACCCTGAACTCACTATGACCAACACTTTTCGATGGCTCAATAAAATATTTTTGACTTTCGAGTGTCCTTTCAAGCCCGAAAAGCATTATTTATCATCGAAAAGTATTGTTCACGGCTGACTCGGTATTGAGATCATTACAAAATACATAAAGGAATTAAATTCATAAACTTAGAAAATGTAAAGATTTGCTAGTCACTTACAATTTTCTCTTGAATTAGGAGCCTAAGCTCATTTCCCTTACCTTTGTTTTTTGAAAACCTTCATCTTCTTCACCACCTACATGGGCTGGCCATAACATCTAGTTTTCTTTATTTTTTTGTTCTCAAATTCAAAATCCAAGCTCATAATCATATTCTACACCTCAAAATCTATGAAAAAACACTAAAAATCAAATTAAATCACTTAATTTCTCAAGATCTAACTTACCCCTTTTTCTTTCTCTACTTGTTTTCTCCACTTCCTTTGCCCAAATCAAACAATAGAAGCTATTTTGGTGATGTAGAGAAATGAAACTATAACTCTTAAGTTGGAATTTATGAGAGATTTTGAGTGATTAGGAAACAAAAGAGAGAGAGGAAATGGAGAAGGTTGGTTCGGCCATAAGAGGAGAGGAGAGGTTGCTGCAAATTTCTAGAGTTTTCTCCAGATTTTAGGCTTTTATATGCCTCTCTAATGGGTCCAAAATTGAGCAAACAAATGGGCTTAGCCTAATTAATTCTAAAGGCCCATTTTAGGCTCCTAAAAGCTCAATCAAATTTCTCTCTCTTCCAGCAATCATATCACTCCAAAAATAATTCCATCACTCTTATCACATCAAAAATAGCTAGCATGCAAATTTTACGCTCAATTGGAATCCGTTATCGATCCAATTCGACAACTATCGATGTCACAAAAATTTTTATTCTCATTACTAAAATATTCTACATAAAAATTCGTGTAGGCATGCAAAATCTGGCAATTTTTGGAGTTCTTTTACTATTTTTAACAATTTATGCAAAATCAAGTCATCTTCCTTACCAGGGAAATCGACTCGCTTCCTTTTTCGTATTTTTGACATTTGGAGTTCCATTTGGCCTCAATTTCACTTCAAATTTCAATCCCGGACTCACCATGACCAATACTTTCTGATAGTCTAATATAATATTTTTGACTTTCGGGTGTCCTTTCGGGCCTGAAAAGTACTATTTACTATCGGAAAGTACTGTTTACGGCTGACCGATGTTGAGGCCATTATACTCAGTCCACAATTTATAGGCCCTTATAAAATTTTGGAACGGATTGGGCCTGTAGCTTATAGATTGGATCTTCCAGCGAATTATCAAAGCTACATAATGTTTTCCATCTCTATGCTCCGACGATATTGATCTAATGAGTCATATATAGTGTCAGTACATGACATAAGGGTCAGATCTAATTACACCTATAATGAAGAACTTAAGGAAATCTTAGCCAGGGTAGTCAAACAATTAAGGAATAAGCAAATCCTTCAAGTCAAACAATTATGGCAGCATCATGGTGTACAGGACATGGGAACCTGAATCATTCATGCAAGCTCAGTACCCACAATTGTTCAAAATAGGTATGAATTTCGAGGATGAAATTCTTTAGGGGAAGTGAGTTATGAGGCCCCCTAATAGTACCCTAGCAGGAATTGTTTATAAAAAAAGGGTAAAATAGTCATTTTTCAATAGACCATGGGTATATAAACTGAGAGAATTTGGTATGAAGGGCTTAATTGAAAAGTAAGAGTGTAATTTTTGTGGTAAAAATAGAAATTTGAGGAAACTAGGGAGCTAAGTGTAAATTTACAAAAGTCTTCCAAGGGGACCAATAGAATTTTGGCATCTAGCTTTCTAGAAAACTCTTGCAAGTTGAAAAT
Organism: Excoecaria agallocha; assembly: GCA_037975025.1. Lineage (NCBI taxonomy): Eukaryota > Viridiplantae > Streptophyta > Magnoliopsida > Malpighiales > Euphorbiaceae > Excoecaria > Excoecaria agallocha. The sequence goes on along the minus strand of CM075809.1, from coordinate 74,267,456 downwards.
AATGGAGGGGTATTTAAGGAGACATGGCCGGCCATCTTTAGGCTAATGTCTCAGCAACTTTAACCATTGAGACAACTTTAACCATAAATAACCACTAAAAATCTTCTCTCCACACTTTCCTCTTGCAAGAGAAAGAAGCTAGTGGCTAAATTCTATGGTAATATGTATTTCTTTCTCCTTTTCTTTGTATATGAGGGGATTGAGTTGAATATATATATATATATATATATATATATATATATATATATATATATATATATATATATATATATATATATTTATGTTGGAAATCTCCTCTATGTAGAAGAAGAAGGGAACAAGAGAAAGGGAAAGGAGGTGCAACAAGGTTGAAGAAAGTTTGGCTTGGCTATTAAGGTATGGGAACTTTCATAGTTGTACATGTGTGTGTGTACTTGGGTTGTAGACCTGAAATACATGTTTATTGATTTTATTATATGTTATCTTTATGAAAATTAAGCTTGATATGGCTTGAAAACCGAATTATGCAAGTAGCTTTTGAAATCATAAAAATTTATCTAGAATTCATTTGACCGATCTAGATATGAAGAACACAAAAACTTTAGCTTATTACATGATTGTGAAATTTGAGCTTGAATTCTATTTGTTGCAGCTGCCCTATCATTGGGAGTAGTTTGTGGTTTTTACTGATTATCTGGAGATTTACATGTCAGAGTGGGGGGCGATCTTTGATGTTTTGAAAAATAGAAACATAGAGGAATAACTTTGTAGAAGGACACTTTGGCTAAAACTGTCGTTTTATAGGTCTAAAAGCATGAACAAACAAAGACTAGAAATCTACCTCTGGGCAGAATGGACCTCACGGTTAACAGATTTGAGCTAATGACCATGAGGTAGTCCACTTTTCAATCCAAAACCTTGCACACATCTATGTCACGATCAACAGGTATTTGGTACTGACCGTGACCCCCTCCCATGACCTTAGGTCACGGTTAACACCCTTTGGTAATGACCCTGAGGTGTTCCGGACTCAGTCCAGAACCAAAATGATACCTATCTCATGGTCAATAGGTATTAACTAATGACCGTGACTTTGCTTTGCCCAAGTTAAATAGGATTTTTAGGACTCTAATAGATACCCAAGTTCACATAATCCTCTCTAAGTACTTTGGATCTTTCTTAAACATAAAATCGATGGTGATGTATGACATTAAACATGTAAAATGCATAGTGAAATACAAGAATAAAGTCATAACATTTGGTACATGATTATGTTTTCCTAAATAAATATTTCATCATGATAATTAAAGAACCTTGCTATAGTATTTGATTAATTATACTGTATAATAAGTTGAATAATATGAACCAAATGATATATGAAATATGAACAATTGCTTGCACATAAAACTTGGTGATGGATAGATAGGCATGCCTATAAGGCTACATTCGCAGCTACTACAATTTTGACCCTATTTGGATCCACAATATATCCCCATTGGGATCGCAGTTTTGATCCCGTTTGGATCCACAAATTTAATACCTTTGGGTATTTATATGTTTGATACCTACGGGTATTCACAACACCCATTATCTATACCCACAGAATTTAAGTAGGCATTTCATAGGTTGTAATGATCAGTATATGCTTGATGATAAAAATTTGACTAGTTAATTATGATCTATTAGTATACATAAATTTCACATGAGTAAGTATGATATGTTGATTAATGTTATAATTGTTTCTTGATATTTTAAGCATTGCATGTTATGGTATGCATATGGATGACCACAGTGAGTGGTTGTCCATATATTTGTTTTCTCCACTAAGCTATATAGCTTAGCACGGGTGTTTATCCGTGCAGGTTCGTAAGATAGACCTTGGTTGCAGGGATATAATCAATAGGGGTGCAGGGATATAATCAATAGGGGTAAAGCTGACACTAGCTAGGGAAATTAAAAGTATGAAGTTATTTTAATCTTTTTGGTTATATTTAGCGTCGTACATATCTTATTTTAGAAAAAACATGATACAATGTAAGTATAGTGGATCGAATAGCTTGATCATAACTATGCTGTATTTTACTCTTAGACTTATATAGCCTATTTATGTACTTGAAAGTGGTGATAAATTATAGTAAATTACATGATGTATGAACAAATGGATTATTATATGCATTATTGAATTAAGGCATTAAAATAAGTAACAGGAATCTGGATAGGCTAGTATGGTCCTTACACTCCAAGTCCATTAAAACTTTAATTATAGCATTATAACATCTGAATAAAGCCCTATACTAATTTTTAACCACATCAAATTCCAAATGGGCTCTAGAGAAAAAATCTCTTACTTAAAAAAAGTTTTATGTGTAGATTAGGCCTTCTGGACCTTTTTTAAGCAAGAGACTTTTTTCCTCTTCTCAAAGCCTATATTTTCTCTTACCAATTTATCAAATATGTTGCCATGACATCCCATGTCATGTTTATACATTGCCTTTAACCTTAGACCTTAATTCTTATATGTGTTTGACTCTTTGGTTTTCCTATACATGTTGGCGGTACAATATGTTATTAAGAGTTTTAATTAAACTGGAATTCTAAAAGTTATAATTGAACTAGAACTCTAAAAGTTCTAATTAAATTAGGACTTTAAGAATCCTAGTCGAAATGTGCATCTAAGAAATCTAATCAATTTGGGATTTTAAGAGCTCTAATCAAATTAGGACTTTAAGAATCCTAATCAAAAGTGAATCTAAGGATCCTAGTTAAAATGTGACTCTAAGAGTCCTGGTCGAACTAGGATTTTTATGATTTAAACTCTTTTAAATCATAATATCAATTCTCAATTGATATTCTCCATATATTATTGTACAAGTTATAAGAGGCTTCTAATTAAATATCACAACTAGCCAAATGACAAGAATTCAATGGTTTTCACTTTTGCCCTTCCATATCAAGTTTTTATGTAATCACTCCTTTCATCATTCTTCTAATCTCATTCGTGAATTGAATATGGACATGTATCAATTCATTTCATGAACTTATTGTATCTCATACTTTTTTATCTTTATTTTCAAAATGCCTTTGTGAATCTCATTCACATTGCACTCCATTTTGGCTAAGGTTTTATGAACAAAGATGTATAGAAATACTTAAGATAGAACTCCCCACTATAACTAAGGTGGTGAATCCTTTATTGGTTACTTAACTACCTCCAAGTAGTTCATGTTATACCCAATCACCAAGCTATGTATATGTCTTCGAGGAGTAAAAGGATATGAGTCAAAGTATAACACTTGCTACCTAAGATACCTTAGTGATCCAAGTCCAATGATACTTGCACGATTGATATAATGAGATACTTCACTAATATAATATAAGTATCCATGTGAAGTTTCTTATGATATATCTCCAATGTGCTTGTTCTTTTAACAAGCATTCATATATTAACCTAGATCATCTCAATGATCACAACTAATGAGAACTATTGCTTAAACCATTCAACAAGTATAGTATATGCTAGTCTATCCGTATTAACAATATCTTGTCTTGTTAATACTTTAACTAGGGACAATTTAGGTATTAACATATTTGCATATAATAAATATCTCATATCATGAACTCTTCATGATTAGCTTCGTACCATATTTATATACTAAGGACTATATTATGTAGTTTAAGTCATATGTATGCAAATATTAAGACACAAAAGCAGTAAAGAATGTATGAATGCCTTATTATTATTCATATAGAATATTTTATACATGGATAATAACCTTATTACATATGGTTTAGTTTTCTACTATTTTAGTTTAGTCACTATAAGAGGTAAATATGGTTTTCTCTTTGTTGATATTGTATATTATATTCTATTTCTCGATGCATGAGCACCAACATAAATATATACCCAGTTGTAACTATGAAAATGGTTAAATGTGATGATATTTTAATTTCAAATTATTCAATTAACTTGAATGTTAATTAATTTATGATCATTTTGCTAATTGTTAAAGATTGTCCTAATAATGCCTTTTCATTTTTGCATACCTTAGCAATCTTGTTTGAAGCCCTAGTTGCACACAATATATGAACGTGACGTCTCAAAAAGCAACACAAACCATGCATTCATTTCTTGCCATGTAGTAACTATAAAACGGGCATTGTGTAAAGATTTAATGTGTGCGCGAGGCAAACAATATTTTTGGTGGCCAATAGGTGAAAGACTTGCGAATAAGTGAAGCAAAATTTTCATTTTTACATGCATTCATAATCTTGTTTGAGGTACAAATAGGACACAATATATGAAAATATATATATGTAAAGTAAAACTATAGATAGAGATTTTGTGTATACAATAGGCTCACATGATTAAAACTAAATTGCAAGTTACTTCTAAGAAAGTTGAAGAAACAAATGGCATTTGTTATCAAATATAAATATCACATCAAGATATGTTTTTTAACAAGTTCTGTAATTCATGCCTTAATTAGAGTTTCAATTTTTTATATTTAGATGAATTCTCCTCTAATTTTTTTTTGTACTCAGCACACGGGTAGCTGATTTTTCTTAATGCTTTAAAAAAAAAAAAAACATCGGTAGCTTAATTGGGTTTTTTTTTTTTTTTTAGGTTTATGCATTCAGGGCACTATTGGTGTTTTAATAAATGGTGAAGGGCCTTTTGGGAAATAAAAAAAGAAAATGACGCAAACGCACATGGCCCTTTCTCCTTCCTTCCACGTTTAATTACAGAACCCCCCAGAAATTTATGGAGTTAAGAGACAATCAATTCAAACTTGAGTTTCCATGGTTTGAAACTATACCGTATCTTCATGAATCACGTTCCAAACAGCAAAAATCATCTCCATTTTACTTTCTCTGCTTCACCTTCAATCTAAGCTCCACGTTGCCGGTCTGGCTCCCGTTGCCGCCGCCGCCGCCGTTACTGCCGCCACTTACCTGTCGCTGGTCGTCGTTCTCCTAGGTGCATCGCTGATTCTTCCTTTTCAAGTTATTTTTTTTAATTCTTCAATCTCTTACTCTGAAATTAATGCCTTCTTCTGTTCTTCATGTTTATTTGTCTCTGATTTGGGTTCTCTCTACTTTAATTTTTAACTTTTCTGATTTGGGGCTCTCTGATTTAATTTCTATTTCTGATTTTTGAAAAGATCCTACCGATGCACACCCCTAGTAACAAAATCTTTTCGGAAGCTAATTATCTTATATTGTTCTTCTGATCACAATCACCCTAGCCTAATTTACTTTCCCTGTTTGAGATCTAATTGCTCACCTCTTCTGCTTCTTCAGTAAACTTATCCATGGAAATAAAACTGACAAACATTTCTTAAAAGTGTTGACAATTGTTGCTAATTGAATTTCTGATAGTTTTGTAATTCTGATCATCGTTGAAGTGCTACAAGGGTAACTAAATTTTGTTGTGTCTGTGTGTGTGTATATATATATATACACACACAATTTCCGTGTTTGTTTTTATTTAAACCATGAAGTCTCTTTCGTGCAGTTATATGAGTTGATGGGTAATTATGGATTGGTGTAATCTCCCTTTCAAAGTGGACCAATTTGCAGAGGCAAGATCTTTTCTTGCCGGTTATCGTGGTGCATGGTTCCGGTGCAAGGTATTCACCAATGTTCAACACTTGATTGTGAAGCCACTTTAGTTTTCAATTCAAGAATATTATCCCACATTCTATGTTAGCAAAATAGACAGTGGAACTATTGCAGTGGCAGGATTACTTTCTTGCTGTTAGTATAGATTATAGCAACTTCTTTACAAGGGAGCTAGAAAGTTTGATTATGTGGTTTGCTAGCTTGTCCATATGCACCTTGAGAGGAAAACTAAAGAGATTTATGGGCAGGGGAGTAAAACAAACCTGGAAAATGGTTAATCAGAAATTCAGATTGAAATCGAACCAAAGTTTTCTATTAGTTGGTCCATCGATTTCGGCTTCGAAGTACAATTTGCATTTTTGGTTTTCAGTTATAGTTTGTGTTTATGAGTCGCGGTTAATTGTTACCTAAAGACAACTGGTTGCTATTTAAACATATTTATTTTTGCACCCTAAAAAATCTTATATATTTTTCTCTTCAAAATTTAAATGATATATTAGTATTATCTCCAAAAATTTATATAAAAATATTTAAGTACATCATTTTTTTCATATATTAATATTGCCACTTTTAGCCATAGTTTTGTTTTTTTTTTGGAATATGAAAAACAATAGATTATGGCTTGCTGTATATTTTTAACAATTATTATTTTGTATTCTATTTTGAATAATAAATTGTCATTTATTATTATTTATATTTGAATTTTTTATCACTTAAATTTTTAATTAGATTTTTATAATTTTGTTATTGTTTTATATTCTCAATTTTTTTTTGGTTAAAAAGTGAAAATTATGATTAATTAAAAAAAATGAAATTGATGGACCGATTAACGGAAGTGAATGGTTAGGTTCATGGTTAGTAATTTTTAAAAATTCATTTTAGTGGACCGGTTAATAAAATTGCGAATGATCCAGATAGCAAGTTCATGCTCACTCTATTTATGGGAAACAAAATTGGTTTTTTTATGTACAATGATCTTGTTAGGTAAAGAATTATTTGAATTTGTGGTTAACTATCGTAAGGCACAATATATAAATTTGCATCTAAACTTGACAAGAATTATCTATAAAATCCCTCAAACTTTGATAGTTGTAGATTCTCAATTTTTCCATGCATTTAGAGGGTGCTACTTGATTTCTCATCTCAAGTGTCTACAAGATCCATCTAAAACTTGTCCATGAAAGTTATTAATTTTATGAGTTTTGGGGGGGGGGGGGGGGAAAGAGAGTAGGACAGAGCAGAGATTTGAAGAGAGAAAAGAGAAGGAATGATTTGTATTGGTAATCATAGTGATCCCAAAAGTGGTGACTGTTACATATAAAGGAAAATGTACTAATGATCTTGCATACTGCCAAGAAGGCGTGAGTAGCAGACTCTATTTTCTACCAGCTTCTATAAGTCTGGTACTAACTAACTCCATATTGCCTAATATAACTAATTGCCACTAGTGATTGAGCTTCAAGGATTTCCTAACTGCCAAAGTAGATTGCCTGTAATGGTCATAGATTCTCTAGCCTTGAGTATGTCTTCTACAGCTGCCACGTGAGTGGGACCAGAAGGTGTAGTTTGCAATGGAGGAACAAAACCATAGGTAGCTTGGAAGTGAGACATTTGGATAGCACTGTGGAAATTGGAATAATACCAAAATTCTGCCAAACTAAGCCCTTTCACCGACATCTTAGATTTATGGATATTCATGCACTTTAAATAGGTCTCTAAGCACCTGTTCAGCCTCTCAGTTTGACCATGTATTTGAGGATGTTATAATGAGCTGAGATGCAGCTGGGTATCCCACAACTTCATCAACTCTTGCCTGGAACTATTAGTAAAAAGCTTGTCCCTGTTTGAGACTATGGTTTTGAGGCATACCATGAAGTCTAAATACTTGATCCTGGAAGGAATGGGCAACCGTGGATCCAGTAAAGAGGTGAGCAAGAGAAATGAAATGAGCTAGCTTTGTAAACCTGCAAATGAAATGCAGGCTTTGCTCTACTAGATGTTTAATGCCCTCATGGTCAGTCTTAATAACAAATGGAATATGTTCCAAGAAATGTCTCCACTTGAAAACAACAAAGACTATTGCCATCAACTTCCTTTCGTTGGTAGAAGCTTGCTGGGGCTGAGTGGTTTGGATATGAAGGGAATTGGCTTTCCTTCTTGCATCAGCACAATACCTAGGGTTTGAGCTACTAGCATCACATTCCATCAGAAATGGTTGGTGGAAATTGGGAAGGACAAGGAATGGAGCCTGTGGTTTTAAGGTGTTCAAAGGCTGCTTGGCAACAGTTCCCCACAAAAATTGATCCTTCTTTAATAAATCAATGAGGGGCTTACATAGCCCACTATAAACCTTTTATATTACCCTGTCAAGCCAAGAAACCCCCTTAGCCCTTTAAGGTTGATTGATATTGTTCCAGATGCCATAGCCTCAATTTTACTAGGATCCGTAGACACCTACAATGCTGAAATAACATGGCCTAGGTAGTGGACAACCTTTTTCCCAAAACACATTAAGATTATTTAGAGAGTAGTTGATGCTGCAGTAGGAGATGAAAGATTGTTTTTAAGATCTCTAAATGTTAAAGAAGAGGCTGTAGATGAGAATGTCAAAAAAAAAAAAAAAAGGCCCAGCACAAATTTCTTAAGAAATGGCTGGAATATGGAATTCATCAAGGGCTGGATGGTGGAAGGTGCATTGGTGAGCCCAAAGGGCATCACTAGGAACTCAATAGTGACCAAAATGAGTCCTATAGGCTGTTTTAAAGATTTTTGATTCCCTCATTCTGATTTGGTGGTATTCTGCCATTAGATCAATCTTAAGAGCATATGAGTGCTCCATGCAACTCATCCAAGATGTCCTCAGTGACTGGTATGGGATACTTATCCTTGATGGTATGCTTGTTAAGTTCCCTATAGTCTACACAAAATCTCCAACAACCATCCTTTTTCTTGACTAGAAAGTAGGGGAGGCAAATGGCCTAGTGCTAAGCTGAATGATACCATTTGAAAGTATTCTTGGACCAACTTTTCTATCTCATTCTTTTGGCGATGGGAATATTTGTGTTGGGCTTGAGAGGGATAGCATGGTCATGTGACCTAAAGGATGGTAGAGTAGTTGGGGGTTGGAATATGTAGTTGTAGTTGGGGAGTAATTGAGATGGGGAATTGAGCTGGGAAGCTAGTGGCTGGTTGGATGTTTGTCGGTTGGAAATGGTGAGAAGTAAAAACTTTGAATTGATTCCCTTCTAGCCACTGTCAGCTAGCCTATTGGGAGACTTAACATTCATCATTTTGAGGCCGACTTGTTCTTCCAAACCTTTAAGATCTAACAATTTCTCCCGCTTATGAATACTGAGTTTATTGGCAATGAAGTCAAAGGTCACTGGTGAGTGGCCCTTCATCCGATCCACCTCTAAGATCATGTCAAAGTCCACAAGCTTTAAAGCCCTCATATCAAACTCAAACTTGCTGCGTTGCATTGACCACTTAAGACCATGACACTTGTCAGTCACTTGAATTTTCCTACCATTGGTAACTATGATGGCGACTGCTGGAACTTGTATGATTGGAAGCTTCAGATCTTTAACTACCTTGGAGTTTACAAAACTGTGTGCTCCCACTATCTATCAATATCATTATTTCTCTACTGTTTAGCTGCACTTTTAGTTTGATAACATTGTCACTAATTCCCTCATCAGTTTCATTTAGGGAGACCCCTATGGCTATATTTGGAATGAATAAATTCAATAAAATTTTATGGAATTCATTCGTGATTTCAATTTTTTATGCTTGGGATGCAAAAAAAAAAAAAAAAATGGAAATTGAATTCCATGAATTAAATTTCATGAAATTCATTATGTCTTTATCAAATTCCATCAAAATAAATTGAATTTGCAAATTAATTTTTTATTTTTAAGAAGTCAAATTTTGAAAGAACATAATATCCTTGTTACAATATATATAGTAAATTGTTATTTTCAAAAGTCTTATCACTATACACTACTCAAATATATATATATATATATATATCCATGTACTTTTGAGAATAACAATTCTTTAGTATTTTTTTTAATTTGATTTATTTTAAGTAATTATTATAAGCACGGTTATAATAAATATCATCATTATTTTATTGTTGTTATTATTATTATTTAAAATAATAAAAAATTAAATAAAGTAATCCTGAATAATAATAATAATAATAATAATAATAATAATAATAATAATAATAACCTTTTATTATTAACTTTTTAATATAAAAATCTAAAACTTAATTTTTTAATAAAAAAATGAGTATTTTGATTAGTTATAACAAAATTTTCGATAAATTTATTTAATTGAAATGCTTTGCAAATATTAAAAGCTTAATATTACTATATTTTAAATTAATAAAATTTTGATAGTAAATTAACTCAAATGTCAATAAGGAATTTATTTATTATAATAGTTTACTATTATATTATAAACTTAATTTAATACTAAAAATGTATGCAGTTCATTTTATAAATATAGAATTGTTTTGATGGCATATGAATTATATCTATTTTTTTTATCTGTTATTGAAAGTTATTATCGAAGAATGTATCAAAATTGATATGGAGGATATTTAGTACATAACAATATAACATTGAAATGAATTTTTTTATTCATTTATTCCAAACATAAAAATAAGGAATTCATTTTCAATTGTATATTTCAGTTATTTTATTTTAAACATAAGAATTCATTTACAAATGAATTCTATATGAAATTCATTTGTAAACGATTCAACAATTTGAATTCTTTTATTCCAAGTGGAACCTTTGTGTTCTTCAACTTCTTGAGCATCGGGAGGATCATAATCCTCTACTTCCTGCCACTCTTCATTTCCCAAGTCATCTTCTTCTAAAGTGTGCAGGGCCTTCAACTTCTTAGTGGCACACTGATGTCTTGGAATTCAAGCACCACTTCTATACCAGGTTCCAGGCTTCCTGTTTTGGTGGTTGTAGGTGAGGAGTTTGTAGTGGTATGATTTGGAATTTTGGGGTCCGTTGGAGACTTGTTGTAGTGTTGAGAGGTAGGTGTGTTTGGAGAAGCAGTGGGTTCTGTAGTATTATAGCTGTGAATTCCAGGGTTTGGTATTGTTTATAGGTCTGTAAGAGTTCTTGCTCTTCAAAGCCTCTAGATGGGTTCTTGGAGCTTAGCATGCTTAATAGCTGTATAAAGATTTGTGAGCTTAAACATCTTAACTGCAGACCTTATTTCATCCTTAAGTTGCCTATAAAATAAGAGACAAAGTAGGATTCTCGTTGTAGAGGATACATCATTTCCATCTACAACTTCAGCAGCTCAAATTTATCCTGAAACAACTCCACATTGGAGGCTTGTTCAAGTTTAATCGATTCTTCTACTACATCCTCTTCTCCAAGGTCTCTAAACCTCCAACTAATGGCTTTAGAGAATTCTTCCCAGCCTATCCTGCTTCTATCTCTACACCAATTCAGAAACCAAGCCTCTGCCATACCCTGCAAATAGAGACTAGCTGGATCTACTTGTCTATCGGGGGTTACTTCATAGATTAGGAAGTATTTCCTACATTTACTAACCCAAGACTACACCTCACTACCTTCAGAAATGGGCAGATCACACTTAGGAAGCAATTTATTGAAATAAGTAGGACCCTGACGTATTATCTCTAAGCCTCCTCTATCCACAGGAGTGTGTAGGAGGCCTCCATCCACTCTAGGACTATTTTCATTCACAGCTATGGTTTCATTACCTCTAAGGCTCGAGGAAGTAGTTGCACTGTTGCTGGTTGCAGAAGTGTTGTTGCATCCTTGGATCAATTGAGCCAGTGTTGTTTGCTTCCTTGGTTTCCTCCATCATCAGGATTCGATCTTCTGGTAGTGTTACTGCTGCAGCTCCTGGAGTTTAGTTTCCAGGAACCAAAGTTGGATTCCAGTTGATGCAGGTGTGCTCCTTCTTGTTCTTCAAACTTGGAGTTGAGAGGACGAAGTTGTTCTTCCAGCTCATCAATGGATGTAGAAGCTTCTTCAGCAGAAGCTCCTTTGGATTTCTGGGCAGTATTGTTCTTATCCATTGCTTCCAGCAGAGGGGCAACAAGCTCTAATACCAGTTGTTAGGATTAAATCCTAACTGATGAGTATTAAGAATTAGCAAATAAGAGTTTAGGGAAATGAGGAAGAAATTAGAGAAGGATAAGAGAGAAAGAGAATAGGACGGAGCAGAGATTTGGAGAGGGAAAGGAGAAGGAATAATTTGCATTGATAATGATTGTGGTCCCAAAAGTGGTGACCATTGCACATAAAGTAAAAAGTACTGATGAGCTGCGCATACTGCCAAGAAGACTTGTGCAGCAGACTCTAGATTATTTTCTACCAGCTTCTATAAAAGTCTGGTGCTCACTCGCTCCAAATTGCCTCATATGACTAACTGCCACTGGTAATTACTATTTTATCCCCTCACCTTTCCTCTTGTATGTGACAATATGAGAGATAAATAGACTTTTGTAACAGTATGAGAGTTAAATAGAATTTTCTTGCTAAGGTAAGTATCAATTTATGACTTTGGCTTTATTGCAATAGTCGTTGAATGTTGCAGTTGATTTTGGCTGTACTTGTAGTTGTCCTCAGGGAAACCGAACTCCTTTGTTGCATTACCTAAAAACATGCGTTGCCTTAAGTGGACCATTAGCAATTTGTGTCAAATAGAATATATTTGTTCATATGCTTCAATGTTTTAAATTGCAACTTTCTGGTGTTAGCATGCTAAATTGATTGAAACATGTTTAGATTTAAGTTGAAGCTTATTTCTTCCTTCAATTATTTCCTTTTTTTTTTTTGGAATTTAAGTAATGTATACTTAATTCTTTCCATCAGATTAAGGAGATCAGGCGGAGAAAAGGTGACTTGGAGTATGCTGTGGAATACTATGACTTTCCTGAAGAAAGTAAGTTTCCTTACTATGCTTCTCCTGTAATGCTGTTTTTGTATTAAGAGTTGGTCTTTCCTGCATGCATCTTAGCATTTTTTTGTGGAAATTAATAATAAATTGTCAGCCAAAGCTAATGTTTGCATGTAAGCGCTCTTATGGTTGTATAAAGCAGGTTAGAAGTTAAAGCAGGTTAGAAGTTGAAAAGCATAATATTTTATTCATCACTTTTAATCAGAAAAGAAATGATTAGGTTATTAGATCCTAATGCAAATTAATTGTCCATTTGATGAAGTGATGTATTTTTTTGCTTAAATACATGAACTGCATATCATATATTATTTGTTTGTTTTTTCTGATTAATTAATTCTTGTTTACAGAGATGGAATGGATAAAACTTTATCAAAAGCTTGGTAATTCTAAGGCCGCAAAATTGATGATACGTCCTAGCTTTCCTCCTATTTACATTGAAGGTGAAGTGCCAGATGTTAATAGCATCTCAGAAGTGGCAGTTATTGTGAATAATAACTGGAAGAAGGGAGACTTAGTAGATTGGTGGGCTGATGATTGTTATTGGTCTGGGAGGCTGACTGAATTATTTGGGCATGATAAGTTTCAGGTGATATGCTTATGTTTTGAATTGTAATACCAAATGTTTATGGTGAATGGATGAATGTCTTTCCCACTTCATCTAATGTGATATTTGTAAATCTGCAAGAGGTTCTTTCTGAATTCTTGATTATAATTCCTGTGGGGTTTCTTTGTTCTACCTGTTTCAATTAAGATTTTAAAGGTGTTCAATTTTTCAATTTCTTTATAGGTTATTCTTCTGTAAGTATTTTAATTGTAGTTCAATCTTGTCAATTCTTTCAGATAGATCCATTTGGATTTTGCTGTGATTTTTTTTTTAATTTGTTTGTTTCAGGTTCCATTACTTTTTTGTCAAGTTCAACACTGAAATTGTATTCTTTTGTGATAGATTTTCTACTTCGAGATGAAGAATTAGTACATAAGTAAATGAATTGAACTGCAAACCCAAATATAGATGTCACAGGCCCTTGGAAGCTGGTCTAGAAGCATATAAGCATATTATAATTTCATTGTGGGTTTCAGTAAGGGCTGATAGAAATGCTTTGTATCTATGAGTAGGATTTGCAAAACATACTGTAGAATAGATTGTTGTGTCCCTTATTTGGGGTATGTCAGAAAGGTAGCTATTCATCGAGAGGTTACTTTGTATGGCATGAAGTTTTCTTTCTGTTTTACTTATCAGCTTGTTGCCTCTTCTTTTTACTGTAACCTAGTTTTCTATTGGCTCTTGGCCTTGAGGGCCTTTTCTCTTCATCAAATTTAGTTTTCTCTTTGCTCTTGGCCTTTTCTCTTCGTCAAATTTAGCTTGGCATTTTTACTCTATTTCACTTTCTCTTCTCAGTGGAATGTATAGGAAAACTATTTTTTAAATTTATTCGGTATCTGTTATTTGGAAGCATCCAAATTGTTTTTTTTTTGTTTTGCAATATGCTGCAGAAAAGCTCTGTGGTGGCATATCTCTCTCTCTCTCTCTCTTTTTTATTTTATTTCATGGTGTAATA